>JAXDDW010000229.1:0-337500 GCA_034670385.1 Hoplostethus mediterraneus | reverse complement strand
CTGTGCACTTTAATCTGGGAGACCATTCTGGGTCTGCTCTGGATTATTTATTGCCTCATCTCTGTATAAAATTTGTTAAAAATGGCTGCCCACAGTGATCGTTGCTCTGCCTTCTCTTGGTGAGTTTAAACTCAACGAGGATCTGTCTCATTGTTGTTATGGTCTATTTCCAAACTCCCATTTCTGTCTGATTGAAGAGCATCTGTGCAGCTCATGAGAGATTGATGACGACATGAGCAAAAGCTATTTATTTTAAATCTCCACTGTGAGTCTTACTGATCTCCCTTTGGTGGCGGATGCATGTGCATCTTCTTGTTGTCTTTTAAAGGTGCCATTGTCACTGTTGATCACAGCATCGAACATCGAACATCACAGATTATCACAGATTATGAATTACAGTTTGGTTTAAATCTCTGTTGGCTGTTTCTGCGTCGGTGCAGTTTAGTTGCGGAGTACCTCAGGGCTCCTATTTGGGGCCATTATTATTTTCTGTGTATGATGCATGCTAGTGACACAGCTGTATTTGTGATAAAGGTGAATCTTCTCGTTGTCTTTTAAAGGTGCCATTGTCACTGTTGATCACACCATCGAACATGAAACATCACAGATTACCACAGATTATGAAGACTCAACGAGGATCTGTCTCATCGGTGTTGAGTCTAGAGTTAAGCAGGCTTGACAGTTTGACTTTGCACTTACCTTTGACTTTGCACAGTTTATGTACACTGTTGTGTCGAGCTTGTCTGCTGTTGTTGTGTTTGTCTTGGCACTGCTTTTAGTTTCCCTCTGAGAAGAGTGTGTCCATGTGCAAACAGTCTTGTGGCGTTCAGTCAAACAACTACAGAGGCATTTAGCTGACTGAGTGTTTGGGTGGGTGGGTGTAGATGTGACTGCCCCTTGGTGTGAACCTGAGCCTTTGTCTGCGTCGCCAAACTGTCTGGGGGAGAGGGAGGGGTGTGTGTGTGTGTGTGTGTGTGTGTGTGTGTGAGAGAGAGAGAGAGAGAGAGAGAGAGAGAGAGAGAGAGAGAGAGAGAGAGAGAGAGAGAGAGAGAGAGAGAGAGAGAGAGAGAGAGAGAGAGAGAGAGAGGAGGGCTCTGCTATTGGCTGAGAGAGTGTGAGGGCGGGGCTTCTCTTGCTGGGGGTGGTGCTGCAGGCTGGCTCATTTGTCTGTAGGAGCTCAGTGGAGAGCAGAGTGTGTGTGTGTGCTCTCCGCTAACACTGGCACATGAAGGAGAGAGACGGGGACGAGAGAGAGAGAGAGGAAGACAGCTACTGAGAGCCACAGACAGGTTGTGGTTTAGCGCTCTGGTCCAGCAGGGGTGAGACACCCTGACTCTCCCTGCCCAGGCAAGGTCCGTGATCTTGGGGGAACTCTACACCGGCTCAGCCCCTTCCTCTGGAAACCTGGAGCTGTTTGTCTTCCAGCGACTCATATGTGTGTGTGAGTGTGTGTGTGTGTGAGTATGTGTGAGTGTGTACTCGGAAGATAGTTTTGCAATACTGTTAATGTGAGGAGGATTTAGAGTCGACACACACCTTCTGGATGCCTCCTGCAGACGCTTTGCCCTCGCTCTGTGGATTTTGATTGGTTTACAAATCCCCGGGGTTTTGGATACGAGAGCGATCCGCAGCTCAGGACGACGAGTGGAAGTCACATCTTCATCTTCAACGCAGGTGAGGAAGACTTTCACCGACCTCTGTAGCGGAGGATGTGCTTTAGTGTTGCCCAGGTTCAGAGCTCTTGATTCTCCAGGTAGTGAGTTATTTGGTTCTCCAGGTAGTGAGTTATTTGGTTCTCCAGGTAGTGAGTTATTTGGTTCTCCAGGTAGTGAGTTATTTGAATCTCCAGGTAGTGAGTTATTTGGTTCTCCAGGTAGAGTGTTATGTCAGTGGGTCAGTCCGGTCCATGTGACTGGGTCTAATTGAGTCACATTCTTATCCGCTGAGCCATTCTCAGAAACCAGCCCCCCCCCCCCCCCCCATGTAGACCCTGTTAACCCTGTAGCCCCCCTAACCCATGTTACCCTGACTTAGTGTAAGTTTAGCAGCGCTGCATATACAGGAGGGAATGTCTGCAGAGACTCACCAGGGTCTCGTTGTACCAGCTGTTACTTACTTAACACTCTGCTGCTGCTTCCCTCCCGCTCGTCTTCATCATCCTGTGTGGTGAGGGGATGAAGGTCTCCACAGTGTGTAATGTATATTATTTCCCTCTACTGTCTCTCTGCATTGTGCTCATGGTTGCAGACAACACAGAAACAGAGAGAGAGAGACACAGAAACAACACAGAAATGGTTTCAAGACCTGAAATTTCTGTGTTGTTGCATACTTCCCCCCCTTCCTCTCTCTGGGCTGGCGCTCCGTCCTCTTCACGCTCGGCACATCTAGGAACTGTAAAAATCCAATTTAGAAAATGAGAAATGCCATTTAGGTTTTGGGTCGAAAATCCCTGAAGTGTACGATTGGAATTCTCGATGACTTGTCTTGAGTTTGGCTTCCTGTCCTCGGGCCGGCGGCTTGTGACTCGCTGCCACAGCCGATTTCACACCTAACCTCCAGCGCTTTATGTTAATGCAGTAGTTAGTGGAGTTAGTGGAGGGAGCCGCTGATGCATGGCCGCTATCAGAGCATGTTTAATGCATTTGGCCAGTGAAGTGTGTGTGTTTGCATGTGTATAGATAAAAGGGCCGGCACTGCAAACCGGAATATGAATCGTGTTTTTTGACGGGCTGATCCCGACACCCCGCTATAACGGCATATACACATGATTACACTTCACCGTTGGTGGTCAGATGTGCAGATCAGTCCATGCTGCGACCTGTTACCGTGGTGACAGATGGCAGAGTTGGTAATTAATAATACAGAGGGGACCAGAGTGGGGGGGGGACAGAAATAGAGATAAGACTGAGAGAGAGAATAGGAGCAGAGGTTTGTAACTGAAGAGTTCATTTCCAACGTTTTCTTTCCAAAAAGCCATTAACCTGAATTTCATCATCAATATCTCTAAACTTCAGAGAGCCCGGTCTGAGGAAGTTGCTTCATCTGGTGCCCATAAATCATTTTCAAGAGTCGGTGTCACTTTTTCAAGCGGTGGATATCAGGTCTGCTGCACAATGAGCAGCAACAAATGAATGAGTCAGACGTTGAGGCTGGGTTACGCTCAACGCCCTCCCCCCCAGGGCCTTTCTGAACGGGCCTGCTCTGAACTCCCCGTTCCTTGTTATGGGTCTATTTCCAAACTCCCATTTCTGTCTGATGTTCTACTCATGAGAGATTTCTGACGACACGAGCAAAAACTCTTTATTTTAGATCTCCACTTTGAGTCTTACTGATCTCCCTTTGGTGGCGGATGCAGGTGAATCTTCTCGTTGTCTTTTAAAGGTGCCATTGTCACTGTTGATCACACCATCGAACATGGAACATCACAGATTATCATCACATCAGATCACAGATTATCACAGATTAAGAATTACAGTTTGGTTTAAATCTCTGATAGTGTCTGTGTCGGTGCAGTTTACGGAGTACCTCAGGGCTCCTATTCGGGGCCTCTATTATTTTCTGTGTATGATGCATGCTGGTGACACACCGCTGTATTGTGATAAAGGTTGCTAGATGGTCTGACGTTAAAGGTTGGATGTCTTAAAAGCCTTCTTCAGCCGAGCGATGAGGAATCAGAAGATGTCATGGTTGACTCATCAAACAGCGTTTCACTCTCATGAAGGTCTTGGCAAGTAATAAAAAATCTGCCGGCAGATTTCTGGCAGTACATTTTTTGGTTCTGAACTGAATTATGAAAAAAATCAAAAGAGTCGAGTCTGCTGTTAAGAAATGTCTCCAGAATCACAGAATCTCTCTCCTGTCTCGGAGAAGGTTACAGCTAGATCTGATCCAACATCTTCCAACAGCGACATCAGAGAACGCTTCATTTTTGACCTTTTGAGGAATTTCCTTCCTCTTATAATAATACAAATAATAACAAACCAGACATTGAAGGAGAGAATGAAAAGTCTCTCCTCTGCCTCCCTCTAATCTCTCACCTTTTATTGCTAGATTCTCTCTTTCCATTTGGTTTGCTGGCCCATCTCTCCCCAGTAAGCAGCAGGAAGGCAGACATGTTCATAATAAGCTGAATTAGTGGGTAAAACCTGTCCCTCTATCTACACCTCCCCCTCTATCTACCCTATTTCCTTGCTCCCTTCCACCTTCTTCCTTGTATCCTCCCTTCATTCATTGCATCCCCCCTCTCTTTTACGCCATCCATCACTCCCTTTTCCCGTACCCCTCATCCCTCCATCCACCCCTCCCCCCTCCTCTGCTCCCTTCCTCCCACTCTGGTTTCTTTAATCCTAATGGTTTCTCCATTAACCCCACCTGACGGCTGTGTGGCTAATTACAGATGAATTCACGGCCCGTGGCCACGCACAATGAGAAATAAATAACGTGTCTGACCGAGCAGAAAGAGACATTAGCCCGTCTTGCCACTTTCACCGATCCACACACACATTTACACACCGGCATGCAGCAGCCATGGGTTTGCCGTTAATGGAAGCGGTTGCCAGGAGGTTTGGTGTGAAGGGAGTAACCTGTAACGTAGTAGTCGGTGTCATCGGCCCAGACGTTGATATTTCTGTACTGCAGGTTTAGTTTGTGCAAGCACTTTCCGTGAATTCCCAGTTTTTCTGCCTCGGCTGTTTTGTGCAACAGGAACAAATCAATACGGACTCTGATGCAAGCGCTGCCACGTTGCACTTTATCTCGTTCCTGTTTGACCGGAGCGTTTCTCCTCCCTGTCCGACAGGAAAAACGTTGACCCACATCCCGGAGCTAAATGTAGTCATCTGTTCTCTAATTGGTTGGCTAATGCTTCCTCCGTTTAAGAGCAAATGGATGTATGCATTCACCGGTTCACCTGAGAGTCGGCTTCCTCTCTGAGACACAGCAGCTTGTTAACCAACTCCCAGCTCGCTCAGTGTGGATTTCATGAGGCTTTCTGAATTCTTGGACTCTTCCAGAATCAATAAAGTATCAATCTATCTATGAAACGGTGAGTTGATGGTTCAGTTTGGGCAGGTGAACTACTTGTGGTGAAGGTTAGGGTTATGCTTCATCATGGTTAAATAAGAAACTTTCACAGTCGACGACTCCTTCGCCAAACCTCTCAAACTACTTCCTGTTTCTGGTCGTGGCGTCACCGTGCGAGTCTTTTCCCGGTGGCGCTACTTTCCAGGCTGAGCAGGTTATTGAAGTGATGTGATTTGCTGGCCTGCGTGCTAATCGCAAGCGACTGATTGATTTTGGGCCGTTATCTGTTGTGTGTTTGTGGTTTACATCCACACATCTGAGAGGGTTTGTCAGATTTACGTCTGCCAATATTCAGGATCAAGCATTAACGAGTGTAAGTCAAATTCTGCCGTTACGGCGGCGATACATCACCGTTTTACAGCGCGGTCATACACACCCCGCTTTGATTTATCCCATGCAGTGAAAACGTCTGCCGACCGCAGTTGTGTTGACAATTATATAATCATGCATTTGTGTGGAGAGCGTTTTTGTGCTCTGCTGATCCCTGATTTTAAGACCAATCCACATTATAGGGAATGACAGCAGCTTGGGACGAGGGCCAACGGGCGCTATAAAATATTGAAGGGCTTCTTTGTTGCTCGGTAGCAGGTTGGCCGAGCCTGGACGCCACAACCTCCATCATACATGCATGTTGCTGTGCTGTCAGATGGACCAAACCTCCCAGAAGTATCCACCAGCTACTCCCACAGCCACCTAGAGGCTTTCATCCTCCACAGGAACAGAGCGAGACACAAGGGTCTGCTATAAAAGGCATCAAATCAAAGGACTAGTCCCACATCGGGCCGGAGAGCGCTGGAGGCGTACAGTGCTCTGGATAGCAGGAGGAGCTGCTCCGCTGTGCCCTCCGTCTTCTGTTGTGTGTTGGAGATAAGACTGGAGGAAGTAGGTCGCAGGTCACATCGTGTTTTCCCTCCTGTCCCTGTTGGTTTTGCAATCAGAGGGTTTGACGGACATGTGACCGGTAACCTAGAAACGCTTCATTTTATCGGCTTGTCAGGATCAATGAGCAATGAGAAGATGTCATGGAAGGAAACACGTGAACCTGATCGACCGTATAGACCAGCTAGTGGTATGGATCAGCTAGTCGTATAGACCAGCTAGTGGTATAGACCAGCTAGTCGGATCAAACTGTTGAACGTTACAAGGCTCCAGAACGTGATCTGAAAATGTGACTGATTCTCTTCATGCTGGTGGTTTTCACAGTTTACCCACCTTTTTATCTACTACTACATTACTGGACTTGGGGGTCCTGGGGGCATAATGGTTGGGGGGGTTGGGGCTGTTGGCCACTGGAGGTGTCGACTCCCCCCAGGTGTGATCTTCTTTTGTCTGTGGGGCGAGCCACTACGTATTCAGAGCACCTATTATGGGGTGTTATTGTGATGGGGGGGGGGGGGACTTTAACTCTAAAGAATGACAAGTGACTAGCAACACCCTGCAAGGGGGGATTATACACCCCCACCCCAACTGCCACCCTTTTGCCCCCCCTTGCTCCTCTAGGTTAAAGAGGATAAAGAGGATAAAGCTGGACTCTGTTTCCATCTTACTGATTCATTCTAACCAACTCTGATTCTCTCTGATTCTCTCTGATTCTCTGCATCAGAACTGTGGCAGGACTTTAGATTCATTCACACATTTTTCCCGACCGGTCTCGCTCCAGAACGAGCCGTTGGTGTGTTGGGTAAGACATGCTGTGGCTGATCTGGGGTTGAGTTGTGGAGAGTCCATTACATTACATTACATTACATTACATTACGGTCATTTAGCAGACGCTTTTATCCAAAGCGACTTACAATAAGTGTATTCAACATAGGTAGAGAACTACCAGTCACCAGAAATCGTAAGTGCCTTTCCTTCCTAAACAAGCAACTAAGAGCAGAACTAGTGTTCAGGTAAAAGTGAAATAAGTTAACTAGCTACTTTATCTTAAACAAATGAGACAAATAAGAAAATCAAATAAACAAGAGCTAAAATAAATAAGTGTATCCTGTAAGTGTTAGTGTATCCGTTAGTCTGTAAGGACGGATAGGAAGGCCAAGCAAGACACGAGCAGCTCAACTGATGAGACGTTGGTCAGAACGGATCAGCGTGATGGAAAAACATGAGAAAATACACTGAAGAGAATATCAAGGAGTCTAAATGATGAACTGGTTCCTTCACCAGGAGGTTGTTACCAGCATCTAACAGGACAGAGTATCGGGGTGGGGAGTTAACTCAAATGCAATGCATGCTGGGAAGGCTGCTAATGAGCTAACTGTTACGTTTCCTTCAGATCATTAGTTCAGGTCATGAATCATTACGCTGGGAAGCTGATGACTCGCCGTCGTGCGTCCGGTTGACGGTCAGAGATGATTCGGTTTCGCTAAATGGTGCCGGGTGGTTTTTCAGCGTGGCGGTCCAGGGTGTCATCCTCCATCTCCATGTCTACCTCCTCGCCGCCTGTCCGTCCTACCCCGGCTGATCCTTGCTCCCCGCGAGCATCGACCATCCCGTGATTGACAGCTCCATCCCCTGACCGCGGCGTTCCGACGTGACAGCTCGTGATGCGTCAGCTGGAGAGGGGGCGGATCCGTGCGAGCGCCGGTCTCCTCTTGATTGACACGCCGCCGGCTGATACGACCACCTGTTCACGCAGGCGGTCTCTGCTCCGCGGATGATCCCTCGCAGGCTGCTATATTTAACGACGGAGGGAAAGACGAGGAGGGAAACGCTTCCCCGCCGTTTGCAGAGCGCCGCCGTGCTGGCAGCCTGACGCCAAGAGAAGAAGAAAGAAATGTTATCTCAGATGAACGGCCAAACGCATTCACATCTATTATTAGATGGTGTGTAGAGTCTAATCTAGTAGTCTGGCTGCTGATTGGTCAGGATGTCTCTCTGTTATCCAGGCCTGTCTGCTCTTCTTCTCCTGTCCTGCCGGTTGAGGAGGGAAGGGGAGGAAGGAGGAGGCCCGGGGCTTGTGGAGGCTCAGGCTGTCATGGTCTCTCCATATAGTTCAATACTGGTTGTGAAGATGACCTGGTCCCAGTAAGAACCAGTAGGATCCAGATTCATGAAAACCCGCTGAGACAAAAATAAAAACAGGATCAATAACAGACCGAGGGAACCACCTGACCGGGACCAGACTGACGACTTCCTGTCTGGTTGAAGGTCCTAAAGCGTGGTCTCCCATCCCCGACCTCACCGTACCTCTCACCCTCCAGGACGTTTCAGGACAAACCTTTGTACCAGTCTGTCCTCGCTCCCCTGCCCACTGAACCCTGAGTGTGATTTTAATGCCATTCCTCCAGGAAGCTATGTGACAAATAGCGGCAAAAGAAAAGCACAGCTACAGCGAGAGGGTGAGGGGGGTGAGGGGGGTGAGGAGGGGTGAGGTGAGGGGGGTGAGGGGGGGTAAAGCTGAGTAAGGGCAGAGAGAGTGACAAGCTGAACCAGAGAGAGATTTTCAAATCTTCCATGAAGGTCAGCGGTCCGCCGTCCTGGACTGGAGGATGGAGGCTGGGTGGGTGGTGTGGGGTGGGCGACACTGCAGTAACGTACGTTGAGGTTGAGGCATGCTCAACACTGTACCTGTCAGCATGTCAGCCCTCATCATCACTCCCCCTCCTCTTCCTCACCCCTCCTCTCTCTCTTATCTGTGTATGATTGCAACTACATTCCTCTTGATATTCTAGTAGCGTCGTGTGGGAGGAGAGTCAGGAGGGCAGCGCCACACATGGGGTGTGTGTGTGTGTGTGTGTGTGTGTGTGTGTGTGTGTGTGTGTGTGTGTGTCTGTGTCCTCCCTGAGCCGCCACCTTGATCGTGGAAACGCCACGGACCGAAGGAATCCACCGGGACGGAGCGCGGCTCGATTCAAACTGACCGGCCTCACGGTCAACGGAGAGGGGGGAGGACGGGGGGATGAGGGAGAGGAGAGGGGGAGGGAGAGGAGAGGGGGGATGAGGGGATGAGGGAGAGGAGAGGGGGAGGGAGAGGAGAGGGGGGATGAGGGAGAGGAGAGGGGAGGGAGAGGAGAGGGGGGATGAGGGGATGAGGGAGAGGAGAGGGGGAGGGAGAGGACGGGGGGATGAGGGAGAGATGAAGAGCAAGATAAGATTTTAGAGTTTTGTGTAAAAGCACATGGACACATGCAGCCGCCCACAGTGGAACACCGGGCCTGTTAATCTGGGTCATAAATAATGCAGCATCCATTTTGCCAGCGCTCCTGAACTCAGCGCCCTGAGGTGTGTGTGTGTGTGTGTGTGTGTGTGTGTGTGTGTGTGTGTGTGTGTGTGTGTGTGTGTGTGTCTGCAAGTGTAAATTCATTTCTCTGACTAACTCATGTTAGAAAAGTATGAAAGATAATTCTGTTTCACATTAGAAGACATGTTGAGGTTGAGTGACATTTAGAGTCTAGTTTACGCTTCACTGTATGATGTAAAATACAAACTCTGTGGTCCAACGTGGTTTGAAATCAACTCCTGCCCCCCCAATAATAAGACCTGGATGAGGCGAAGGGTCTTTGAGGGTTTATCTCCTGACAGTCTTCCATCCTCTTCCTGTGGGTGATTGACAGGAAGCAGAGCGTAACTCAACCCACTGATATGAAAAACATTCAACTCAACACAATGAAAAAACAACAGAGACTCTGATGAAACAGGAAGGCTTCATGTCTACTGTAATGTGGAAGTTGTTTCTTAAGACACGCTGACTGTGTTCAGACTAACAGGGTGATGGTAACCTAGACGACCCCAGCATCATCACCAGGGTCCAATAGAGCTCAACAGGGACCACCCACTTTTTTTACCGCTCTGGTTCCGGAAGTAAATTTCCCATTCATTTACTCCAGAGACATTTCAGAAAATCCTCCTATAAAGAGTTTTAAGGAACCAAGACAACCAGCTAGACGATGAATCGAGACATAAAACATTTGATTCTGAGCAAAAAAAAGATCGGAAAACTGAAGAAAAGGCAAAAGTACAAGACTGTGTACATCATTATTTTATGAGGTGAAGGAACTACTCATCCCAGAATCCATTGCGAATGATACTTTTCCAACAACTTCCAAACTAACGATAGTTTAGCCTTCTTCTTGAATGTAACATTTGTCACTAGTATAGTGTTGATATTGTTGTTGTGTTGTGAGCGTATATATAGTGTTTCATATAGTATAGTGTAAAGTGTCATCGACATGGTACAGTGATTCGTTCCAGCTGCAGGATAAGCAGCTAGCTAGGTTACGTTAGTCGCTAACGTTAGCGTTAGCGGACAAGACGTTCACGGGTGCGGTAAACATTTCCATGGTAACAGCGAGCTCCACCAATCAGAGACGTCGCTGTTACACTTTAGGATTGTGGGTAGTGTAGTACTTCTCCATGTTTTTCTCAAAACAAGGTTGATATCATACAGACTTGTGTCTTCTACAGGAGCAGACACTATCGTTTCACAACCTACTAGCTTGTGGTGAGGCTACATTGGATGGTTACGACATTATGGATAATAATCAAAATCCTTATGCAGAATATGAATGGGATGTTCACTGTTGAGGTCAATATAACAGACCCAAACATCATTAAGCCTCATGAAGTTATGAAGGGGGGGGGGGGGGGGGGTAAGACTGACTCCCTATCTGCCCATTCATTCATAAGTCACCCTGATAAGAGCCTCGGCTAAATGCAGGAATTATACAGTGTAACCTGACACCACTAGGCCCCGCCCACCGTCTGGATGACAGGAAGCTGCGAGGAGGAAGCAAAGCGCTGGTTAATCTGGAGGTAAATGTCACAGGCAGCTTGTTCAAACACGACGGCGGTGTTACAGTGTGCTGCCGCTGTGTACCCAGCCTGCCTACACGGGCGAGCGAGAGAGAGAGAGCGACAGAGAGAGAGAGAGAGACAGAGAGAAGTGTAGAGAGAAAGAGAGGTAGAGAGAGAGTGTGAGTATCTTGACTTGTATCTTGATGCTTTTTTCAGTATTGTTCTTCATTTTGAATTGAATCGGTTGAGAGAGAGCGGTAGAGAGAGGGAGAGAGAGAGAGAGAGAGAGAGAGGTAGAGACAGGGAGAGAGAGAGAGAGAGGTAGAGACAGGGAGAGAGGTAGAGAGAGAGAGAGAGGTGAACTGAAACAGAACAACTGAAGTCTGATCAGATTTGTCAGCCTGATCAACTCTATCTTGTTTCTATTGTTATATTGTGTTGATTTTACTCTCTGCTCTGTTTGCTCTGTTTGTTTGTTTGTTTTTGTTCCCACGTTTTGTTGTCCGTGTTCTCCAGCGTCGGACAATAAAGTTGAGTTGAGTTGAGTCAGACTGAGTGGGCTGACTGGTTCGATCCGGTCCTGTGGTTCGGTCGTGTTTCCTCGCTCAGCTCTTCTGGGATGTTGTCTCAGCGCCTCGGAGAAGATAAACGGCACGCGAACACAACCGAGACCCCGGTAACCACGGGAACGGGCTCGGTCCTGGTCGGCCGGTGGCGGCGAGGCCACGGCGTCTCCAGAAGTGTTGAGGGTGTAATGGAGCGTGGAGCGAGGCTGTGATAACCTCATTACTCTCCGTGGCGAGGAACCGGGTTTCCTGACAGCGACGCCACGCTCCTCTGTAGAGCTCTGCTGCCTAATGGCGTGGAGGAGAGGGGGCGGAGCCAACGGGGGGATCAAGTATGGAGGAGAGGGGGCGGAGCCAACGGGGGATCAAGTATGGAGGAGAGGGGGCGGAGCCAACGGGGGGATCAAGCATGGAGGAGAGGGGGCGGAGCCAACGGGGGGATCAAGTATGGAGGAGAGGGGGCGGAGCCAACGGGGGGATCAAGCATGGAGGAGAGGGGGGGGGCATCACCTAGCATCACCTAGCATCACCTAGCATGGTTCTTCTGCTGCTGGCGCGGTTACATAAACACACATAATGTGCACACACACACACACACACATGCACACACACACGGATGCTGAAAGAGGTCAAGTAAACAAGCATTCTAATCAAGCAGGATAATGCAGGCTAAGGTCTGGTCAACTGTGTGTGTGTGTGTGTGTGTGTGTGCGTGCGTGCGTGTGTGTGTGTGCGTGCGTGTGTGTGCGTGCATGTGTGTGTGTGTAACTACATCAAGTGACTTGATTGATGAGGGGACACAATTGGATTGCTGTGCTGCTTGATCCAACATCAGCATTAACCTTCTCTTTCATTAGCTGCCCCCCCCCCCCCCCCCCCCCCCCTCCCCACCCTAGTGCATGCTGGGTGATGTTCCCCCCCCCCCACCCAAACTAGACCCCTCCCAAACTCTCTGATCTCATCTCAAAGTCCTTTCTGTCCTGACCCCCCACCCCCCACCCCCCCACCCCGAGGCTTTTCTCCGGTATTATCGAGAATGCTGAAAAAGACTTTGTCCCAATATCTCTCCTGAATGTCTCACGGTGCGTTCACAACCAGCGTGTTCTGGTGGGTTTATTAAGCTCTCTAGCTGGTTGGTCTCCAGGTGAGAACAACAACATTCACCAGATAACCGACGAGACGCCTGGAAACGTCTCAGTCCTCTAACAAGAGAACACAAGGCATTATGGGTAGAAGAGAACTGTGGTGGTTCGTTAGGAGAAAGAACGGGATCCAACCAGCTACAGGAAACCACCCCAGAACACAAGGCATTATGGGTAGAAGGAGACTTGGTCAGTCATGTTCAGATGTTTCTTCATGTGTTCTTAACTGGTATGAACGTTTTGTGAGAACATCAAATAAATAATCGTACAAACCCAACCGACCACAGACTGGGTGGAGCTCTGGGAGGGTGGAGCTCTGGGAGGGTGGAGCTCTGGGTGGGTGGAGCTCTGGGTGGGTGGGGGGTGGAGTGCCCCCCCCCCCCCCCCAGGTCGTATGGAGAGCTTTATGGTCGGCCTGCTGCTCGCTCCATCAGAGGCTGTTAGCAGACAAACGACAGCAACACTTCCTCCATCAGTGAGTGAACAGCCAGGGACCTCGGGGGGGTCAGGGGGCCGCTGTGAAGCTCCGCCCCCATCCTCCTTGTGAATGCAGATTAGACCCTCCCCCCAGCTGAGCTCATCTGTCGGTATGTTAGGGGGGGCGGTGCTTGTCACACTCTCTGCCATGCAGAGAGTGTGAGTGTTACTCATCCCATCTGCCTCCCCGTCCCTCCCGGCCCCCGGCCTCTCACTACAGATGAAGTATGGTGGTACGATATTACCTTCCATAAAGTGGACGGAGTAAAGCCTCGCCTGCAGACGTGGAGTAACGTTGGACTGCTGCTGCATGAAGCCATCATCTGTGACCAGAAACCCTCTGGAGACAGGAAGTGAAGCGCTGAAGTTTCAACAGAAGAAGAACTGGGTAGTTAGCATGAGCAGCGATAGCCACCGTGGCTGAACAGACAGAGAAAAGAGCGCCACCTACAGGAACTCAAACTCCATCAACAGGAAATCCAAGGAGAAGAGCAGCGAGGAACCAGGAACATGTGGATTACCACTGTGATGATGATGATGATGATGATGATGACTCTGCTGCTCGCTGGTTGATTTATTGTTTTGATATCCAGCCGTAGTATAATTTTAGTTTGTTACTTCAGTTTCTCTTGGTCAGATATATTTGTATCATCATTTCATATCTAGTCATATCATATATTTTTATTTTTATTTTATTTCATTTCATTAGTTTAATATCAATTATATTTATATATAAACACACACGTGTGTCTAACGGGCGTCACGCTAAGGTGAGCGCAGAGCGTTATTGAGCAAAGCTGAGTGTTGTGCAGCATTGTGTAGTACTTTGTGCTATTGTATTGTATTGTATTGTACTGTATTGTATTGTACTGTATTGTATTGTACTGTACTGTATTGTACTGTATTGTATTGTACTGTGGTATCTGTGGTATTGAGCCTTCTTGAGGTGTCATGGGCCCGTAGGCAGAGACATATTTTGGGGGGTTGGGCAACACTGCCGAAAGTTACCGGTGAATAAAATTCCCACACTGACACTGTAGCCTGATAAATGTCAATGTATTAATGACCCATAGATAATCATCAATGCATTAATAAATAAGCAGGTCCAATCGTCTTTTTTGTGCTAACTCTTGCTCCGGAAAATCGGTACCGTTAGTGACCGGGTCATCTGTGAGGTTCTTTTTTTTCTTTTTTGAATCGGGACGTTGAAGCAAAAAAATCACTGATTTTACGAATATTAACTTTACTGCTCTTGCTGCTTTACAAGCTTTCGGCTCCAGTGGTTTTGGAAAGCAAACTATAGAGCTAAGAATCGACCGTTTAGCATAACCGGTGGCAGGTTGCTTAGCTGACTCGTCAGACCCCTGAGCCAATCAAAAGCGTGTGATTTTATTTGTTTTACGAAACAGACCAATAAGATATATCATGTTTGGAAGCAAATGAACTGACAGGTTTAACGCCTGTCAATCACGATAGATGCAGAGTCATATTTACCAGGGGCGGCGACAAATAATCGAAACGATAACTAAAATAATTATTGGTGCAATTTCAGACAGACCGGGGGGATTTCGGGGGGGGGGGGGGGTCAGACCCGAAAACCACCTACCTGGCTACGTGCCTGGTCATGGGTCCAACTCAACCAAACACTTGAAACCACAACGCCATGCCTCACACCGCTGTGGGCTAGCGGCTAGCGGCTAGCGGCTAGCGGCTAGCGGCTAGCGGCTAGCGGCTGGCTAGCTTGATGCTGCTGTGTGTTTCCCTGGATCAGTAACACCTCATCCAGCGTATTGATGAATGCTGTTTCATTCCTCTCCTGTCATTTATGTTTGCTTTCTTTCATCTCGTGTCTTTTCCTTTTTTGAACAGATTGGATTTTCTCCCAGAGACCCGTCGGCTGGAGTCTGCAATCAATTCCAAAATCAATTTTCCCACCTTGGAATTTCCACCCGCAAGTCAGGTGAGGAACAATTCTCTTTTTTTCTCTTTTCTCATCTGCTCGTGGAGTTTGGTGTTTGGTCGATGGATGTTCTAAAAAACATCTTTATTGGTACATAGATCATGTACTATTCTTCTTCTGGGGTGTATTGTTCACTGCTGACTCCATTGACATTTGACAGGTGGCCTATTTTCTGATTGGTCCACAATATGTCATTATTCCTGAATTATGGATTTCAGGTCCATTGTCTCTGAATGTGACCAAACATCCATCAGCCTCCAAGAGTCGCTGAATTAGATGTTTCTCTCTACTGTGTTTTATTCGCTGATGCGTCGAGGTAGCGACGGGGAAATCAACCAATCCAATGGTGATCCCAGGAGCCCCAGCGGTATGCATGCACACCCCAGCAGATCAGAGTTGCCTCCCATGTCTAAGTGCACCCTGCAGAGCTCTTCTCCTCAGCCCTGTCAGAGATAAGCTGAGGTTTCCTCCTGGCATCAGCTCTCTGGATCCTGAACGCCACGCTGCCATCTCCAGATCCCCCAGATCCCCCAGATCCCCCAGCGCTTTGATCCACGCTGACTTAACACGGACGCAAATGGCTTCGCTTTAGATTAAACCCTCATTAAACATTTAGAACGCAATCTACATCCACCACATGGGGCCGCATGTAGTAGTGTGTGTGTGTGTGTGTGTGTGTGTGTGTGTGTGTGTGTGTGTGTACTTGTGCACACCACCACCACTGCTGCCTTAGAAAAGATGCATTACGAGTGGTGGAAACAGATGAGTATATATACTGTATATGTATATATATATATACATGTAGCTGGTGGTTTGTCCTTGTTGTTCCCACCAGGGTTGAGTTGAGTTTTTACCAAACTATATACACTGTGTGATGTCACAATACTACGATAGGATGACTGTGTGATGTGACAATACTACAATAGGATGACTGTGTGATGTCACAATACTACGATAGGATGACTGTGTGATGTCACAATACTACAATAGGATGACTGTGTGATGTCACAATACTACGATAGGATGACTGTGTGATGTCACAATACTACAATAGGATGACTGTGTGATGTCACAATACTACGATAGGATGACTGTGTGATGTGACAATACTACAATAGGATGACTGTGTGATGTCACAATACTACGATAGGATGACTGTGTGATGTCACAATACTACAATAGGATGACTGTGTGATGTCACAATACTACGATAGGATGACTGTGTGATGTCACAATACTACGATAGGATGACTGTGTGATGTCACAATACTACGATAGGATGACTGTGTGATGTCACAATACTACGATAGGATGACTGTGTGATGTCACAATACTACGATAGGATGACTGTGTGATGTCACAATACTACAATAGGATGACTGTGTGATGTCACAATACTACGATAGGACGACTGTGTGATGTCACAATACTACAATAGGATGACTGTGTGATGTCACAATACTACGATAGGATGACTGTGTGATGTCACAATACTACAATAGGATGACTGTGTGATGTCACAATACTACAATAGGATGACTGTGTGATGTCACAATACTACGATAGGACGACTGTGTGATGTCACAATACTACGATAGGATGACTGTGTGATGTCACAATACTACGATAGGATGACTGTGTGATGTCACAATACTACAATAGGATGACTGTGTGATGTTGTTTGAGCTGGCAGGTTTTTCTGTCTCTACCTGTCAGTGTGAAGCCTCCGTCAGCAGCTGGGGGGTGGGGGTTACCTTCGAGCCTTCTGGAGGCATTGTAGCCCTAATTCAGCCAGACATCTGTGATAAGAAGCATCCACTTGATAACCTCAGTGACATACCTACCCCCCCCCGTTCCTCAGTTCCTCAGGACGTGATCCAGGCGTCTGTACATGTCAACCCCCACCCGGTGTTTCCAGAAGGGAAAAGGTCCGTTGGGTATTTGTGACCAATTGCACTGAGCGATGACACACACACACACACACACACACACACACACACACACACACACACAAAAAAAGCACAATGGCAAGAACTAGAAAATGCGGCCCAGAGTGGAAATAACCAGAAGTCATCTTAAAGTAAGACTAACCGACTGGTGATGATGTGGCAGGAAAGAGACGCTGACTGGTCTGCTTAGCACACACACACACACACACACATGCGCACGCGCACACGCGCACACACACACACACCCCTCCCCCACCACAGGAGCCAGACCGAGCTGCCCTGACATGACCAAGGGTCACTCCTACGCTGCCTCACTCTCCTGCTCCTAATCCCCTGACCTCTGACCCCCTCCACTCTGATTGGACGGGTCATAAATACAAGAGGTCATGTGATGTGCTGACGGTGCGGTTCGGTCCGGTGGGAGACCGCTGTTTAATTAGGCTGGACTGGTAGCGGCCAGGAGGCCAGGGTGGGTCTGGGGGTGTAGAGGTGAAGTGTCGGCCATGTGAACAACTCTGAACTCCCCGAGTGGATCCATTTGAAAACAGCGAAGAGACAGCCGACCTCACCCAATAACCCCCCCCCCCCCCCCCCCCTCCGTCTGGTGAAGTCGAGGAGGTTGAGTGAAGGTTGATCTTCACAGGAAAGCAGCCGGTCTGCTCCGTGGACTCTGAGGACGCTTCCTGTCACAACACCGCCGAGGCAGGACGCCGCCACCGCCTCCGGAGAGACATCAGGACTAACAGTCTCAGCGTGAACCTGCAGGAGGTCTGGCTTAGTCCTGCTGGGCTGAGAGGATCCTCCAGGGTTCCACCTCTTAATGGTGTGTAACCCAAACCAGTAGCCGGGGCAGAGGAGCGAACGCCATCCAGACTCCAGGCCAGTTCCCACTTATAAATCAGAGGTGTGTTTATACAGGAGGGATTACATTACACACCATCACCCCCCCCCCCATTACACACCATCACCCCCCCCCCATTACACACCATCACCCCCCCCCCCCCCCCATTACACACCATCACCCCACCCCCCCCCCCACCTCCTGTCAGAGAGATGAATCTCTGTTAGTGCTTGTCAAGTTATGGAGGCTCCACACGGGAAATGAACTCACTACTGTACTTAATCATTTACTGTCTCTCTCTCTCTCTCCCTCTCTCTCTCTCTCTCTCTCTCTCTCTCTCTCTCTCTCTCTCTCTCTCTCTCTCTCTCTCTCTCCCTCTCTCTCTCTCTCTCTCTCTCTCTCTCTCTCTCTCTGTCTCTCTCTCTCTCTGACATCTGAACCGAGGAATGGCCGCGCTCACAAAATCAAATTCTCTGCTTTCATTGCGCAGCAGCGACAATGACAACAACAACAACAACGACAACGGCAACGACAACGACTCTCTCAGCACTTTGTGATTTTCCAGGTCGTCTGGACGAGGTGACGGGGGGGAAACACGATTTCACAGGTTCCCCGAGTCTGTGTGACGCTGCGTAGAGTAGAGTAGAGTAGAGTAGAGTAGAGTAGAGTAGAGTAGAGTAGAGTAGAGTAGAGTAGAGTAGAGTAGAGTAGAGTAGAGTAGAGTAGAGTAGAGTAGAGTAGAGTAGAGTAGAGTAGAGATGTATTAACCAGGTGTCTCTGAGCTCTCAGCTTAATGAAGCTAGGACTGAAGTGTTGCATGACAACATGGGCGGCCGTATCTCATCTGGCGTTCAGCAGATTGATTGATTGACTGCAGACATTTTCCAGACGTTCATCGTTGCCTGAGCCGCCGTGCAGCGCCCCCTAGAGGATCCTCAAGGTACTGAGGGCTCACGGGATGCATGCACCACTCTGAAACACATCAGCTCAGATATATTGAGTACATATTTGAGACCAAATTCATAAGACCAATGTGATCCAGGAGACGTGGCCTCTGAGACATCCAGGCCCTCGGCGTTGGTCTGGGACGGGACCGGTATCACAGTGAAACAAGGTTCAGCACAACTCCTGTTATCGCCCATGTAGGAGAATATTGATCAGGGGTGTGGAGGCAGGATGAGTCACATCACCACGTCGGATGAATCAGACAGAGCAGACCTGGCTCACTATATAGCAGGAAGCAGCTTCAACATGTCCTGGACCTGGACCTGGACCTGGACCTGCAACATGTCCTGACAGGAGCAGAAGCTCTGAGATGCAGCCGTTGGATTACGGGGGTCATGTGACCATAGCATGAAGTGTTATCTGGTGGTTAAAGTAACTAAAACTAAAACTGGTTCCGGTTGGTTTGGTCATGGTGGAACTGAAAACTCCCAGTAGAACCAGTAGAACGTCCCAGTCGGACCCCCCCCCCACCTCCACACCCTTACTTTCCACCGTCAAACTACTTCCTGTGTGTAGATCTTTTCCAGATTTCTCTCACTTTTCATTTTTCATTTTAAGACATCGTTCTCATTTCTTGAGACCAGCAGCATCTCACCGTCTCTCCACACGACGGGTCTTCTGGTGGTCTGAGTCTTCTGGTGGTCTGAGTCTTTTGGTGGTCTGAGTCTTCTGGTGGTCTGAGTCTTTTGCTGGTCTGAGTCTTTTGCTGGTCTATAAGGTGAAGTGGAACGGGGCCTGGAGGGTTTGGTTCATTCTACCCAGCCAGCGTGTCCATGTGGGCCCACATGGTGATGGGCTGGTACTCACAACCCAAACGGGCCCATATGGACTCCATACTGCCCCGTGTGGCCAAGGGCCTTTCAAAGCCCACGTCCAGATGAAACTCATGTGGGCCCCCATGGACACGCTGGTGGGTAGGCACCTGACCTATGACCTACTGCAGCTCAGTGATGTGTCTGGAGTTGCTCCGAGACCTCCAAACCGTCTCCAGGTTCATCAGTAAACCTGCAGGGTTGCCAGGTCCAGACCAGGAAACCCCCTCTGGACACACAAATAGAACAAGATGCCTTTTAAATGTCATCTGATCTGGACAGGATGTGTTTCACCTGCTGTGTGTGTGTGTGTGTGTGTGTGTGTGTGTGTGTGTGTGTGTGTGTGTGTGTGTGTGTGTGTGTGTGTGTGTGTGTGTGTGTGTGTGTGTGTGTGGTCTGGGGTCACAAATAGCATGCGCAAAAGAGTTTCCCTAGAGCCTCAACTAGAAACAGGAAGTAGTTTTACGGTGGAAAGTCAGGGGGGGGCGGATGGGCGGAGACATTTACCTTCAACTCCAACAACCCGGGTTCAAGCCCCCTAACCCTAACATCTAACCCTAACATCTAACCCTAACATCTAACCCTAACATCCTACCCTAACATCCTACCCTAACATCTAACCCTAACATCCTACCCTAACATCCTACCCTAACATCCTACCCTAACATCCTACCCTAACATCTAACCCTAACATCTAACCCTAACATCTAACCCTAACATCTAACCCTAACATCTAACCCTAACATCTAACCCTAACATTTTCATTTTCAGCAGATGTTGTTATCAAACCCAGACTGAGTCACCTTAACCAGGGTTGTTTAACTCACCTAAACTCACCCGTGTCTGATTGCTGTTGTGGTCACATGGTCCCTTCGGGGGCGGAGCAACGTAATCTCCACATTGTTCAGCTCCACAGCGCGAAATCTGCTTGTCAGAGTTGATGCTCCTCTGAGACCCTCTGGTGACCTCTGACCCTCTGACTCACCATGTGGGCTGCAGGGGGGGGGCAGCCCCACACACACCACGGCGTTATCGGCCGCCGTGACTCATGAGGTTCCTGTGGCTGTCGGATCCCGCGGCGCCGGCCCGGTCACGGCGGCTGGTGTGTCCGTTCTGCTGTCCGGTCCGGTTAGTGCTGACCGACGGCCATGACACCGCTCGGGTCCCACAGCAGCTGGTTAGAGGGACGGGTGTGTGTGTGTGTGTGTGTGTGTGTGTGTGTGTGTGTGTGTGTGTGTCATAGCCAGTGGTCCTGTTTGTTCTCATCTCCAACATCATCGCTGCTGGTTGAAAACCTTGTAACTCCAATTTTGGTGGTGTTTATGTTTTAAATCAAGTTGAAGGATCACAAACTCGACCACCTTCGGGTTTATGAAACTGATTCAGAATCAGTTGGAGGAACTCAGAACGCTTGGCGGTCAGGTTTTAGTTCCTGAAGAGACATTTTGGAGATATGAGGTTTTCACCTGACAGCAGTGCTGTGCTGTTGGGCAGGTTGTAGAGGAGCTTTCTAACACTGCAACACACACACACACACACACACACACACACACACACACACACGGGGGTCGGGGGATTTGATCCGGGAACATCAGTCTCTTTACTTCTGGACTATCAGGCTGCAGCAGAATCTGTTTTCCATCAGTTGTTTGTTGGTTTCAGCTGTAAAAGACGGTTCACTATTTTAGAACTTCTCTGAGCTGAAAAACAACAAAACAAAGCAGGAAGGAACTTTTTGTTTTTAGGTCATGAAGAGACATGGAATTTTACATCAGCACCACAGAGGGAGCCCAGACAGACAGGCAGACAGACAGGCAGGCAGGCAGGCAGGCAGGCTGACACCATGTCCTCTAACTGCTGGCTATTCTCCTTTGCGAGACAACATTGAGCAGCATTAGAACGCTGCTGTACAGATGATGGCTCTGAACCCCCGAACCATCTGGACCGACTCGACTCCCAGAATATCTTCAATTATTAACGGGACGACGGCTGCTGGCCTGCAGAGGTCCAGCGCTGTCGGTTCCCTCCGATACGAGCGGGTTCATCTGTGACCTCTGTCGGCCACCAGGAGGCAGCAAGTCTCTGCCGCCCCTCCCTGCCCCTTGAGCTTCGGTGGCCTGTAGTTAACACCAACAGTAAAATGTTGTTTTCCCAGGAGTGGTGAAGTAGAAACAACAGAGACGTCTAGAGAAGAAGGATCGCATCGCCACCTAAATACTGGAATGACGTGAGAACGAAACTGTTCAGCCTTCGGTGCTGAAACGTGTTGGAAGAGTCTGGAAAGATTTGAGAGTTTTGAAAGGCAGAAATCTCAGCAGCTGGTGACGTAATCGATGATTGGTATTGATTGACAACGCTGCCACGATCATTTTGTGCTGCGGGGCAGGAGAACTCGTCCTTATTGCCCCGCTGAGGAAGCTGAATCACCTCGTCCTGACCCCCTACAGCCGACCGGATCCTGTACGATCCGGTGCGTAGGCCGCCTGCAGCAGGAAGACACCGGCAGGCGAGACACCTGGCTCGCTCTCATGTGAGACACCGGAGGCTGGAAGTAGACGGTTGTATTTATACTGGCGGCGTGGGCGGGCGGCGCCACAGGGAAGCACATGAAGAAGAGGAAGAGATCTTTTCTGCTTCCTTGAAGTTAAAATAGAGGAGCTCTTCATCCTCCTGGTGTCTACAGGCTGAAACCAGAGAGGGGGGGGGGGGGGGGGGGGCAGTTGGAGAGGGTCGCGGGGTTGAAACCTCCCTGAGGTCCGGAGGGAGGTGCAGCAGGTGCAGCGAGGGGGAAACCCAACTCTTCACCCTGCCCTCCGCTGGCTCCCCGACCTCCCCCGGCTGCTTCGTGTTGGTGCCAAGGAAACCCAAGCCTTCGCCTTCCTCCCCCTCCCCCTCCCCCCCCCCCCCTCCTCTTGTTTATGTGTCACAGCCTGCAGCAAAACCTGACCTCTGACCCCATAACAAGGAGATAAGTGTTGGTGTTAATCACACCAGGACAGTAGCCAGTGGAGATGCTTGTTTTTCCTGCTGAGTGTTCCTGACCTCCTGACCTTGGCGGGTTAAACCTGGTGGAGATCTGAGGTTTCGTAATGCTAGGTGTCTTTCTGTCTGTCCAGACGTCAAACATGACATCATGACATCCCAGTTGATCTCTCACACAGCGCTGCACTTGTGATTCATTCTGGCACTGTGTTCCAACATCGGCCTGATGGGGGCGCTGTAATTAAAGGTCACTGATGCACCATGGGTCTGGTTCTGATGGAACTCGGAGGGACGATGCATCTCGTTACTGATTGGTCCAAGGGATGCTCCATCATTTGTGGGGAACGACATCTTTACTTGTCTACATCTTCTTCTTCTTTCTTTCTATCTGTTCAGTTGCAGATGCATTGTGGGTGGGTTTCTTCTACTGTGTGTAAAGTCAAATGAATGTTGTTCTGTTGCTCGGGCGAGTTTCATGACGGAAAAGTTTCGTCAGTCAGCCCGAGTCGTAATACAACACCAGATAACCTGATGAGTCTGCCGGGGTTCAGCGGTGCCTTCCAGTCCAGGATGTGTACAACTCAGTTTCAGACGGAGGATCTGAGTGGTTTCCGGAGCGGAGATAAGAGGCGTGGAGCCACTCAGGACTCTGCCGACCCCTCCGGTGGTTTCCCTCCTTAATGAAGGCTCTATCAGCGCAGCTTCATCAGCCGAGGCACGCAGCACAACACATGTCTGAGTCCTCTGTAATTATAGACCTGCCTCCCCCAGGTAAACCACATCAACCTCCAGGCTCGGCTGGAAGACCTCGCATTCCTGAGCTGAAAACCAGCTCCGGTGTTTTATCACCGAGGGTTAACGCTGTGTAAGGTGACACCCTTCCTTTCTTTCTCAGTCCTTTTCTCTCCTCTCTCCACCTTTCTCCTCCCATCTGTCTGACTGTCATGGAGCTGAACTCATTTCAGTAAAAGCCTAGGGACCGTGGAGGGAGGGAGGGAGGGAGGGAGGGAGGGAGGGGGGAGACGGGGGCTGAAATCAGAGCCTTTCCCTCCGAGGTGGAGGCGATTTATGGCGTGCTCTCCAAGAGGGAGGAGGAGGAGGAGGAGTGGAAGGAAGGAAGGAATGATGCAGCGACAGAGGTGAAGAAGTGGGGCAAAGTCGGCGTGAGAGAAAAGAAGTTGAGCTCTGAGAGGATTAGGGGGAGCAGAGGAGGGAGGACGGGGGAGGACCGCCTGTTTTGCTCTGCAGGACTGGACTTGGACTCGTCGCCACGTGTTGAGAGGAAATGCTCGCAGGTAGGAAGACCGGGCAAAGGTTGCTGCTGCTCGAGTCACTTTTTAATCTGATATCTGTGTTGCTGCTGTTCTCTTCTGTCCGTCGCTCTCAAGGCTGTCGGGTCTGAATGCCGAAACGCCGCGATCGAAGAGCAAGCAAGTGAAGTAGAAAGAATGTGGGAGTGGGAGGAGCAGGAGGGAGGCAGCAGCTTTACTCTGCTGCGCTGAATGAAGCCTCTGTAGTTGTAATCCACCTCTACTGGTTCCTCCCCAGCTTTTCATCTGGTCGGTTCGCCTCCCGTCTCTTGTTGTTTCATCAAAGCTCGTTTTAATCTCTAAACCACCGCTGACCTTTATTCATCTCTTTATGTTTTTACGTTGCGTCCGTCTGTCCGTCCGTCCGTCCGTCGTGTTGCCTGGCTAGCCTGATGTGTTTCAGACAGCGACTGGGAGTAACTCCAGTAACTCCATGTTGTTTATTTCTTAGTGTTTTGTTTGTGTTCCCTCGGGTCGTGGAGGAATCCTTGAGTTAATCTGCGGCGTTGTCTCCGGTGTGGCGGAGCGGCCCTGCTGCTTTCTTTGTGATTTATCAGTGTAAACTGAGGTGGGATTAGCGGGTTTGTTTGTGACCGGGGATAACCTTTACATTTCCCTGCACCACACGGAGCAGTCTGTGTGTATGTGTGTGTGTGTGTGTGTGTGTGTGTGTGTGTGTGGCAGCGCACGGACAAACCAGACCACGTTTACTTTGAGCACCACACAGTTTTTTACATAATCTGTGCTTGCTGTGTCGTAGGAGTTGTACAGTTTCACCGTTTACCAGAATAAAGTGCCGAATGACCTTCAGTTTATTTTGGACGGAGAATAATGGAGACGGTTGTTTTCAATGCGTAGACGGCCGTGGAGGAAAGTCCCTCCATGCTGCTGAACAGCTCTGATGATAATGATAATAATAATCTTTATTTGTAATGCACTTCAAAACAGTTACAAAGAAATAATAAAAATAAACGGCAATAAAACCTCCAAATAAGAAAAACATAACATAATAAAGAGTGCAAAATGGAACAGCACAAAATAAAACGTGGAAGTTCAAATTAAATAAAACAACAGTGGAGCAATGAACAGATATTAATAAAATAATTTTTAAAAACAGTTTTGAGGAGGAAGAAACTGATTTGACTAGTCTAGTCTTTTTCCAGCCAGGCGTCCCAGAGACTAGGAGGAGACTAGGAGGAGACTAGGAGGAGACTAGGAGGAGACTAGGAGGAGACTAGGAGGCCTGACGGCAAAAACCTGGTTGCCTTTCGTCTTTATGCGGGACAGGAGCACCCTGCCGAAGGGCTCATAGGGGTTAAAAGGTCAGGAGAGAAGAGCAGGAGTGAGGAAGAGTATGGTGGCAGGCGTTTGGCAGCAGCCGAGTTACCGTGAAACATGATGACACGGTGATGCTGGAGGCGGGCATTGTGTCATTGTCACACACTGGCAGTGAGAGGTAACTGTATGTGACAATATCCAGACATCCTGGATGGTGACGTCAGTGTTTACCAGCCGGTCGGAGATGCTTCAGACTAAAGAGACGAGAGAGGAGAGGATCTCACGGCGGTGAGTCCGGCTTTCTCTGGACGGAGCTTCGCCGCTGTTTGGATTTCACTCTCGATTCATCACTTCCTGTAGACGGAGAAGTGATCCTACCACACGCCAGAATTTCATTTGGGCAAAAGGTGAATCTTGAATCTGGTATCGGGGGTGGAGTTCCTCTTTGCTTCAGCCCCACTTAGTGATTTCAGTCAGGGTCTGAAATTCTTACCGCTAAACGTCAAATTTGTCTTGGTGGATAAATCAGAAAGCCTCACCGCCAGGCACGAGGCATTTGAGTTCCTCAGTTATATCTAGTCTTTGGTCTGTTCTCAAACGCTTCAGAATGTTCTCTTGTAATTTGAGTTCTGCTGCACTTCATGATGAATTACAAACTTGATCCGTTGTGTAAATGACTGAGCAGGTTTTAGATTAACACACAGAACATGATGCTCTTCACAAAGCTGGTTGGGTGACAGATTTCTATGAAAAATGTGCCAATTATTCTTGGCAGGTAAATTATTTTACCTTAGGAGCTCTTTAAGATGATGTAAGATGATTAAACAGCTGCATCCTTTACAGAACGTTCTCTAGTGCAGCTTTACGTCAGAAGACCAATCAGACCGTCTGATTCATCTGATGGGACTGACATCATGTTGGACTGTTCAACACATTCTGACAGCTGCTGACTTTATTTGCATCCAGGTTCTCTAGTCTCTAGTCTCTAGTCTCTAAGCTCTGGTCTCTGGGCTCTAGTCTCTAGGCTCTGGTCTCTAGGCTCTGTTCTCTGGTCTCTGGTCTCCGGGCTCTAGTCTCTAGTGTCCAGTCTCTGGTCTCTGGTCTCTGGTCTCTAGTCTCTAGTCTCTGGTCTCTGGTCTCTGGTCTCCGGGCTCTAGTCTCTGGTCTCTGTTATCCGGTCTCTGGTCTCCGGGCTCTAGTCTCTGGTCTCTGGTCTCTAGTCTCCAGGCTCTAGTCTCTAGTCTCCCGTCTCCCTTCTCCCGTCTCTCGTCTTCAGTCTCTCAGCTCTAGTCTCTCAGCTCTAGTCTCTAGTCTCCAGTCTCTCATCTCTAGTCTCTAGTCTCCAGGCTCTAGTCTCTAGTCTCCCGTCTTTCTTCTCTAGTCTCCAGGCTCTAGTCTCCAGTCTCTAGTCTCCAGGCTCTCTTCTCCCGTCTCTCTTCTCTAGTCTCCAGGCTCTAGTCTCCCGTCTCTCTTCTCTAGTCTCCAGGCTGTAGTCTCTAGTCTCCAGGCTCTAGTCTCCCGTCTCTCTTCTCTAGTCTCCAGGCTCTAGTCTCCAGGCTCTAGTCTCTAGTCTC
This sequence comes from Hoplostethus mediterraneus, assembly GCA_034670385.1. Lineage (NCBI taxonomy): Eukaryota > Metazoa > Chordata > Actinopteri > Trachichthyiformes > Trachichthyidae > Hoplostethus > Hoplostethus mediterraneus. The sequence continues at coordinate 310,789 of JAXDDW010000229.1, read as the reverse complement.
CAGTCTCCAGGCTCTAGTCTCCAGTCTCCAGTCTCTAGTCTCTAGTCTCCAGGCTCTCTTCTCCTGTCTCTCTTCTCTAGTCTCCAGGCTCTAGTCTCTAGTCTCCAGTCTCCAGTCTCCAGTCTCTAGTCTCCAGGCTCTAGTCTCTAGTCTCCAGGCTCTCTTCTCTAGTCTCCAGGCTCTAGTCTCTAGTCTCTAGTCTCCAGTCTCCAGTCTCCAGTCTCCAGTCTCCAGTCTCCAGTCTCTAGTCTCTAGTCTCTAGTCTCTAGGCTCCAGGCTCCAGGCTCCAGTCTCCAGTCTCCAGTCTCCAGTCTCCAGTCTCCAGGCTCCAGGCTCCAGTCTCCAGTCTCCAGTCTCCAGTCTCCAGTCTCTAGTCTCCAGGCTCCAGTCTCCAGTCTCTAGTCTCTAGTCTCTAGTCTCCAGGCTCTAGTCTCCAGGCTCTCTTCTCCTGTCTCTCTTCTCTAGTCTCCAGGCTCTAGTCTCTAGTCTCCAGTCTCCAGTCTCCAGTCTCCAGTCTCTAGTCTCCAGGCTCTAGTCTCTAGTCTCCAGGCTCTCTTCTCCCGTCTCTCTTCTCTAGTCTCCAGGCTCTAGTCTCTCATCTCAGCCTGGGAGTCTCATGTGAACCACAGGAAGCTTTACTTCTCCAGGTCTGTCAGGAGGAAGATGTGATCCTGTAATCAGTCTGGAGGATTACAGTAACAGAAGCTGAGTTATTCTCATCGATGAAATAGGAGATCATTAGATCATTATATCATATGAACACAGTGATAGTGCCAGAGCATAGTGCACGTGTGAGCGTGCACGGCTGCACGGCTGCACCTCCCACCAGTTGGTTATGGCTGCTGTTGTGTACTGGTGCATTTTTTATTCCAGGCTCACCAGATGACTTCTGCTCTCAATGGGATCAGTCACCCACCCACACACACACACACACACACACACACACACACACACACACAAATTGAACCGTCTTGTTGTTTGTGTTTCGTTTATTATTCTCCTAGGTAAACAAGTATATTTGTATTGAGTGGATATATGAAAGGACTAGCAGGTATATTCTCTGGTTGTGTCTTTGTTTGTGTGAGTGGGTGAGGGAGGGGTGAGGGAGGGAGGGAGGGGAGATTATCTGTCTCCTCTCTTATCAGAGTCCCAATGCAGGAAGCTCCAGCTGATTATTTCTTCATCAGTACTCACTATCTCCCTCCCTGATTATCGCGGTGCTAAAAAGCCCTTCAGTTTCAATGGGCCAGCGGCACTAACCGTCCTGGCCGCTGGAGCAGGGCGTCGCTTTCAGCTCTTAATTGCATTATCATACGTTCCTCTGCGGCCTTGACTGCACTACTTAAAGATACCCCCCCCCCCCCCCCCCCAGGGCTTCAACCAGATAGACAGTCTGTCTCTGATGATCCTGGTGAATGTGACCTGGTGGTTTTCTGGTAAACTGTAGCAGGAAGGGTTTGATTTCAACATTTAACCTTTTTTAAACGTTGAAACTGTTTTTGTAGCAGATAAGAAACTTTTATTGGAAGTAGGTGCGACTGATTTGTGCGTCTACAAGTCAAAGAATAAAACTTGCTTACTTTTTCTAATCCATTTCATAGGAAATAGTTTCAGGTGGAAAAAAGGTTGATTGAAATGAGGTGGGATGAAACCACGGAGGGCGTTCGTGATTGGCTAGAAATGCTGTCTAAGGCGGGACTTGGCATGTAAACAAAAAAGTATAAACAAAGGTCGTAGTGAAACTGTGTCACATCAGACTTTTTCCGACATTGTTCTGATGATCTATCTTTGCTGCTACGCTGTTTCACCGACTTCCTTATTCCTGTTTACATCTTCGCCTAATGTCATAGACCCGCCTACTCTTGCCTGTTCATCCAATCAGGGCTTTCTGAGTGTCAGTATTTGAGAGGAGCTACTTTTCTTTAACCCCTCTCCTCCATGGGTGACGTTCCTACGCTCCTAAACATGCGTTTGAGGTGGTCCGGCGGGGAAAGAAGCAGCCGGCGTCTACAGGAAGGGAAATAAGTCGCACGATATTTTTTTGTGATAGCGCGTAGAAATCTACAGGAGGGTTTAACAGCGAGAGGATGCACACTGGAAAATTGGCTTATCATTCACTGTGGCTGGAATTAGCCTTTAATTCGCCACCATTCGATAAAGTTATTTGTTGTGCCACCCACACAGCCTCGGCCGCCCGGCCCCATCGCTGCCTCTGATTGGATGACGGAGGAGGCTGCAAACAGCTGCAGTCCTCTAGCGCTTCCTTTTCATATCCGTGGCAGCGCCGGCTGACCCTCTCGCTTTTACAGCTACAATTACACCCCAGAAGTGTAAGCGCTTTGTGCTGCTACTGCAGAATCAACAAAGGCTGCCTATTAAATTCCTCTTTAGTGGCGCTGTCCCTCACTTTTATATCCTCTCTGGGTTTACGAGTGTTGAGGGCTAAAAGGCCAATACACCTCCACACAGCACCCCTCCTTTCCTTTCCCTTCATCTTCTCTGCTTCTCTGTCCTTTCCTTTCCTTCCCTTTCCTTCCCTTCATCTCCTCTGCTTCTCTGTCCTCTGTCCTTTCCTTCCTTTTCCTTTCCTTTCCTTTCCCTTCATCTCCTGTGCTTCTCTGTCCTCTTTCCTTTCCTCTCCTTCTCTCTCCTCTTTCCTATCATTTTCTCCTCTTTTGTTTGCTTTCCTTTCCTTTCTTCTCTCTCTCTTTCCTTTTATTTCCTTTCCTCCTCTCTCCTTTGCTTTCCTTCTCCATTTCCTTTCCCCTTTCCTCTCTCCTCTTTATCATTTTCTCCTCTTTCGTTCACTTTCCTTCTCCCTTTCCTTTCCTCTCATTTTCTCTCCTCTCTCCTTTCCTTGATTCCTTATTTCCTCTACTCACCATTCCTTCCCTCTCCTCTTCATCTTTGCTCTCTTATTCTTTCTCTCGTCTCCTTTCTTCCCATCTCAGCATCTTTCACTGCTCTTTCATTGACGTCAACCTCCTTATTACCTCCTAGATCATCCACAGATAAAACTTTGGCCCAGTCTCATTACTAAATGTGACCTAATGAAGTAATAATGTGTCTTCACAGCTGTAATATTTACTTACATTTGTACTGTTTAGTTATTGCATTTCTCTTTTCCTGATCCAACAGTACCTGGTGTGAACTTCTAAAAATACTCACTTCCTGTGTGTTGTTTAGTTCTCAGTGTCAATCACTTTCACTGGGCAGGTCCAAGTCAACCCCCCTAACCCTAAGGAACCTTTTTAGTTCCAGGTTGTTTTCCCACCACACCAAAGTACTGGGGAGATTATGCAAATATGTGATGTGACAAAACTGTTTGGTTTCATATGAAATCGTACGTTTCATAAAAACCTCGTCATCGGATAATTTTCCAAAACAATAAATCTCTGCCAGAAGATTCGATGAGATACCAAATGAGTTTGCTACCGGTATTGAACAAGCATGGCGGTTGGCAGATTTTTTTCGTAGCTTGTATTGACCAATCAGCGTTGTTCAGTACTGAAACTCCGCCCCAATGGCCCCTGGTCCCCCCAAAAAGTACTACCTCACTATAGGAGGAATCAATGTTTTTTGGGTCAATGAACTATCCAAGGGAACCTTTTTTCGGGGAGAGTTCCCCCGGTGGGAACGTTGAAGTTCATGGAACCAAGTACCAATAGTACTAAGTTCTACGTACTAATGTTAGGTAGTTATATGATATACATTGATTAACACCACAGTGATCTACAGTCGTATTTCTTTATTTTATGGATGTATGACTTTTCAGAAGTTGTTTTAGGGTCGTTGAAGTGTAAATTAAAGGTAAACTCTTGTGTATTGTTTCCAATCGTAGAAGACGTGACATCTCGTTGAGATATTTCCAGTCTGACATCAGAAAATGTTTCATGATCTAAACCATCAACGGTAACCGTCAGGTTTTGGTGTCAGCCAATCAGAATCAAAGAGCAAGGGCTTCTTTCTAGACCGATGATCAACAACCATCCAAGGCAGGTTGAGGGAAGGTGCTTCACGGTGTTCGAGGGACTTTTCCTTTACCTGCTCTTATTGTGAAGTAGTCAGTGGTTAGGTAGTTTACAGTCTGAACCTCTGCTCTGTACTTTTAACATGACGCTGATTCAGCTGCCGAGGGGAAAAAGAGCCAGCGGGGCAAAACGAAGAAATAAATATGGGGCTGTAAATCATGACTGAGGAGGATAGACGATCCTGTGGTTGTTGAAGCCACGTTAACATCTTTTACTTCTCCTTGTCACATGTGAAAACGCTAAGGCCAAGTCTGGTCGCGGTTAGCCGCCAACAGACGGAGGTATGTGGTGAGTCTTTCAAACAGACGGAGGTATGTGGTGAGTCTTTCAAACAGACGGAGGTATGTGGTGAGTCTTTCAAACAGACGGAGGTATGTGGTGAGTCTTTCAAACAGACGGAGGTATGTGTTGAGTCTTTCAAACAGACGGAGGTATGTGTTGAGTCTTTCAGACTGCAGAGACGGAAGGAAGCCGTTCGTGATGGTGTGAAGACAACGGCTGTTATTATCATCTTCATCTAGAGAGACTTGTTCCTGCTCAGTGCTCAGCAGCCTTCAGGACGGCCAAGGTCTCCCTGTCCTGTCTCACCTCCCTGTCCTGTCTCACCTCCCTGTCTTGTCTCACCCCCCTGTCTTGTCTCATCTCCCTGTCCTGTCTCACCTCCCTGTCTTGTCTCACCTCCCTGTCTTGTCTCACCTCTCTGTCCTGTCTCACCTCCCTGTCCTGTCTCACCTCCCTGTCCTGTCTCACCTCCCTGTCCTGTCTCACCTCCCTGTCTTGTCTCACCTCCCTGTCTTGTCTCATCTCCCTGTCCTGTCTCACCTCCCTGTCGTGTCTCACCTCCCTGTCTTGTCTCACCTCCCTGTCCTGTCTCACCTCTCTGTCCTGCCTCACCTCCCTGTCCTGTCTCACTGCTCTTGGCTGTGAAGGCCGGCTGTGTTTTGTCTCTGGTGTTATCTGTACTTGACGCCGTCCTTGCACGGCTCAGATCTCAGAACCAAGTTAACCAACAAGTGTTTGGTTAAGCTCTTCACCTCCTGTCCTTTAAGCAGCAACATCATTCAGATGTCTGTTATTGAAGCAAAACTCTATTTAACACTCTTAGCCAAACAGAGAGGCATTAGCCGACAGAAGCCAACCTGTTCTCTCCTCACTGTGGATTCAGCTTGAAGCCAGACTCTACTGTTACTGCTGTAAACTCTCCACCTCTTCCTGTTGGCGGTGGCATCCAGTCTTGTTTCCTTCAGGCTGCTGCTGTCTAATTAAAGTGAAGTGGGATTAATTAATCACACTGTAAAAAAAAGACACGCCTCCTCACCACCATGTAGGAGGGCAGCAGGGGGAGATGGATTGATGGTGGATGTATTAACTGCTATTACATCTTGCTCAGGATTTTTGCCTAACAAGGTTTTCTTTGTTTAAATGTTTAAATGTGTCTGGTATTGATTTCCGTTTCACTCCAGCTGGCCTGAGAAGGAAGCAGCTTAGATTCATTTGATCTCATCTGCCCAGTCGCACCGCGGTGTGAATCCTGATCCAGCCGGTCCAGAGATCCAGCCGGTTCAGAGGTTCAGCCGCCGCTCGTCCGTCAGATTGTGTGTTGACGTGTTGAAACACCTTGTGTTGTTGTGGGCGTGTCTCAAAACCTTTTTGAAGCGGACTCATTGGCTGGTGGAGTCCGTCTGCTCCGGCAAAAGTTAAAACTCATTGCAACTTTTTTAATGAACTGTGTTGAAGAAAATCTGATTTTTTCAGATTTCAGTGTTGCCATGGTTACCAAGTTTACGTCATGAACTTGAGACCGTCAATATTTTGCGCTTCACACGGGATGGACACATGGGATGCCTGTATGATGAAGTTGTCGCCGATCCTCTTGGAGCTCCTCCATGTTAGCATGTTAGCATGTTAGCTAGCTTGACCAAAGTACAACTTGTGTTCTTGTAAATCTGTTATTGTGTCTTTTTTACTTTACCATCCTGTCTCAGTCTCTGACCACCCATTACTCTCTCCTCCTCAGATGAAAGGATGCTGCAGGGAGCCAACGAGGGACTGAGCCCGACCTGAACCCACCCCCCCCCCCCCACCCGACCCCTGGAACCCCCCACGCCTGCCATCCCATCATGCACCTGCTGTGCCGTGGGCGCATTAAGCTGGTGGTGGCGTCTCTCACAGCCGTCATCCTCCTCACCTGGCTCTACCTGCTGGCTGGCAACCTGGAGAGTGAGTATGAGTGGCGGGGAGTCATCGAGCTAGTCGGATGCGTTCATTAACGCGGGGGAAGGGAGGATGCTGCGTCGAGTCAGCGGGGGAGACTCAGAGATGTGCATATTAAAGGGAGAGTTTGACTCGTCGAGTTCTGCCAGGTATTTCTGGTTCCAGTTGAATCGGGGGGGAACCCTACTGTGTAATTTCCATGGAGACTTGGCTAGAGGAGGAGAAGACTGGCGCTGTGGTCGGGTCGGGTTTGAGGCATGCGTCAAACCAGATCACCAGATATCTCCTGACGAACACAGAGAACATCAAGACTCAGATGAGTTCTGTTCCATCACGACAACCAGTTTGAAGTTTTAAACACATGGAGTCCATTTTCACTTTGGTTTGAGTTTTCATCCTGAACCACCACAAGCACCGACGCCTTCCACTGGATTACATCAGACCAGGATCGGTTCTGAGAACTCACATGCCACAAGACTTCCTGGAAGAGCGTTTATAACACAGACAGACAGACAGACAGACAGAGAGACAGACAGACAGAGAGACAGTCAGACAGACAGACAGAGAGACAGACAGGCAGGCAGAGACACAGACAGACAGGCAGGCAGACAGACAGAGTTCTGGTACTACGTTTGCTATTCATCTTTCATGATGAGCTTTACTTCAGCAGTAATGTCAGAAGGGCGATCGAAGTGGGAAATAGTAGAAGAATCTCTCTCTCTTTCTCTCTCTCACACACACGCACATGCACGCACACACACACACACGCACATGCACACACACACACACACACACACACACACAGATGAGTGATGAGTTGTCATAGAGCAGTATATCCGTTTTAGCTCACGGGAGACGAGAGAGTGATTGAGTGAGAGAGTTTCTGGAGACTCTCTTCACAAGTAAGCAGCCTGTCTGTCTGTCTGTCTGTCTGTCTGTCTGACTGACTGACTGACTGACTGTCTGTCTCTCTGTCTGACTGTCTGTCTGTGAGGATCAGATGTCCCTTTAGGTCGAGTTTCTCCTCTCTGACTCTTTCTCTCTCGTCCTTTCCATCCTCTTTGCCTGTAATGAACAGGCTAGGGTGTGAACATTCCCAGAATGCCTCACTTCAGCTGTGGACCAGCTGCCCCTCGGAGAGAGAGAGAGAGAGAGAGAGAGAGAGAGAGAGAGAGAGAGAGAGAGAGAGAGAGAGAGAGAGAGAGAGAGAGAGAGAGAGAGAGAGAGAGAGAGAGAGAGAGAGAGAGAGAGAGAGAGAGAGAGAGATAAATAAAGTGTTTTTGGTCCTGGCTGCACGCTGGCTTGTTAACTGGGCGCCAGCTGGCAGGATGTTCTGGAAGCTTCCTGCTCGTCCGACGGTGCGTCTGATGCGTCTGATGCGTTAAGCTCCTGGACAGTTTAAATATTGACAAGAAAACATGAAACACCGAGTCTCCCTCTCTCTCCCTCTCTCTCTCTCTCTACTCCAGTTTAGTGGCGTTGCCAGGTCGGTGAAATACCAGCGCCTGTTTACAGGAGCGACAACGCCATCAAACTAATCATGGCTTTGTCTCGGCTGGGGTCTAAACATCAAGGCAGGAACAGGAAGTGAACTCTGCAGGGCCGACAACAACCTCAACGCTGCAGCACCGCGAGGCTTGATGAGACTTGAACAGCGTTTTTATCGGCCTACCTTCCCGTTGTGTCGGTGACGAGGCCGAGCCTGAGATAGGAGAGGAGCAGCTTCTATACTCTCTCTCTTTCTATTCTCACTCACTGTCTCTCTACCGCCCTCTCTCTCTCTTCACCCTGCAGCTGAAGTGAGGCACTGTGGGAATGTTCACACCCGAGTCTGTTAGAAAAAGAGTGCGTGAGGAAGCGAGGGAGCGAGGGAGGGAGGTGGAGAAGAAGAAGTGTGATTATGCGATGTTGTGCTGTGAGGCTCAGTGAGGCTGTCGGAGTTTGGCAGGTTTGTACGGAGAAAAGACATTCACGTCGTCGCGTTGGCGTCCAACTCGGCGTGCACAGGCTTCCTGGACTGTGATTGGTCCAAAATACCACGACGGGTGGTGTGGCCTTGTGGGAAAGCGTCTCCATGCTAACATCTGGCGGTCAAAACGTCAAATCTGCACCTTTATGTCCATCAAACGGTTTCCAGATCCTCAGATTCCTCGTCTGTTCCTCTGTCGCTGTTTCACCACAGCTGCTGCTGTTGTTGTTGTTGTTGTTGTTGTTGTTCTCTGGGTTTTTGGTCGCCGCTATTTCTAGTCTCTCAAAGTTCCAGTTTCCTCTTTAATCTTCGGCTGCCCGCTGATACGAGGAAATAAACAAGCGATGGAGCCGCAGTAAACACACATCGGTATGCAGCGACGCGCTCGGCTGTTTCTACCGCAGGAAGGGTTGACCTTTGTTGTCTGTCTGTCTGTCTGCCTGTCTCACTGCCTGTCTCTCTGCCTGTCTGTCTCTCTAGACGGCCGGTCCCTCCTCCTAGCTCCCTGCCTGGCCGACACCCCGGCGGCGCGGGTCCTGGAGCGGGCCGTCCTGGAGTCCAGGGTCCGAGAGGTGGAGGAGGAGAACCGGCAGATCCGGCTGCAGCTCAGCCAGTCGCAGGGCACCGCCGCCCAGCCTCCCGACGGTAACTACGGCAACCAGCAGTGGGGCGCCTCCGCCGACACCGGGCCGGAGGACGTGGAGAACACGGCGGAGGAGAAGAACAACCACACCGAGTGTCCTCGCTCGCCCACCGTCCAGAAGTGTGAGGTCAGTCCACACTTCCTGTTATTTGTTAGATGCTAAAGAAAGAACGGGCATGCTTGGTAGAAAATCATGTTCTCGAGTGCTGTGAACCCGCGGTGACGTTTGATAGTGAAATGTCATCACCTCTGACTGACTGACCTGAGAACTGACCTGGGACCTGACCTGAGAACTGACCTGGGACCTGACCTGGGACCTGCACCCTGTTGAAGCTGACCTGGGACCTGACCTGAAAACTGACCTGGGACCTGACCTGGGACCTGACCTGAGAACTGACCTGGGACCTGACCTGGGACCTGCACCCTGTTGAAGCTGACCTGGGACCTGACCTGAAAACTGACCTGGGACCTGACCTGGGACCTGACCTGAGAACTGACCTGGGACCTGACCTGAGAACTGACCTGGGACCTGACCTGGGACCTGCACCCTGTTGAAGCTGACCTGGGACCTGACCTGAAAACTGACCTGGGACCTGACCTGAAAACTGACCTGGGACCTGACCTGGGACCTGACCTGGGACCTGACCTGGGACCTGCACCCTGTTGAAGCTGACCTGGGACCTGACCTGAAAACTGACCTGGGACCTGACCTGAGAACTGACCTGGGACCTGACCTGGGACCTGACCTGGGACCTGACCTGGGACCTGACCTGAGAACTGACCTGGGACCTGACCTGGGACCTGCACCCTGTTGAAGCTGACCTGGTGAACTCTTCCTGTCTGTCCTCCCAGCTGATCCATGTAGCGTGTGTGTGTGCTGGTCACAACGCCAGCAGAGACGTGGTCACCTTGGTCAAGTCCATCCTTTTCCACCGGTGAGTCTCTCTCTCTCCAGATCTCTCTCACATCATTTTTTTCTTCCCAGTTCAAGGAGTTTTACTGACGTCATCATAACAGTTCCCATGTAGCTGTAAACTCCTTGAAGAAATTGATTTAAAAAAATAAAATATAGCGTTGGTATGCCTCATCGCCCTCCGCCCTGTGATGAATGTTTGAGTTGATGCAGCAGCAGTTTGAAAATGAAGGATTTCACCAGGATGGACGAGATCAGGAGAAAATATGACGTCTATTTATTTCCTTACCCCACAACATGCCGGTTTTGCGTCATTGAATTTCATCAAACATACCTTGAAAACTATTGAAAAGTCCTTGAATTTGATGCCCAAGTGACTGAACCCTAAATGGGAAATAGTTGTGAATGTTTTGGGGCTGTTGCTTTAAAGCTGCAGGTCAGGTGATCATCTTTCAAAAAGTCCCTCAGTGACAATTTCTGTACAAACCAAAGATGTAGGATTTTCAAAACCACAAGAAAATAAAGAATATAATTGAGCTTGTTTACTTGTTTTAAAATCAGAAACATCTAGTGTTGATCTGGTCTTCATCACTAGGAGGTGTTGGTGTTTTTGTTGCAGATGCCATTACAGATTGCAGCATAATATCCATTTTATTTTGAAAGCCCATTTCTCATTAGTGCAAGCTGCTATTGGTTTGATCATTTTGCATCATTTTAAATGGGATTTCAAATCTAATGTTTGTTTTTTAATTGTGAAGAAAACTGAGCTTGGCCTCGCATGACTCCCAGCAGCCCTGAACATCCCTGGAGTTGTGTGGGTTGTAAATTATATGTCTGCTTGTTTTCCTGGCATGTGTTGTTGAAACAATACGATTCACATTTTCTTGGGTTTGACCGTCCGTGTTTACAGAAAGATTGATTGTTCTTGTGTGCATGTAGAGAAATCCACCTCAAAGTGGTTTTCTAATCCTTGGAGGCTCCAGCTCCGGTCCCAGACGGCGGTCCTGAGGTTTTACTGGTTTCAGAGAGGAATGAACGGAGCATGAACGCCACTCTGCTTTGCTACGTTTCAGAGCAGTGGGGTGTTTTTTAGTTGTTAGTTAATGTGTGTGTCTTAAGCCTCGACCACACTGGATGACTTTAATCCCGTCTGTCAGTCGGCGTGAAGGGTAACTGGCGACTTTGGCCCGGCGAGATGTTTTCCCATCGTGTTCGGTTCAGTCGGTCCAGTCTGGTCGGCTCCTGCAGCGTGAAGCGGTCCAAGACTTGTTACCGTGGCAACAACCAATAGGAGTTCAGCTCAAGGAGGGTGAAAAAGAGACAAACTTGGAAGAGACTTTTATCAACAACAACTCTCACTGATGTAGATAGTTTACATCAGTGAGACTCCCAACTGCTGAACTCTTGTTAATCAGTGTTACCCTCGTTGTGTTGTAGTTGAACTGTAAATGGATGAGAAAATGTTTGGATTGACAGAATCAGGTCATGTGATCCCTGGTCACTTCCTGACGGGACGGAGAGAGAAGACCACGGTGGTAGTCTGATGCAGATGGCAATAATAGGAAGTCAACCGAGACCGCCCGCTGGTTGACTAGCGGCTAGGTGGCTAGGTGGTTCTCCAACAGAGGGACACGTTGTGTATCGACTAAACAAAGACATAGATTGTGTTGAGGAACTTCTAAGGTATTCAATCAACAGATATCAGCTCAGTCTACGACGTCAGTAGTAATCTGAAGCTCTAAGAGGCCCTGGTGTGGTTGAAGCGGTGATGGAGATCTAGTTAAAGTTTGGAGTGATTTCTTTAGTGAATTAATTTTCAAACTTCCAGCCGACAGCCTCATCCTACCTGCCGACCTTGAGTAACGGTCTGTTTCTCCTCTCTCCCTCTCCCTCGTTTTCTTTCCATCTCTCAGGAGAAACCCTCTCCACTTCCATTTCATCACCGACACAGTAGCCAATCGCATCCTGAGCTCTCTGTTCCAGTCCTGGATGGTCCCGTCCGTGCAAGTCAGCTTCTATGATGCAGATGAACTCAAGGTAAGGCGTGAAGCGTGAAAACACTCGCTTCTCCTGTTAGTCCCTGTGCACCCTGAACGCCTCGTCTCATTCAGGTAGGCATCCTGCGCTCTGTAGAGTCAAAGTTAGTCAAAGTCAAATACTACAGTTACCATATCAAAGGGAAATCTCTGAAGTCAGAAGCAGCTCTGAGCGGAGGGGAGACCGAGACAAGTCGAGTCAAATTTATTTATGAAGTTCCTTTAACAAAACAGATTCATGTCAGACGGGTTGAGCAGCGAGGAGCATGAAGACACAAACACATCACAGATCTTAAGATGGGGGGTCATAGCTTGTGTGTGTGTGTGTGTGTGTGTGTGTGTAGGTGTAGGTGTGTGTGTGTTTGTGCCATTCAAATGTTATTTTCCATATTAGAGGTGGACGACTGCTCAGGCTTGCCTTTTATTGATTTGATTGATTGGTGGTTGTTTGCCACATGATGCTCACCAAGTGGAGGTCGTACTGTAGTTTTCCTTGCAGCTACATCAGTGCCTATAGCAGGGCTGTTCAACCAGGAGCCGTGGAGGGCCTCAACTGCTGCAGTCTCAACCCTGCAGAGCCCCGGTCCTCCACGGCTCCTGGTCCAGAAGCCTGGTCTAGAGCATCCATGTGCTGGGTCAAAACTTCACCCTGGTGTCTTTCCGTGGTTCAAACTGTTTTCCAGGCTGTGATCTGGAGTTATGAGTTGAGTGTAGGGAGACGAGTCCGGTTAGCAGTCTGCCCTTTGATCCTAAAGATAGGACTGGTTTGTTTTCTGGAGCCTCAACATCACTGAGCAGGAGATCTGTCCACCAGAATGGAAATACGTTTCACTCCAAAACAATGTGTAAATAAAGTATTTTGCTACAGGTTACTGTACATGACCCATGACCCTAAATATGAATTACAAAAGGTGCAAACGTTTATTTTTTTATTCCTAAAAAATTTATAAAAATGGATAAATGGATAGAAAATTGAAAAATTCTAATACTAATACTAATTGGTGAATTAAAAAAAAGTCTATATTGGACATACTAACAAATACTAAAGCGACAACAAATTATATTGACTTACTAGACCAAACTTATTATTTTTCAACTACTGAAACAGAAATGGCTGTAATGTCCCTGAGTCTGTTCTCTGTAATGTAACTGAGTTAGAGAACGACATTCCTCCAACTTGATCGCTGTGCTCTCAGAGTGGAATGCAAGGAACTAACATGCATAGGCGTGTATGTGTGTGTGTTAGTGTGTGTGTGTGTGTGTGTTAGTGCGTGTTACTGTGTGTGTCCTTTGCCATTCTGTCAGCAGCTTCTCCAGCTCAAACCTGTATCTGCCTCCTCCTCCTCCTCATCATCACATTCCCTTCCCTCAGTCTCAGCATGAACAAAAGCCCTTTGTACTCTCAAATGTCTCGACCTAGCCTCGCTCCGAGGAAAAGCACTCTCATATTCCATTAACTCAGTTTAAACGGAAGAAAAACATCCGAGTGTCTAAGCCGATTATATTTGCAGATGATGCACTTATGCAGATCCAATTACTCCGAATCAAGAGAATTAATTAACACACTATTTGCCCATTCATAGAAAAAAACAAGATATTGAACACACGCCAGAAGTTGGAGGCTTTGTAATTTTCACACACAAATACTGAGCCTGAGTAGTGAACAATGGCGGAGACTTGACTGTAACTGTTAACTTGTTTAACTGGTTTACCTGTTTTAAAGAGACTTCTTACTGCAGCACAACATGGAAATGAAATAGCCAATAGAAAAGCTGACGGGGATTTACAGTCATTTCTTTTCTCCTTCCATCACCAGTCCGAGGTGTCGTGGATACCCAATAAGCACTACTCAGGTATTTACGGCCTGATGAAGCTGACGCTAACCAAAGCCTTGCCCTCCGACCTGTCGAAGGTCATCGTCCTGGATACGGACATCACCTTCGCCACGGACATCGCTGAGCTCTGGGGCATTTTCAGGAAGTTCACCGGTATGACGTCTGAATTTTACAATTACATTTGAAATCTAAAACCAACAGCCTGGTCTCAGGACGTTTTGTGAAATGAGCACCATGTCATAACGGGCAAAGGAGGAAAGGATCAGGGGGAGGAGCCACGGCTAGAAACAGGAAGTAGTTTGAAGTTGAAACAGCACGGCGGAAAGTAAGGGTGTGCAAGTTGGGTTCAATCCTCAACTCATGACAGGTTTTCTATTAGTAGGGAAGTTTTTCAGCATACGCTATTCTGATTTAACCAGGACCAAAACCAAACTTCATGAAATTTTGTGAGACTGTGTTAGGAAAGAATCATCCAAGTCGTGGGTAACTGAGGAGTGACTGCTCGGCTGTTTCTGTTTGCAGACAAGCAAGTGATTGGCCTGGTGGAGAACCAGAGTGACTGGTACCTGGGGAACCTTTGGAAAAACCACAAACCCTGGCCTGCCCTGGGACGAGGCTTCAACACAGGTACAAGCTGTTTACTGGTGGAAATCGTGGCTGAGCCTCTGTACCGATGTGACATTAGATCAGTAAGTCATCTCTGTGGGTTGTTGCAGGCGTCATCCTGCTCTACCTGGAGCGTCTGCGCCGGATTGGCTGGGAACAGATGTGGCGGTTGACGGCGGAGAGAGAGCTAATGAGCATGCTCAGTACGTCGCTGGCTGATCAGGTCAGGACTCCTCCGCCCCTCCAGGGATGCTGTCTAATTTATTACATTACTGAGCCCACTGATGCAGCAGTCAAGTCAGCTGTATTTATACAGCACCTTAAACACAAAACACCTCGCTTCACAAAGTTAAGAGAAAAAGAAACAAAGAAACACTTAAAAAAGGTAGAGAGAGGGCAGATTAAAACTAGGTCTGTTTTTAATGCCAGTGGATTCTGCTGACCTTACATTTTCAGGAAGCTTGTTCCACAATCTCTGAGCTGCAGTAGGAAAAGTGTGATTACCCTTTAATTTGAGTCTGGACCAGAAGAAGACCTCAGGGACTCAGCGGTGTTGTAAGGGCTCATCCCAGATACACTGAGATCATGCAAAGCTCTGTCAACAAACATCAAATATTCAAATCTACTCTAAAGCTGCCAGGGAGCCAAGAAGGGATGAGGAGCGATGTGGTCTGCAGCCATGAAAGGGCTTTACAATACACAGAGTTACAGTAGTCCAGTCTACAGTAGTCCAGTCTAGCTGAAATAAAAGCATGGATTACCTTTTCCAGGATGCTAAAAGACAGATTGAAAGCGGGACCGGGACTCTCCTAACCTGGTCTTCAGTTCCAGGTCACAGCCAGAAGACCTGGTTTAAGTGTCGTGTCTGTCAACTGAGTGGGTGTTTCTTGCAGGACATCTTCAACGCCTTCATAAAGCAGAATCCTGTCCTGGTCCACCAGCTGCCTTGCTTCTGGAACGTCCAGCTGTCCGACCACACCCGGTCCGAGCAGTGCTACACGGAGGTGTCGGACCTCAAGGTATGCTCAGGTTAAACAGGATTTGCCACTATTTACAATCAGTGTCGGGCTTGTTACTCAGAAAAGGCAATATATTCTTTACTATTACTCCCTGGGAAAAGTAATTTGCTACTCTTTTTCATTAACCCCTGATAACTGACACTCTTATCCAGAGCAGGGGAGGGTTCAGGGGTAGGGAAGGGTAGGGTAGGGTTCAGGGAAGGGGGTAGGGAAGGGTAGGGAAGGGTTTAAGGTTCGGGAAGGGTAGGGAAGGGTTCAGGGAAAGGGGTAGGGTAGGGTTCAGGGAAGGGGGTAGGGAAGGGTAGGGAAGGGTTTAGGGTTCAGGGTCTTGCTCACGGGACCCTCCTGATATGGGACAGTCTCTCTAACCAACAGGCCACCATGTATGTGTTTCAGGTGATCCATTGGAACTCGCCTAAGAAGCTTCGAGTGAAGAACAAGCACGTGGAGTTTTTCAGGAACCTCTACCTAACCTTCTTGGAGTACGATGGAAACCTGTTGAGACGAGAGTTGTTTGGCTGCCCCAGCCAGGCCAGCCCGGAGAGCATCCAGGTTAGAGACCGCCTGTCTGCCAGCATTACCCCCGATGCACTGCAGCACTATCCACTACACTACCCTTTTATCTGACCTGTGTCGAGGTTTGCTCTTAAGTTTATTGATTGAGATCACATTGATGTACTGTAGAACATTTAGATAGAGCCGCAGGGCTGCAGTGGGTTCAATCAGCATGATGTAAAGGATAAATCCACCTTGTGATATTCTTACGCTGTTAGATCTCATCAGTCTGTGATGTTCAGTTCGTTCCAGGAGTTTTTTTGTGATGAAATGCTGTACATTTTTTGGGGGGCACTCACATTCTCTCAACCTGCCTCGTCCCTGCCACAAGGGGCATGAACTTGTTGAACTGTCAAAGGTGGGCATATAAATATAGTAATATATATTGTCTCTGATCGCAGCCACACCCCTTCCTCAAAACACAAAAACGTTGCCAGTAAAGTGTGTTAGGGTGGATTTTTCCATTTAAGAAGTATTTTTTGCTAAAGTATTGATTTCTTGCCCCCCCCCCCCTTAGTTGCAGGCTGCTCTGGAGGAACTGGATGAGGATGACCAGTGTTACGACTTCCGCCGTGAGCGAATCACAGTCCACCGTGTGCACCTCTACTTCCTGCAGTATGAGTACACGCCTACTGGGGATGACACTGATGTTACGCTGGTCGCCCAGCTCTCTATGGACAGGTGCCCATTCTAACACACACCAAACTGTTATACTTGTTTCATATTATTGCATTAGAATTAGAAATTACATCATCATCGTCATCATCACCGTCTCCCTCCACCTCTGTATACTCCATGTCCCCATCAATAATGCACATGGCTTCATTTCCCCCCTGCAGGCTACAAATGTTGGAGGCCATCTGTAAGCACTGGGAAGGCCCCATCAGTCTGGCTCTCTACATGTCCGACGCAGAGGCCCAGCAGTTCCTGCGCTACGCCCAGGCCTCCGAGGTCCTCAAGAACCGCAAGAATGTGGGCTATCACATCGTCTACAAGGAGGGCCAGTTCTACCCGGTGAACCTGGTGAGGAACGTGGCTCTGAAGAACGCCAACACGCCATATGTGTTTCTGGCTGATGTGGACTTCCTGCCTATGTATGGTCTCTATGATTACCTCAGGTGAGATAAACTAGCACAGTTGATTGTTTGAGCTCCTTAATGGCAGGGAAGAGTTATAGATGTGACAGCTGGTTTTACAAGTTCCAAGTCAGAAGTCAAAAATTACCAGCTGGTAGGTCATAATTGCAACCTCTCTGCGTTCCAGTGGTCCAGCTCAGAAAAGAAAACGCCCACAGGATTTAATTTTCCCAACATAAAATACTATTCCCCATGCAACAGCTACTGCTGCATCAAAATCTTATAGCAACGTTAGCTAGCTAGTTAGTATAGAATGTTAGCAACTGTTAGCAACTTTACATGTCATGGGTTTGAGGTCATGTGATGCTGAAAATCAAACTTAGGTGTATTACATGTAATGCTGTGTAGCGTTTCAAGTGCATGGCGCCATGTTGATGTGATGTCAGATAACTGCATCTCTCAAAACGCTGCATCTTTCCTAGTAGGAATTCCTAATTTCCAACTTTCCGACATGTCTGGAACGCAGCATTACTTGTTTCTCAGACCATTAAAGATATGAATCCCACGGTGGTGTTAGTTGTGTCTACAGATGTGAATACTGTGTTATTTTATCTTGTTGTTATGGATCATGTTGATGGTTTTCTATCTGGTCCATGCAGAAGGTCGGTGGTGCAGCTGGACATGGCCCACACTAAGAAGGCTCTGGTGGTTCCTGCTTTTGAGACGCTACGCTACCGCCTGTCCTTCCCCAAATCCAAAGCTGAGCTGCTCTCCATGCTGGACATGGGGACCCTCTACACCTTCAGGTATTTGAAACTTAAGAAGATAAGAATTTCAAATTTTTCATATCAGTGCTGATTGACAGAAAGAAGTGGAGTGATGATTGAAAATAATATGCCTATCTTGATATTCTCTTTCCATCTCTCTAGGTATCATGTGTGGACCAAGGGCCATGCTCCCACCAACTATGCCAAATGGCGAACAGCCACCACACCCTATAAGGTGGAGTGGGAGTCAGATTTTGAACCCTATGTTGTGGTAAGACGGGACTGTCCGGAGTACGACCAGCGGTTTGTGGGCTTTGGCTGGAACAAGGTGTCCCATATCATGGAGTTGGATGCACAGGTACAGTCTGCACCATGTACAGGTTGTTTAGAGAGGGAAGGAAATGGTCTCAGATGCTCAATCTTTGCTGCTAAGTGCTCCTTGTTGTGGTGTTTCTGCACTGCACCTCCCAGACATCACTTATCAAGTTCAAGTTTCTGTAGGTGGCGCTCTTTTCTGTGTCTGTTCAGCCACGGTGGCTATCGCTGCTCATGCTAACTACCCAGTTCTTCTTCTGTTGAAACGTAAAACGCATCACTTCCTGTCTCCAGAGGGTTTCTCCCAGGAAAGACCTACCTGACACCGGGTGTTTAGCACAGCAGATGGAGAAGCTTCATGAATTGACTAGAGGTTGATGATGTTGAGTTATAGAGATGAGATCAATCATAGAGAGTAGCAAAAATAAAAAATATTTAAAAAATATATTTTGATGAAAATGTTGCAGATTATTACTTTAAACTACTCGATGTCATGTAGCAATGCAGATAATGAGAATGTTTGCACAAGACATTTCTGTAGCTGCATGCACCAAGCACCTGTTTGTGTTTGTCTTCTCAGGAGTACGACCTCATGGTCCTCCCCAATGCCTTCATGATCCACATGCCCCACGCTCCCAGCTTCGACATCTCCAAGTTTCGCTCCAGCCCCAGTTACCGCAACTGCCTAAGCACCCTCAAGGATGAGTTCCACCAAGACCTGTCCAGGAAGTACGGCTCTGCTGCTCTGAAGTACCTCACTGCCCAGAGGAACATCTAAAACCAAGACTCTGGAGAGCCTCTCACTTGGTCTGTCAGCCCCTGAGCTTCTGACCGACGAGGCCTAGAGTTAAGGGACGTCCTGAAGCAGCACTCTGCTACAGGCCCACATCACTGCTGAGTGAGAATACAACGGTAAAGCTTTACAGCCCTTTCGAACAATCTTGAGACGGGCTCCTATGCGTGAGTTCTCCAGTCAGCTCCACTTCATGGAAGGTATGCAGAGATGGAAACCAAACAGGACAGAATGACGATGGAGTTCCTAAACAGGGGAATGACTGGGCAGAGAGTCTGTCCTAGAGGACGATAGGGAGCGTGGATACTGATCAGACTAGCTTTAACGGCGGGGAAATAACAACCATATTGTTATGATTTGTTCTGACAATCAGGGCTTTTTCCAGAAGACACACTTTGAACGAATCCGTCCGCATGGATAGCTTGGACATTTAGCTGAGGGACACCAAACATCGGGACCTCTGTCATTTTGGGAACATCTGAATCCGAAGAGAAGAATCGTTTGACTCAGACGTGTTGAGGCAAGTCGGACTGGAGAAACATTTCAGCCTTATCATCATTTTCCATGATATTTAATAAGATATTTAATGATATTTTTTTTTTCAATGTAAATGATTACCAATGAACATGAACATTGGCATATACAATGTTTTGATTACAACATTACATAAGAATCGCTTTATTTTTCCTTTCTAGATTTTCTGACCCCTTGAAAAGAAAATCTATAATGTCCCAGTTTGAATTTTTGGAGAAGATTTTCTATGGGCTTGAGGGGTGTGTGTGTGTGTGCGTGTGTGCGTGCGTGTGTGCGTGCGTGCAGGCGTGTGCGTGTGCGTGCACTCAGACTGACCCAGCTGCATCACTTGGCATGTTGTTGACATGCTTACTGCTTGACTTTGTGTCACGGTGTCGTCCTCGCCTCCCTCCTCATCACGCTGTTGACATGTATATTTGCTTGCATCTGAAGAATTGCACTATATGTTTATTTTCCCCAATTGGAGAATAGAAATCAATTATGAAGTTGATCATTCTTTATTGGATCGTCCTCTGAAGGAAGCAAAACGTATATGTCATTACTGTTTGGGACCATGTTTGACCAACGTTGAAACCATGCATCATCTGAAGGGACTCTGCTGTACTCTGGTGAAGGGCAAGAGCTTTATTTTGTGCCATACCATCCATACTGTGTCTGATTCACTGGATATATGTGCCATCTACTGTACCACTCCGCCCACCGCCACCCCACTTTCTGTCATTTGCTTCATTGTTTTTTCCTCTTTAAACATTCACTCATCTCTGAACGCCTCATTTTCATTTCTGTGAAATCAACATTTTAGTGTCCCTTTTTCTCGATCTGTACCTTCATTTGGACAACAGGCCAGTAGAGAAGAATTGTTTCTAATCTGCTATAATATCCATTTAGAGCAAAAGGTATAACGGGGGATTATTCTGATCTGGGATATGTGACAGTGCCACCACAAGCCCCTTGCTTCCTCCCTGCGAATCATCCATGCCTCCTCCACTGACTGTGTTGATTGCGGTAAATGCTAGTGCCTTTGCTGTATTGTGAAACTGGATATTGATTGTACTGTTGTACCGATGGGGCCTGGGGATCGTCAGGCACTCTATTTATTATTGTTGACTCAAATCAATCATATTTTTCTATGTAAGTGCTTTAAATAAATTTGCCCTTTTTTAATCATTTCGTCTGGGGTGTTTGTTTCCCGACAACATGACGTCGGGCTGGCAATGC
The DNA here is from genome assembly GCA_034670385.1 of Hoplostethus mediterraneus. Taxonomy (NCBI): domain Eukaryota; kingdom Metazoa; phylum Chordata; class Actinopteri; order Trachichthyiformes; family Trachichthyidae; genus Hoplostethus; species Hoplostethus mediterraneus. Next base: position 290,265 of record JAXDDW010000229.1, on the reverse strand, counting down.
AGCGTTCCACGGAAGAAAATAAACTGAGTTGTTATTGTTTTTCAGTGAGTATAAACTGGCTGACCTCTTGAAATTGGTCCTTCCCATTTCCTTACCAATTTGCACCAAACCACAATGTTCTTTCTTCCTGTGACCTCAAGGAACCTCTTAAATTCCACCTTTCATATTTGTAATCCTCTCAAAAAGCATTTCAAAAAATAGACTTTGTTCCACCAATCAACAAGAAATGAGGCTCAAAATGAGGCTCAGGTGTGGTTTTATTTTTTATTGATTGATGGATGGAAATCAGCTGTCACTCCTATTTTGCCTTGCAAACCAATGATTTACTGGCAAGACGTCTTTGAAAACATCCAGTGGAGGGGCTTTAATACTTTGGGATCTCCGGGAATTGATAAGAATTGCTGAGGCCAGTGATCTTAATCCTGCCATGTGCATAACTGCTCAAGTTTTCCAATACAAACTAGTCAGTGTTTTTTGGTGAAGACTGAGGTCTCTGATAGTTCTGGTACAAATCCAAGTCCCAAGATTTTCAGAAACACAACTTGCCCTGCAGTAGTTTTTGAACTTACTTTTGCCTCTTGCTTGTTCAAAAATTGCTGGTTGCTCAGTAGATGCACATATTCCCAGTTTTATTGTGACTCAGGGTGGATTTTCACAGCAAACTATAGTTGCAAGATGAATGACATATTCACTTTCACACATTTAGCTTTTGCTCCTGGCCTTGTATTCTGTGTTGTTGTGTTTTTCCTCACAAGTGTAATTTGATTTGTCAGGCACTAAATGTTTCACAGCGTAGGACTTTACTGTACAACACGACTGACTCCTACATCCAGAGCGCCTGCTAAAAGCTGAAATTTGAGGGTTGTCAAGCTCCATCTCAGGCTGTCGGACACGTCAGGTTTCATGTCTAATAATATCAGGACCTCACATGTTACAGAGGCATTTGGTCTTGATAGCGGTGACCAGGTTACTGCAGTTTTCATTTCCACTTGATCTAAGTTATGGTGATTCATCACATGGAGATGGTGGTTATTATTTCAGAATTTGTCTTAACCCTCCCCGATGCACACACCTCTCAACCTCTCAACATGCGTTCTGAGGGGAAATTGGCTATTTAGGTACAATAAGAAACACGTGGTGAAGCAAATCACAGCTTGTAATAACCCTCAATGACCAGCCACTCAAATGCCTGTGTCAGTATGTATACTAGTATTCATACATTGTCCATGTGTCCTACAGGCTATTGTGTCATTTATGCCTACCTAAATGATGAAATGCACTCTTCTTCTCTCATCACAAATAAAGCAGCTAACCCTACCCCTAGCCCTACATGCCTTCATTGAAGACCTACAGCCGGGTGGAGACACCCCATTTAAAAATGTTGGATTAAATGTGCAACTGCAGCGCTTCACTTTAAACTTTTGGGCCGATTGGAGTTTTAGTTCTACAAACATTTGATTTAAACCTTAATGGGCGGAGGCAAAGAACCATAGTCGTAGCATTAGTAGTAGTAGCATTAGACTGAAGCCCAGTGAAAAACACAAGAGGTAAGAGAGGAGCTAGCTAACATTATGAAACCTAGCACTCTCCTGCTAACTGAAAATGTAATCTAGTCATAAATTATCTAGGTTAGCTAGTTAGCCTAGCTGACCTTCCAAGTTCAAACTAGCCATACTAAGTTAGTTAGCTAGCCTGCTGACCTTCCAAGATCATGAAGGTCATGGTCATGAATGAATGAAAAAAAAGTCATTGCCATTTCTGTGTTTTATATTTTGAGTTGGTTCTTATTCAAGTTCACCAGTTAGTTCATTTGCACTCTGAGCAAATTAGTTCTGTGGCTCCGCCCACTGAGGCTTTAGCTCCAACAATATGATTATTTCTGTCTCCAGAGCAGCTCTGCCTCTAAAAAAAAAAATGGCAGTAAGGCTAAAACTCCAATCTGCAAAAGTTGGCACAGTCACTGCTGAACACAGATTTCATTTACATTCACACAGTGTTGCAGATAATGGCTCACATCCCGGGTAAGGTCTTATTTGGGATAAGCAGTTTATATGCAACTTCATATCCTGTTCACAAATATCCCTGCATGCATGACTAAACCGGCTCTGACTGTTACCATGCTGCAGCAGGGATGAGGTGTAGACAGCCTCGGTACATCCCAGGTATCCGATTACTGCTTCTCATAATAGGGATTAACTGGCTGGTTGTAAAACTATGTGAGATGTTTCCAGTACTCCTGAACAGGACTGACGCATGGTCTTTGTCGCCATTTCATTAATGGTAGTCTATATGACAGAAACCTCCAGATCGTGTCTCTTTTGGAGCCATGTGTCTGCAAATTTCACAAACAAAAGAGAAACTGGAAAAGCCAACTGGTGCTTTTTACAGGCATGTCACACCAAGCAGAAGTAACAAAAACACAAATACTTTCAGTGGTGTATTGCTGAAGCGCTGTATTAATATCATTATTAATATCATTATTATATTTGAACATCTGGTATTCATTTAATATATCATCATTCTAGTCATCAAATATAGCATGGGCCTGCCAATGTACAAATACAGGAAGCAACACACATTCGCAAGAAAGCAAAAGCAGTTAAAGCAATTCTCCGTCAGCTGTTTTCTGCTGTGACATTTATTGCCACGGCCTGGAAATTGAATTGTCTTTTGTAGATGTATTGCTTGAATAATGGGCTACCGGGACGGTTCTTTCACAAAAGTGTACCAAAAAAAACAAACAAAGCTGAAGTCAAGCATTTCCTCATATCCAATTCCATCTCCAATATCTGTAGAAACAACTGAGGTACGGTGATAATAATCTCCAGGAATAGAAAAGCCTCCAAGGTTGCATGCAATTCCACAGCAATGCTCAGTAAAGCAGCAAGACGCTGAAGTACTCTGGTCAGAAAGAAGGCAAACAGAGGACGCACTTTCACTAAACTAACTAGTTAACAATAAAAATGACTTATATATTGAGGTTGCCTTGTTTTAGAACCCCAGAGACAGATAGTCTACCTGTCTATCTATCTATCTATCTATCTATCTATCTATCTATATATCTATATATCTATCTGAAAATATCTCTTGGCTAAACAACATAGACTACATTATAGGAACGTCCCCCAGATTCAAGATGGCCGATGTAACGTAGTGATGCCCAACAGAAAAGATTGTTTTGCATTCCTAAATCTGTTGTGAAAGCAGACGGTAACATATGTGGATATTTTTAACCTTGTTGTAAGATCAACTGGTTTGATCTCTGCAGCAACACCTCCACATGGAGAGAGCTATTTTTACTGATGTTTCTGTTAGCACCAGAACAAGGCAGAGACATGAAGGAAGAGACAGAATAGTCTGCTCAATAAATAAAGACAAGAAATAAAACATTTAAAACATGTGTTCATGTTTTTGTTCATTTTAACCTGCAGGTGATTTCCAGATATCAAATGTTATTTATACCAAATGACCTGAAACCTGTTCCTCACCGTCTTGAGGCTTTGGTGTGACCAACCACTTGTTTACAACAATTTATAAAAGCTGTGGTTCAGAGTTCACACACATCTGGAGCAGTTCCTCCAGGTGGGTTTGTTCAGGTGAGAATGCTTGGAGAGCCGAGCACAACGTCAGTCAGTCTGGACTAATGCTCATGTTCAGATGTTTCTTCATGTGTTCTTAACTGGTATGAACACCAGAGAAGAGCAGACAAGTCCATCATGGTAGATCAAGTTACAGACTGGAACCAGGTTGGTTTGGACTCTCTAACCTGGTGGGATGACAGGTTACCAAAACTCAACCAATCAACCAGCTGCTGAGGAGTCATGGGACTTCTGGTTTAAGCCCTGGTTAGCTGATGATTGGTCAGTGTGGAACCTAAATGACCCAAATACAAAAAGCTCTGGTTCAGACAGAACAAACCGACTGTAGGTGTGATCACTTGTTTAACTGGACTCTTCTGGCTCCAGTCATTCTCCATCTTCTGTCGTAAAACTCATCTCGCGAAGAAATACATCACGTCACCACTCCCCCCTGAATCATCTCCCATATCTTCCTCCCCGACTCGCTGTAATCTTCCCTCATCCAAAAAAACCCTTCTATTCTCCCCATAGCTCTGATTCTTTTCCTTGCCCTTGTACTTTTCTCGTACATGGTATAAGGTTACAGGAATATGGTCAGGGCATTATGGGTATGTCCCTTATACATATCCTTATTACTGAGAGGTGACTGTTTGTAAAATATGAACTTCAATACCCAGAAATCCTGCAAGGTGATGTCAGGAAATTACATCAAACACCAAAGGAACCTGACCTCGTTCCCTGCTGTTAAAGAGACAGTTTGGGTTTCAGTCTCTTCATTTTCATTTTCTGACTTCCTGTGGGTGGAGATATCCAACACCAGAATTTAAGTTGGGTTAATGGGGTTGGGGTTAGACTTCATGGTGCCTCAATTTCTCAATATCGCAGCCCGACAAACACACAAAACCAAACGAACCAAATACAAAAATGCAGCAAAGGATGAAGCTTGATATAAAGTGGATATCGCTCCACCCGGACCAGATGAACTTCCCGCTTCAGTCATTCTCCATCTTCTGTCGTAAAACTCATCTCGTAAAGAAACACCTCACATCCCCCCTGAATCACATCCCCTCTCTCATATCCTGATCCAGGCTGATAAAAGACATTTTTACACAAAAACCCTCGACCAGAGCAGCTGTACGCCTTTTTCCCAGGATCCATCCATCCCAATTCATGATCGATTGTATCCAGGTCGTCCTCTGCACCCGGGCTGGCTGATGGTAGCGGTGGCCTGGACTCGGTGTCATGCCGGAGGTGGCGATGGAGTCATCAGGGGCGCCGGGGTGGGCACAGGCCAATTATTAGTGTCAGAGCAGAGGTAAGATCGATGGAGCTCCACTGTGGCTCAAACAAAAAACTAACTCCCACTAGTTCCCCAGAGGTCGCCTCCTCCTCCACAGATCAATGGCAATAACCATCCCCCTCTTCCTTCTCCCCTCCATGTGCTCAATAAAGAGGAGCCTAACACTCCATCTGTCTCCACACTGATTAGGCTCGCAGCATAGCCAACACTGATGTATCTATCATATTTACTCTGGGGTGTTTATTGCGCTGTCATGTGTTTTATTGACTGTTGCACCTCTGGAGGGTTTTGGATGTCTGTAGATGACTGTAGTCCTCGGCTGTAACGATGAAGGAAGGGAGGATAAAGGTTCGACACTCAGATCAATACTGGAGCCAAGGGGTCAGAAGATACTGGTCTCACCAGGCAGACCTCAGACCAGACCAGCTGCAGTCTGGACTACTATACAGGTATGAGGTTTCTGGAGTGGTAACCTTCCTCTCTCAGCCTCACTGTGGTGTTCCTCACTGTGGTGTTCTTCACTGTAGTGTTCCTCACTGTGGTGTTCCTCACTGTGGTGTTCTTCACTGTGGTGTTCCTCACTGTGGTGTTCTTCACTGTAGTGTTCCTCACTGTGGTGTTCCTCACTGCTCTTCCCAGAGATCACCTGTCAATCAAACAGTGTGTCCAGTACTGTGACGTCTTTCTCCTGCTGATGGAGTTTGAGTTCCTGTAGGTGGCGCTCTTTTCTTTGTCTGTTCAGCCACGGTGGCTATCGCTGCTCATGCTAACTACCCAGTTCTTCTTCTGTTGAAACGTAAAACGCATCACTGCCTGTCTCCAGAGGGTTTCTCCCAGGAAAGACCTACCTGACACCGGGTGTTGAGAGCAGCAGATGGAGAAGCTTTAAACCAAAATGAGAAAGTGACCTACTTTAAAAAATGTTAGGCACAAAACTGAAGCTAATTATGTTACCCTGTAGGATAAAAACTAAATAACTTCAAGTCCAAGTCCAGCATTTCAACAGACTGGATCCTCTATGTTTAAAGAGATTGAGTGATCAGGTCATTGGGATAAAGGATTATATCCTAGAGAACTCTGGAAATTAACCAGCACAAAACAAATGTATGTTACTGTTCTGAAAACCCATTTGAAGCACAGCACACTCATTTGTTACTTCTAGTGCTTGATCTAGTGCTTGATCAGCGTGCTGTCATCATGTTACCTTGCATCCTTTCCATAGATGGTAGATAGATGACTCTTTATTGTCCCCGAGGGGAAATTTCAGTTTGCAGCAGCAGACAAAAGAGAACAATGAGAAAAGGAAGCATGCAATACAGAGAGAGGCTTAAGCAGGACACGCAGTGATAACACATGATGATAACACTAGCGCTGACTGCAGAAGCTAACCAAGGTAGATCTGATGAGAGGCTGACTTCTGATTCACTCCTCAAGGTTAACTTGATCAAGAGGGCTTATTGGTCAAACCTTGAGATTTGACATTTTAATAAAGTCTGTATTTCTTGTAGGAATAAGCAGCTGGAGATACGTGTTACCTGAATGAATAAAAGCACATGGCAATTAGTGCTAACACTCTACAGGTGTATCGGGCAGGAGGCAGGACCACACCGCCACAGACCTCTGACGTGGGTTGATTTGAGCATTACCTGATTTGAACTTCTATCATTAAGAAATACTGAGCTAGTTTTTGTACTGCCACGAGTGAGCACTCTCATCACATCACGTTACATTAGTCATTTAGCAGACGCTTTTATCCAAAGCAACTCTGCATTCAACGTAGGTAGATACAGAACTACTAGTCACCAGAAGTCGGAAGTGCATCTAAAAAAAAGTTAAAGTACAATAAGCTATTTTTATACATATAAACAAATAAACAAGTGGAAGAGGAAGAGTCAGGGTTCCTCCTGTCAGTAGAAAGATGAATGTATCAGCTCTGTGTGTTTTAGGACAATAAAGCATTTTCTTCTTAATCTGACTCCAAACATTTGGATTGTAAATGAAACAAATAATATGAGGTTTAACAACAGATTGTCAGCTTTTATTCAAGGGTATTTGTAGAAGTATTGTTTTTATTATTTAGAAATGACAGTTCTAGTCCCACTGTTTCAGGGGACGGTATTTATTGGGACACTTGGCTTGAGGTGTGTCTGGTTAGTCAGGTGTGTTTAAAGAGCTGTTAACGTCTGGTCCTGATTCCAGGGATGGGAAACCATGGGGGGCCAAGAGTCTGCAGGTTTTCATTCCAACCAAAACTACAGCAGGTGATCTCACTGATTAACACACCTCCAACCAGAGAGTCAGTGAAATCACCTGGCTGCCCATCCCTGCTCCAGAGACATGGTGGAGGGGTGTTGTGCTCAAGGGCGTCACTTTGTGTTGAAAAGTGGTGGGGACATGAGAGTCCACAATACGAAAATACATCAAAGAACGACGACCGCACAAGTAACATCCATATGCATCCATATGCATCACCTCCACAGCTGCAGCATCATGTCAATGCAACAGTGCCAATATCACAATATCACAAGGTGCGCGCGCCGAGGAGGACGCCGGGCTGGGTTTATTACTGTGTTGAGAATAAAACGGTGTTAACTCTCCTCCCGTGTCTGTCTGTCTGAACCCCGGTATGGTGGCAAGTTGCCACAATGACAAAATAGAAACAACTGAAGGAATAACGTTAACCACGTTAGCTAAAGATAATAAATCAACCTTACCTTTTAGATGTTAAGTTAAACTGCCTTGTTGTTTCCATGCTGCATACCTTTTAACGTTAGAGAAACAGAGTTCACGAGTCAGCTCAACCAATCTAAGCATAAGGTTTAAATATCGATATGTGAGAATGGAATTAAACTGGAGCAGGGATTAGATTTTATTTATTTTAAAATAACTCAAATCATTGATTTGATTTTTTTTATTCATTCTTTTAAAATTCCACACAATTATGCCACCCCTGTCAATCTCTACTCCGTTTGTTAACATTTCTTGGTGCAAGCTATTTGTTCAGAACATTGTTAACAAATTATGCTTTTAAAAAGTGATGGGGACAAAATCGGCCATTTCAAAAAGTGGTGGGGACATGTCCCCAGCGTCCCCAGTGTAAATGACGCCTATGGTTGTGCTGCTGGCTCACTCGTCTTCCCTGATGATGTCAGTGCTGACGGCAGCAGCAGAATGAACTCTGAAGTACAGACACATCTCATCTGCTCAAGTACCAGTAAATGCCTCCACACTTGGGTGGTGCTCCATCTTACAGCTAGCATAGCATAACAACTGGAGGCGTCCTCAGGGCCGAGATGTGGCCGGTTCTCGACGTCCCATTGAACATGCATTTCATTTACTGCATATGAGACTGAAAACAAACAGCTGAAGATGGCTGCAGTACAGGCAGAGGTGGAAACACTTTTTTGTTTTATTGTACATAAAATCTATTTGTTCCAATAAATGTTTTCCTCTGAAAAAGGGGGGGTACATATGAAAACATTTCCTCATCGTGTTTTATTTTGAATCCAAACATTTGGACAGTCAAATTCAGAAAAATGTTTGTGTCCCAAAACATATTTTAGTTCACTGTCATTATTTTGCCATCAATTTCACACATGTTCTTCATCATGATGTGTGATATGGACACTTCTGACCACATCATTGTATTTTCTGCCTCCTAAGCTGATGTCCAAGTTACAGAACAGCCTGATTCCATGAAACGAGCATGATGTAGTGAAACACACATGTAATCTGTGTTTCTGACTTCAGCCTCATTTGATGTTTGGTGAGGCTGTGTTGTAACAGCCTGTGTAGGATGACCCAGTGGGCTGGGAGCAGTGGTTGAAGTATTTAGATGAGCTGTGAATCAGATCTCCACCACCATCGGACAGGAAGAGGAGAGAGGAGCATCAACAGAGACGCCAACACGCCTTAGATTCATTAGAGAGATGTGTTGGAACGTGATAAATGATGCCCAACTGGCTCTAGTCTGGATGCTTGTCTTGGTGTGTGTGTAGGTGTGTATGTGTGTGTGTGTGTGTGTGTGTGTGTGTCAACGTGGATTAAAGGGACTTCATAACCAACTAACCCGTGGTAACATCTTGGCAGCCTCCTGCTGCACCAACTTGACAATGACAGATCTCTCTTCATGGCTGTCAGAGTACTTCCTGTCTGGACCCGTCGTTTCCAAGCCAACGGCGTGGGCGCTGTCCAACGCTGAAACGGCGGCGTGTGATATTGATTCCTTCGTCTCTATTCATGCCTGGTTGTTGAAACCAAGACAAAGAGGAAGTCCCTTCGGCAGACAGACAACGACTCCTTTTAATACACCGTCGTCCATCTGCAGGCCGACCGGCGCCGAGCCCGGGGAAAGGTGAACCCGAGGATTGTGGGAGATAAAGCGAGCGGCTGTACATAATCCATTTGGGATCCAGCCGGGTGGGAAAAGCCGATTGACACGGAAGATGAGATCATTACAATAATTAAACCTTCAGACGCTCTTATTAAATGGTGTGTGATTTGACACAGTGTGATGGAGTGTGATGGTCGCGTGGCTCGTGTCCCACCCTTTGATCGGAGTGACGGCTGGCAGCTCTCTGTTGTGGCATCACACCGACTCCCCTCATTACACTAATTGAACAGCAGCGCGCCATCAAGCCAAAGGCACTTCAGATCAGAGAACAGGCTAACAGCTTAGTGAGCAGCGTGGAGCATCCGCATCCGCCCACCAACACATCAATAACGCATCCGCTCTGTCTAAGCCCCCTGACACCCGAAGCATCTGGTGTGTGTGTGTGTGTGTGTGTGTGTGTGTGTGTGTGTGTGTGTGTGTGTGTGTGTGTGTGTGTGTGTGTGTGTGTGTGAGGGAAATAGAAAGCGACAGACTTTTAACTTGAGGCCAAACTTTCTGAACGCCGTGTGATTTCTCTCGATTCATCCCGATCAGCCCGTGCAAGATAAAGTTGACGTGTCCTTTAGTATCTCGGTGTTCTCGCCGGTTCAGACTGACGGTTCAACCGTGCGCTGTGTGTTTTGTCTATACGCTCTCAGAGGCCGTTAAAGGTGCCGTAAATCATCCACCATCTTTATCGGCGTCTATCGGTAGAAGTTACCTTCTCCTCGCCTCCTCTTGGAGAAATTTTATGAAATGAGCGTTATGTCTTAAAATGCATTTGAACTGCCCCATGCACAAGACGTGGAAGAACCAGGGGGAGGAGCCTAGAAACAGGAAGTAGTTTAATGTTGGAACAACTTTTACTTTCAAATCTGACGACCCGGGGTTCAATTCCCAAGTTTAGTACTGGGAGGGAAGGTTCGGGAGGTCATGGTTAAATAAGAAAAATGTTTTCATGTGACCTAACTTCCTGTTGTGACATCATCGTTTCATGATGGAGGAACAAAATCACATTATTTGCATCCACAACATGTAATCCACGTTTCTGACTTATACAATAATATACAATATACTTTATTGTCCCCGTGGGGAAATTTGTCTTGGACTCAAGTATATATATATATACATTTATACATATAATTGCCTACATAATAAAAACAAACAACATATAACAAGCAGCACATACTGTAGTAAAACAACACCAATTCCACATATTGCACATTCCACATATCGCACATTTCAGTCTCATTCAGTGATGTTTGGTGAGGCTGTGTTGTAACAGCCTGTGTAGGATGACCCAGTGGGCTGGGAGCAGTGGTTGAGGTATTTGGAAGAGCTGTGAATCAGACGGCCTGGAGCTGATCTCCACCGCCATCGGACAGGAAGAGGAGGGAGGAGCATCAACAGAGACGCTCAGTGAGGAAAGACGTGAACATGCCTGAGATTCATTAGAGAGACATGTTGGAAAACTAACTAACCTTTTCAAGCGACTCGACCAATTCAATTAGTTTGTGTTTTTGCGACATCACCACACCACAATAATGTGTCTCAGAGTTTGAGCTGCTTGCTGTGAGAGTGTGTTTCCTCCCACACGAGTCTCTGGCAACTAGTCCTGCAACTCCCTCCCACCTCAGGTCAGCGCCGGTCTTCTTGACTCAGTTTTAAAAAGGACTCGTATGGAATATATTTAAAGACGGGGATGCATCTCCACACAGATCCATATACTGTATGTACACTGAGCAAACACGACAGACTGAGGGAAGGCGATGCCAATATCCCCGGAAATAAATGTCACCGACTCCCTTTTTTTAGTTGCAGCCATCGGCGCACCCGCCGCCGTTCTCCCCCATCTTCTCCGTGTCATTTCAGATTAATGGCCTGTGCAGAGGTGCAGGGGAGGCATGTTTTCCGCAGCGTTTCAGAGTTAATCTCGGTGGCGTCGTGTTGTCAGGGGCTTTTCCCCCGGGGCTCGCCTCCCTCTCCGGCTGAGCATGGAGACAGTAACAGAGAATGAGATGGGGCAGGTGAGGAAACTGATGATACTTACACTATATTGTTTCATTTTAGGCGTTTAGCTTACGCTCTTATTCGGTGTCTTAGAAGAGAGCAGAGAGCAGAATAAAAGCCTTATTTCCTACCGCAGAGCAGTAGCTGTATGAAGTGAAATTGAGAGTTTATCTCAGGTGATATTGGTGATCTGAGCTGCAAAGGCAAAAGACAGTTATTACTTTGTGTTTGTGTTTTAGGTCAAAGGCCTTTCAACAGGAAATAAATGTACAGATGCTCTCAAATGACATCCAGACTTTTGTCTGAGCATGCAACCAATAATAAGGAGTGACAAGACAACAGTGCTCAACTGATGTCATGAATATGTCTAGTGGATTAGTGGCTGAAGAAATGAGACCCATGGAAACAAGATACACACTGCCTGTCTGGTTAGATGTACCGACTCGTGGAGAGACACTGGTAACAGTAAAGCTCCGATATCATTCATTTTGGATTCAGATATAATAAGAATAATGTTCTCTGTGATGTTTTGTAAATAAATGTAGTTTAATTGAATGAATACTGGACCCTGATTGGATGACAACATCAGCTGATTGGAGGCTTTCCAGGTCAAATGCTGCAAACTCGCCTGATTGGACGGATTTCTATTGTTAATTAAGTTAATTATTGAGTGGAGAGGTAACAGTTTATCTTCCCAAAATGAAATGAATGGAATGAAACCCTTCCAACCTCAGTTTTCAACCGAGACCATCTTCCTGTCGTGTTGCTTGTGGCTACCTTCGTGCACATTCTGCAAAACAGTGCTTCAAGACGTTTTACATAAAAGTTGTTGGGACTTTGTTTCTGGTGTCAGTCTTTTTCCTCTGTTAACACGTTTAAACAAAGTTCACGGTAGAGCATGCACTGTCAACCGGTTTGATTGCTGTATGTAACCCGAGATTCAGTGAAAACTCTGATAGATAATAGGGGTGGGGGGAAAAATCAATTCTTAGGTTATTATTGATGCAGAAATCGATGTTCTGTGTCGTACTGGAGACTAACCTCGATGTATGAGACTGACCAGTAGCTTTGCACTCAATCAACAAGATGGCGCCGCTATGTCCGGTCGACGTCGTGGTAGCTCCGCGGAGATTGTGCGCTTTTTTAGTTTTTATGTTTGTTTGTAACATCCTTTTGTGCTCAAACACATCGGCACTAACATCATACAAACGCAGCACACTTCTGGACCTAAACATTTGCGCAGAACAAAGGTTTTTGTCCACTTTTTCCATCGACCCAGCGTGGCCGGCAGAGATAGTTCGAGCGAGCCACAATAACAACAGTGGAGATGCACCTACGGGGAGACGAAGAAAGCGGGGAAAACGTGGCGGAATTCGGAACAGACTGAGAGTTCAAGCCCTCCGTCCACCTCTGCCCAGCATCCTTCTTGCTAACGTCCAGTCTCTGGAAAACAAGTTGGATGATGTTCGGGCGAGGATTAGATTCCAACGGGACGTGAGGGATTGTAACATCTTTTGTCTGACGGAGACATGGCTGACCCCGCTGGTGCCGGATTGAGCCATATGCCCAACCGAGTCCTTCTCCGTTTTCCGTGCGGATAGAACGGAAGAGTCTGGCAAATCCAAGGGTGGAGGGGTTTGTGGTGCAACCCCAAGGACATCAAGACTCTTTCTCGTTCCTGCTCGTCGAACCTGGAACATCTGACCATCTCTTGCCGTCCATTCTACCTTCCCCGGGAGTTCAGCTCGGTCATCACCACAGCCGTCTACATACCACCTCAAGCGGACACCGACGTAGCACTATCGGACCTACATGATGTGTTATGTCGGCATCAGAACAAGCATCCTGACGCGGCTATGGTGGTGGCTGGAGACTTTAATAGGGCAAACCTAAAAAAAGTCATGCCGAACTTTCACCAGCACATCACCTCATGCTACCAGAGGGGAAAGAACATTGGACCACTGTTATACACCATTCAAGAGAGGCTACAAGGCTGTCTCTCTCCCTCCGTTCGGCAAATCGGACCATGCCGCCATTTTCCTGCTACCGGAGTATAAACAAAGGATAGCACGGGAAGCGGTAGTGACGAGGGACGTAAAACGGTGGTCCGACCAATCTGAGGCTGTGCTACAAGACGCTCTGCATGACGTCGACTGGGACATGTTCCAATCCAGTTCCAGGGACGTCAGCGAGTTTACGGAAGCAGTTATGAGCTTCATAGCAACGCTAGTGGACACCATCGTCCCCACGGTAAAAGTTAGGTCCTTTCCTAACCAGAAACCGTGGGTTGATAGATCCATCCGCGACGCTTTGAATGCCCGCACTGCTGCCTACAACTCCGGTCTTGTATCCGGCAACATGGACGAGCACAAGGCAGCGGCCTATGGACTGAGAAGGGCGGTGAAGGAGGCCAAGAGGAGGTACAAGGACAGAGTGGAGTCGCAGATGGAGCAGCGCGACACCAGACGCCTCTGGCAGGGACTACGGACTATTACGGACTACCAGGGCAGACCCCCGCAATTGTGAGTGCCGACGCATCCCTAGCGGACGAACTGAACGCATTCTACGCTCGGTTTGAGGCTAGCAACAACAGCGCTAGCTCGCCGGCTAACAACACCACCGTTAGCACAGCTGGAGTGAGTTCTACCGCTGGGGATGAACGCACGCTCTCTGTGACCGAGCACAGTGTGAGGAGGGCTCTGATGAAGGTGAACACCAGGAAAGCTGCTGGTCCAGATGGCATATCTGGGCGAGTGCTGAAGACCTGTGCTAATCAGCTAGCTCCAGTGTTCACCACAATCTTCAACATCTCCCTGGCTGAGTCTGTGGTCCCTGCCTGCTTCAAGAGATCCACTATTGTCCCTGTGCCCAAGAATGCTTCTCCAGCATGTCTGAATGACTACTGGCCGGTGGCCCTCACCTCGGTGGTCATGAAATGCTTTGAGAGGCTGATTAAGGACTTCATCTGTGCCTTCCTCCCCCCCTTCATGGACCCGCTGCAGTTTGCCTATCGTCCAAACAGATCCACGGATGATGCTGTCTCCCAGGTACTGCACACCACACTCTCTCACCTGGACAGCCAGAGGGGGGGCTATGTGAGACTGCTGTTCATTGATTATAGTTCAGCTTTCAACACCATAGTCCCCTCCAGACTGGCTGGAAAGCTGATTGAGCTGGGACTGAACACCCCCCGTGTGCCTGGATCCTGGACTTCCTGACCGCCAGACCCCAGGTGGTCAGGGTGGGTAGACACATCTCCAACCCCCTCACCCTGAACACAGGATCCCCCCAAGGTTGCGTCCTCAGCCCCCTACTGTACTCCCTGTACACACATGACTGTGTGGCCAGGTACAGCTCCAACTCCATCGTGAAGTTTGCGGATGACACAGTGGTGGTAGGCCTGATCTCGGACAACGATGAGAAGGCCTACCTGGAGGAAGTTGCCGATCTGACACTCTGGTGCCAGGACAACAGCCTCCTCCTGAATGTCAGCAAAACTAAGGAGCTGATTGTGGACTTTAGGAGGGCACAACATCTACAGAGGACGTACTCACCTTTGGGGATTAATGGGACTACTGTGGAGAGGGTGAGCAGGTATAAATACCTGGGAGTCCACATCACCGAGGATCTCACATGGACTACATACACTGACACTCTGGTGAGGAAGGCGAGGCAGCGCCTTTACCACCTCAGGCAACTGAGGAAATTCAAGTTCTCCCGGAGGATCCTTCTGTCGTTGTACTCTGGGGCTGTAGAGAGCATCCTGACTGGGAGCATCACTGCCTGGTTCGGCAACAGCTCCGCTCAGGACAGAAAGGCTCTGCAGAGAGTAGTGCCTTCGGCTGAACGCACTATTGGGACTACGCTCCCCACCCTGCAGGACTTATACACCAGGAGGTGTAGAACCAGAGCCTGCAGGATCATGAAGGATCCTCATCACCCCGACAACGGACTATTTCAGCTGCTGCGGTCTGGCAAGCGCCTCCGTAGTAATGCTGCTAAAACAGAGAGACTGAGACGGAGTTTCTTTCCTCAGGCCATCAGGACTGTGAACTCCGACCTTACCAGGGCCCCCACCTAGACCTACCTAGGTTTTTTACTGTTAATTATTTTGTACTATGCCCTTTTGCACATTCCCGTGAGCATTGCCACTTTGCATTTCACTGCATGTATATGTATGTGACAAATAAAACTCTTGAATCTTGAATCTTGAATCCGACAGAGCCTCCTGTTGAGGAAAATGGAAGTGAAATTGTACAATTGGCTCCAAACACTCTGTTAGTAACGGTGTCCGTTGATTGAGGTGTTTTCATGTCTAACATCAATCATGCAACTAACATTGGAATGCTCCACATGTTGTTTTATGCTGACTCAGGCCTTATTGTCTTGTGTCCGACCGTGTGAACGTCGTCAGCGTCGTCCTCTTTGCAGCTTGTTCATGTTTGGCAAATGCTGCTTGTGTTGATTTTTCCTCTTGCCACATTAAATAATTTAGTTTTGTGACTAATTCTCCTACAACGCAATCAGCGATTATTTGGTCTCTTCGGAGCGCCGTGACTTGGAAAACTCCCATATTAAAGTGGCTCATGCTGCTAGTTGGTACTTAAGATAACTGGCTTGTTCAGCCGCCTTTACTCTCGTGGTCTGGTTTTCTTCAAAATTGAAGTCCTTTTTCATGTGGTGTTTCTGTTATTTTGTCCAGCGCCAGCACATATACTCGTCATTCACTTAAAGCGAGTGAAGAATTGGAGGGCATTGCATGAGTGGATTGGAGGGAGGATTGGGAGGATTTGGTTCTGGACTGATTTGGCAACTGTTCTGTACCCAAGCCATCATAGTAGATTACAAAATCATTTAGTCCTGTAATCATCAGCAATCCTGTTATCTGAGGATGAAGAGAGGGATGTGATAGCGTTGCCTGGCAGTGGGCTAGCTGCAGGAAGCAACGCCTGCTCCGGTTGCTTTCAGTTCTGTTGTTGTCGTTTCACAAACCCCCGAGACAATCCGGGGGGAAAAAGTGTCTCTGGCAGCTCAAATATTGCACAATATTGACTGTGACTAAATCCACTGAAAAATACTGTAAAATACTATAAATATTGTAAAATACCGTGAAAAATACTGTCTCTATATTTATATGTGCCCAGATTATGTTGGACTAGATTAGACTGGATTAGATTAGATGCTGTCTTGATCAATAGAAGGATACAGACACATGGTTGCTGATGGACACGTTGGCTGACATGGGGATTGAACTCGTGACTTTCCTGTTATGGCCCCGGGCTTCACCTCCTGCTCTCTGCATGCAGGACAGCGAGCCTCGGACCGTCTGGAGGAGCCGGGAAACAAATTGATTTATTCTGAGAAGTCTCAGTGTAATAGGCTCCATAATGGATCCCGTTTGATTCCATTGTGCCGCCAACAAAGAGGGAGACGCTCTGCTGCCGAGTTCATCAATTAACGAGGCTTCACAGCTAAACGGCGCTGGGCTTGAACCACCAAGATCCGGTCTGTCGGTTTTCTGTCGCCCTCATGCAGAACGGATCCCATTGTTAAGAAATTGATTCTCATTTGGAGGATCTATCGGAGAAGAATGACTCTCCTCATCGCTCCTCTGCCAGACCTGAGAGGGATGGAAGCATCATTATCAGAGTCAAGCCAGTTGAATTGACGTGGTCCATCAGTTGGAGAGATGATGTAAAGCGTTTGTTCTCCAGATTGAAAGAAAATGCCTCGCCATTATTCTGATGCGTGGCTTTGATGTCATGATTCGGGGCAGCAACTCAGGAACTGGAATGTCATTGGTCAGCTCCAACAAGCTCAGTAGGACCGTGAAGCAACGTGGACCATGTGGAGCAACACGTTTAGGAATGAGCAGCAGCTCTGAAAGACGATGTGACGGTGTGATGGTGTGATGATCTAATGGTCTGATGGTGTGAAGATGTGATGGTCTGATGGTGTGACCTCTGACCGTTTGTGTTGTTCACCTCAACACACCAACTACCAACACTAAGTGATGGAAGATACTGGAGAAGATGATGATGTTTCAAACTCCGTTATTAAAGACCACCTTTCATTCCTGCGTGCTGAAACTGGACGCATACATTGCCGAGCGCGTGCAGTGTGTGTGTGTGTGTGTGTACGTCTGCATGTAAAACTGCTTACCTGAAGAAAATTGTGGCGCTGATGAGTCCACTGTGACCCCCATCTCCACTCTGTCACCTGCTGACATGCACAGGAAAGTGGAGTGTGTGTGTGTGTGTGTGTGTATATATGTGTGTGTGTCTCTCAGGCTTATCTTGTTGTGATTTCCTGGATGTTATGGCCTGCTTTTGATGATAATAGCCCTCTGTCAGCATTCTGCAGAAACCGTTCTATAAGCATTTCTGCCCCATCCTCATCCTGAACCCTCACCGGGCCTCACATACCTTTACTTCTTTTACTTCTTTATTATATTTTATTTTATTTTTTATTTTTTGGGGGGGGTTACTGTGCCAGGATAGATCAGGTTTGCAGCAGCGCTTCATTAGTTTCTTTATCTCTGGTGCTATGAAGCATCACGGGGGTCTCCACATGATTCACCTTAAACAACATGATGCAGAGGGAATACACCTCCTTCATGTAGTGCAAACAAGTGCATGTTAACAAGCCAGTTTAATATCTCACTTGTTTCTAATGTACATCTACTTTTTTCAATCCGTCATGTTTCAACATATTCCCTGAAGCTGCGTTGAGACCGGAGGAGTTATCTCCCCTCTGGTTCAGAGAGAAATACGACTGGATGTGACGCTAAATGACTCGTCCGCCGCTCGTGATTTTTCATTACGTTGCGTCGCGGCGTTCATGTGTGGCGGCGCCGCGAGCTAATAAGGATCCAAATGAATTTCTATCAATAAACAGACCGCGTCGCTCTGCAGATCCATGAACCATTACAACACCAGGAAATTGGATCTCCCTTAAGTTTCATATTCATCGTTTTGTGGCTGTGTGTGTGTGTGTGTGTGTGTGTGTGTGTGTGTGTGTGTGTGTGTGTGCGTGTGTGTGTGTGTGCTATAGTAGCCCCCTGCTGTGCCGGTACACGGTCATTGATCTGGCAATCTGAGCAGCAGTAATAAGGAGAAGGTAAACAAGCTGCTCAGCCTGATGGAAGTCTTGTTACCCAGATGGGAGGAAAACCAAGACGTCTCCGCCTCGTCTTTTTGAAGTGTTTATGATGTCTTCTCTCTTTCTCTCTCTCTCTCTCTCTCTCTCTCTCTCTCTCTCTCTCTCTCCTTCACTACCTCTCATTCTCCTTCAGTCCATGTTCATACAATATTTACTGCAGGACCTGATCAAAGAGCAACATCGGCCTCTTAACACAACACACACGCTCTCTCTCTCTCTCTCTCTCTCTCTCGCCCTCTCTCTACCGCTGTGCCTCGCTACCTCATTTGTTTTCTCGCTGTAGCAGTCACACACTCAGTTGAACATTAAATAGACTGAGGAAGCAGCAAATTGAAGGAGAGGATACAGGGCTGTGAAAATGATGGGGAATCATGTTTATTCATTCTGAGCCACAGACGGAACAACTGACAAGAGAGAGAGAGAGAGAGAGAGAGAGAGATGAAGATTCTCTTCAACTCGCTCCTCTTCTGCACATCTCAGGTCTCACCATTGTTTCTCAATGGGATTGAGATCACAACAGTTTCCTCTTGAATCATTCCTGGTGTGTTTTGGGTCGTTGTCCCCCCCCCAGGTGTTTGGATGTCATGCAAGGTGTTTTTTCAATGTCTTGCACCAACCTTCAACACCTGAGATCAACGTAAAAGTAGCACAGTGCAGTGTAATGTAATACATATTGCTGGTTTTCAATCTGATCAATGTGTTTGGGCTGAACAAAAGAACATCCACCCATCAGTTCTGGTTTGGTCCATCCAGGCCCCCGTGGTCGGGGCAGGAAACTGCCTCCCTACCCAGGAAGTAATGTGATTCACGTATTAGGGAAACAAGGAAGACAAGGACACTGATCTGGGAGCTGTTCTGGTTCGTAGTAAGTCCAGTGTAACGTGACAGATGCAGCTCCGCCTTCAGACTTTGAAAAGTCTCAGCTGAAAAGAAGAAACCAACAGGACTAAACAGCATCAAGGCTTCAGGACTTCAGACATGGTTTCTGTTTTTAATGGACAGATGAAAGGAAATCTCTGACATCAGCCAGTTACTTATTATGAAATGTTGACAGCTATCAATCATTATGATAGTACGATATTGGCTCTAGCTATCAGTGATAAACTGTTTCTATACTAAAGCCACAGGGAGGGAATTGGAGAGCAGAGAGCTTTAAGTTGAAGTTCAAAACTTTATTGTCATGGCTGGAAAAATAAGAACTCTTTGTTTCATCATTTATCAAAATAATAAAAATTCTAGTCAATTTAGTTCAGTTTAATTTATCTAGTTTCTCAAAAAAACTAAATAATTAAAGATATTCAAAGTTAAAGCACTATCAGTAGACAACAACACATTGAGGACCATGTTCATGTAGTCAGTATCTGGCCCACTGCATTAGCAGCATGTTAATATTTGAATGGTTCCCACAAGATATTCAGATAGATTTAACAGGGCATTCACACTGTGAGCTGATTGGTTGATGGGTCTCCATTCTGACCCATTGTGGGCGGGGCCAGAGGCTCTGATTGTCTGAGCAGGCAAATCATCTTTCACTGCTTTGATATTGACGTTCATTAAGTTCACATTAAGTTGTTTTATTGACTCAACACAGCTCTCATTAGGTAGCAGTGAAAATCAATGAAATGACTTCAGATCTTCAGATCTTCAACCAACAGACGTTCTCCAAGCATCTCCATTCCTGAAGTCTTTCAAATAAATGTTGTAGAGACCTGGGAAGCTTTGAATGGCTGGACTCAACTTCTGGTCCATTTTGGACTTGTCAGGTGGATCTGCTGATCATGAAGCTAAATTACAAGAGTAGGGAAACAAGGCAGCACTGAAATCTGATTGGCTGTTGACGGCTGATGACCACAAACAGCTCAGCCATGGACAGCAAGCTTGTTGAGCGTCCACACATCGACTGAGTTTCCCTGGTCACTCAGATCCATGGGAAATGGAATGGACCTCGGGTGACTTGCTGATCAACGATAAGGTTTAATGGATGGTCGACTCGTTTTCAGCTGTGAGGTTAAATCGTGTGACCACTCAAATAAGTAAGAAATAAAATGAATGTTTGTTGAGTCAGAACAAAGAATACCCAGCCTTCATGTGCTTGGTGTTTGTTTGCCTCTCAGAGTGGAGAGTCTGGGCCGCTAGTATTTATAGATCAGCCTGTCTGAGGGAGCCAGAGGGTAATGATGCGCTACAAATGGGAGTCATCCAAAACTCATTCTCCTCTGTCCCCACGTACAGCCCTATTAACCTTCTACACACACACAATAAAACAACACACACACACACACACACACACACACACACACACACACACACACACACAGATGCATGAAGACATTAACACTCAGATTCAGATGGTATCTTTTTATCCACGTCTTTGTCAAATGCTGGGAACCTTTTCTCTACACTCATCACAGTTCTCAAAGGGATTCACAACGCCCACCTGATGAAAACAATAAATGACAGCACACGACCTTCGACCCTCAGAGCAAAACCTCCCACAAAACAAGAAACCTTGGAGGGCTAACATTCAATATCTTGTGAAATAATTGGAAATTGAAACAACTTTCTGTCTTCACATGTTCATCTGCTTCATTTATTTAACAGAAAATCATCAAACAATAAAGACACAAAAACTATTTTATGGCGTCAAATTGAAACGTGGCCTTGTCCATGATTATTGTCTCACTTTTCTAAGCTGCAGCCTTCGGCAACGATGACGCTTCCAAACGTTTCTCATAAGCATCAATAAGCTTCCTGCACCTTGTTGCTCGTTTCTCTTCAACTCGCTCCTCTTCTGCACATCTCAGGTCTCACCATTGTTTCTCAATGGGATTGAGATCACAACAGTTTCCTCTTGAATCATTCCTGGTGCTTCTGGAAGTGTGTTTTGGGTCGTTGTCCTGCTGGAGGACCCATGACCTTCGATCCTCACCCATTTCTCCTTGGTCATCTTGGACCATAAAGCCCTTCTTGGTTTGGTGCCTGGTGTACGGTTCAGGCTGAACCCACTACCACAGACCTCTCCAGGTCAGCCTTGAGAGGTCTGGATGTCATGCAAGGTGTTTTTCAGTGTCTTGCACCGACCTTCAACACCTGAGGTCCTTTTACCACCACGTTGTTGGAGATTCTTCCAATTCCATGAGCAGCAAACTTCTTAATACTGTTGCAAACTGTGGAAACAGGAATACCAAGATCTCTAGAGACGGCCTTAGACTCTCGTCAACGCTGGTGTTTGGTGATCATAGTTCCTCAGACAGCTCTTTTCTCTTCACCATCATCAGACGAAGGGAAGCAGAACAGACTGTTTTATCACTTTATAATGGATAATGGTTCATACCTGCAACCTCACAGGAGGAGAATTACACTGCAGATGAGAATCTATTTCCTCCAACTAAATTGATTTGAATTGTCCAGAAGGGTGCCAATAATCGTGGCCACTTTCCAGTTTTGAAACCTTAACAGATTTTTTTTACTCTTTTTGTTTGATCGTCTGTTGTAAATCGATAGATAAATGTCTGAAGACTGAAAGTTGCTTCAATTTCCAATTATTTCATTTAGTTTGCCTTCTGGCTAAACCCAGTTCTTTATTCAGCCAGCGGGCATCTGAGGCTGAACAGTGGACCAGAGGACTGAATCACTGACTCAGCAGATCATCAAGTAGCATTCAGCCTTTCAGACATTGTGTGGCTTTATGTGAGGAAAATATAGTCCAACCTTCTGCCACAATCCAATAATACTCCATGGTGATCAGACAGCGAGGAGCCGAGGGAGGCAGAACGAGAAACAGGAAGAAAAAATGTTTGTTGGGAGGAAGTCGTTCCCTTCATCCTCACAGGTGGAAGAGGAGTCGGGGTAACAAGGCGGCTCAAGTCATTCATCTCCTAAATTGAATGTATGTGAAGCATCCTGGGGGTGGTATTGAGGAGAGATCGGCCTCCACCTTCTCCCTCATCTCTATTCCTCATACCCCTGGAAATGAAAGACCATTCATCTACCAGGAGTAGATGCCTGTAGCAGTTGCCATGGCGATTTCAAGCTGGGGGGGTGAGTGATTGATTGTGGTGCTCATGGTTAGGTTCATGGGATCTTCATGGGGACCAACCACTAACTTTGACCACACACACACATATGGCTGTTGTCACGTGAAAACCTTGTAAGTCCAATTCAACTGTAATTTAATTGAATTTAACAGTTAAAGGATCACAGGCTCCTCTTGGGCTTGTGAAACCTTTTTTTACAAAACCCATTTTATAAACTCAAAACTGCACAGTGGCCGAGCTAAGATCAAGTTTTTCTTAGTTCCTGAAAAGTTGAGGAAGTTCTGGAGATACAAGGATTTCATGCTCCCATCAAAGACAGCACCACCTGTAAGCGTCTGTGCCTACTGTCTCTGTTAATGTGCTCTTCATCTGATATCCACTCAGCTCATCATCAGGCTGCCGTCAGCTTCAGTCTCTCTCTCTCTGCTAATGGCATCTCATCCCTGCAATCCTCCTCTGGCTCCGAGCCCAAGTCTTCCTACCGCTAGCCAGTGGCCAACGTCTGAGGCTTCAGCGTAAGCCTGCTGGAGCCAGACGAGCCCTGTTAAAGCACGACTCTATCTTCCAATCAATTTCCATCATACTAATCAATTCTGTCTCTCCAATACAGTCCAGTGGGCCAATGGATACTCCAACAATCAATCCCAAGCACCCAAAGCCTGACGGTTTCAACATATTGATTGCTCGCTGTGATGACACGTGGGTAAAAATATGAGAATGTCTTTTCTCCTGCAGTGTGAAGCCACCTTGGCTGTTGCTTTAGTTCCTCTTTGCTGCCTGTCTACAGAAGTAGCTCAAAATAAATAATGAAAGTTGTCAGGTCATGGAAAAACTGAAAATTCAATATATACATGTTTCATTACAGAGTCAAGGCAGTCAGTGCAGTCAGACGTCAGCACTGAAACATGGTGAGACATGTTGAGACCGGCTTTGGATTCTTTTGGGGTGATTTCTGGAGACCCATCGGCCTGTTGGGGCCATAGACTGGCAAGCAGTCAGAACCAATGATGATGGGAACATGGGGTCCAGGTCACAAACGGCCAGAGTCACAGTGTTTTAAGATCCTCTCAGATGCAGACTTTATTCTCAAATGGAAACAGGAATTAGCTGATTGCTGTCCTGCAACACCACAGGAGCCGAGACTCCTCATCTGGGAGGATTAACCTCAGCGGACATCCACCTCCTTATCTACCTCAGTTCTGAGTACGCCCCTCCCTCCACTTACCTAATGTGTTCTCAGGGGAAACATCAAATCCTCTTAATAAAACTGGCGCATGTAATCCCACCGGGTGATACAATCTTCATCAAGGCAGCAGCAGCGACTGAACAGCCTCATGAAAACTCAGCCATGTAGCAGCAACTTAGCTCTCTGCTTCACTGGCCTGGAGAAGAAGAGGGTGCGAGGTGTGTATCTTTTTAATACAGGATTTAGGAAGCATCGGCTGTGCTTGTACCAGGCTGTAGGCCATTATCTGGTGTATTACTCCCGTTAAACCTTGTGTGAAATAATGCATGGGTAGTAGCGTGTGAATAAGTCTCTTTGTTTGCCTTGTTGAAATGGAGGGAATTGTCTCTGCCGGATGTGTGGGTTTATTTTCCACCAGCCTGCAGAGAAAGTGATGAAGCCAAACAGGAACAACAAGCCCGTCATCTTTTCACTGCAACAAGAACAGTAAGAGAAGGAGGCAGTGTGCATGCCAACACGGGGGAACATGCCACCGCCTCACCTCGGGAGCCAGATGGTCTCCGGAGATCCTCATCAATACTCATTACATTACATTCCTTCACCGTGACTTCATACCAAATCAATTCAGGATTGTATTTGGCTTGGAGGAAATACACACAAGCAGCAAAAATCATGAAATGAAATGTAGAAAAATGAATCCCCCAAAACAAAGATGTGAAAAACAAAATAAAGAGCTGCCTTATCAAAATAAAAGACCTCTGCCAGCCGCCAGCAGCACCTCCAGTCGAGTCACGGCATCACAAAAACCCACACATGCCGTCAGTTAACACAGTACAATACTGTATATACAAACACACACAAATACAAAAATACGCACACTAAATATGTACAAATACACGCAAACAGGCACATCAACAAACACGCTGTGATTGAAGAGGCTGCTGGATTAGCTGCATTATTCCAGGCTCCGTGGGGAAATCAGCAGCCAGTCAGCGGAGCAAACACACCTCAGTATCTCCCCATTAACATCCGACATAACGGAGTCTGTTTCCTCCTGTTCCAGATGAATGTGACTTTCATTACTGCTCAAACGCTCTGTGAGTATTTCATTCGTACATGAAAATGAAAAGAGCCTTTAAGGCGTTTTGCTGCTGATTTGCTGCGGTTTATTTCATATCACACCAGCGCCGGTGGACTGATCATATTTGGTTGTGATGAAGTAACAGTCCAGGAGGCGTTCAGGGGGTGTGGTGGCTTTCCCTTGGTGTATTCTCCAGCCATCTCTAGTGGGGAGAAGTGGGCAGTGATGATGTGGCTAATCAGCCTATATTCTCCAGATAATGTGGCTTATTGACCGTGAGACGAGACGCCGCGGGGCTGATTTAGAGGTTGTCATGGGGATGTTTCTGCATGGCATCATGGGAAGGCGACCAAGGACCTGTGAAGGTTGTTGTCAAACACGCCCACGCCGGCCAATAAGAATCACATGGTGGCTAAGTGGTCACACACACACACACACACACACACACACACACACACACATGAGTCTAGTGGTGTGAGACTGCTCTGTGATGAATAGAAGCTCTAATTGTATGTGATACCAGGGTTGGGAGACTTAATCACAGGGTTTAAAAACCTTTATTTACACAACGATGGGTTTCGCTGAGCAGACATCACTCAGGAACACTGCTTCAAGTTCATACAGACCCATTCACACTGGGAGCTGACCAGTACGACCACATCCATCTACTGTGAGCCAATGAGCAGCTGAGGATGTAATGCCTTGCTCAAGGGCACCTTGACAGTAGTTGGTCAGAAAGGGGAGAGTGAACCTTCAAGCTGCTGAGTATCTATTGATGAGAATAAAAACATGAAGAAGTTCCCAGACATGTTAAAAGCTGTAACGTTGTATTACAGCTCCAAAGGTTAAAGGTGCAATAAGTCAGTGACCAGAATCTCTGATCAATACCATCAATACCATCAATACCAGTGACTTCAGAACCACCTGATTCTTTAGAGTGTGATTAGGATTTACTGTTTTATCAAACCCACTTTAATAATTGAGTATGGCAGGAAAGGCTGGAAAGCTTTGAACGTCTCGGGTTAATAAGGTTAATATCTATCGCCTCTGAAAAGTTTTGCTGTTATTATTTCAAGAATGAACATAAAATGCATATTTTGCTTTTTCTATGACAAAATTCCACTTTTATGTTTCAAAGGTCTGAAGAAGCATCTCCTTCGCTTTCTGCTCTTAATTTTCCATCTGCAGGGTTTAGAAGGTCGATATCGACTTCGTCCAGACTTCAGTCGGCGCTCCGCTCCAGAAGACCTTTACGGCTCGTTGTTCAGGTCCGCCCACCTCCTGATCCAAAGGAGAAAGGAGGCAAACGGAAGTGAAAAGAAGTCTTCAAAGAGTTTCAGCATGAACTACAGAGTTGAGTCCTGCTTTTCTAATGATTAACAAAAGGACGCTGTTGCTCCGTGGCTTCAGATGAAAGGACAGAGATGTTCTGCCTCCATGTTCGGGATCATTTTTGAAAGCCCTCTCGCTTGCCCTGGCCTTGATCCAGCCTGATCACCTCCACCCCCACTCCGGTGTTCAGCAGTGTAAATCAACTCAGTTACTACAATCTGCAAATGACCTCTTGATATGGAGAACCAAGACAAGAGGGGGCAAATGTCGACTAAAATTAATCAGTTTACATTTTGACGAGGGCTCTTTAGCAATCTGCCTTCTGGTGATGTAATATCTCCCTCAGAACCAAACAGCAAGGGTTTCTTTCTATACCGATGATCAACGATCATACAGGAGAAATCCATCAGAGGAGAGAGACCAATTTCTACACTGACGGGAGATAGACCAGAATGCAATGCAGTAGCCAAGATAGACCAGAATGCAATGCAGTAGCCGAGATAGACCAGAACTTTGCGGCTCTGTCATCAGTAGCATATGAATTACAACACTCTCTTCAACTACAGCGCCGTTGTCTTTCCACTCACTTTTTCTGGACTGGAAAAACACAGAACCCCCTTCTCTGGGGGTTGCCGAAAGGCATTCTGGGAATTGTAGAAAAGCACTAACTGCAGTAGAAATGGACGAGGCAGGTTGAGGGAAAGTGGGTTCACCAAAAAGGTAAATTAAAACACTCCTGGAACGTATTTGAACAGTATAAGTGGGAGGATTTCTTCTTTAAAAACCTTTAAAAACCTTTAAACCAGGTTATGAAAGAACTACAGCACCACTGGACCAACAACCAGCGCTCTTTCCTCCGGCTCGTTTTCAACTCCCTGTCATCCTAGTTGACCTGCAGAGACGGTAGATATGATTAATCTGATTACACAGATGCCTTTTTATTGGGCTTCCACTGGAGGATGAAATGACCAGGCCAGTAAGGAGGTTCAGTTATATGAGGCAACAATGAGAGACGGTGCGATGGTAAATGTCACACAAATGTCAAAGCCTCCCGGGCCCAGATTAAAACCCAGTCTCCGGGGTCAGGCAGGAGTCAACCATTACTGTGCAAGGCATCCATTGCTTTGATGTTTCTCTGCTGAGTTGGGAAATGCCAGGACTTGGATATTTAGCACAACTTCATCATCCCCAGAGATGGCAGAACTTTCCTGAGGCTAGCTAGAAGAAGACACAGCAAAGGATTCAGTCATTCAGCGCTCTGGAGTCTCCGTCAATGTTAAGGTTAATAATAAAAGATGTACAGTTTGTTGAAACAAGTGGAGCGACGTGGTGACGTTCACAGCCTGGTCTCCTGAAATACTGTATCATCAAATGATTGTTACGTCTTAAAATACAAATAACTGGAGAAATCAGTTTCCCCTCCAGGAGACGATCAGGGGGAGGAGACACGACTAGAAGTAGTTTGACATGTTGTATGTCAGAGCTCTTCTCCATGAGTACATTCAGTTTAGAGCCACTCATTCCAGTCATTCCAAACATAACTCTTCAGGAAGCTGATGCAGGATGTTTGGAGTACGTGTGAATGTGTCTTAGATGCGTTTTGAAATCCTTTTGCAGTACAAAGTAATTCTGCAAAAAGTTTTTCAGCAACTTAATTTCTCACAGTTGCTCCTGAGGTCTATTTCAGACACCAGTGAGCAGACAGTGATTCATAAAGGAGATATCATCACCTCTCAGCTTCTCCCCAGATGGAGACCATATAACAGTAATCCAGATCTTGGTTCCAGCCCTGTGAATCTCTCCTCTTAGTTTTCATGCGCTCTTTAACCATGTGACCATTTAAAGGTGTGATTCATGGGAGCAGCAGGTTCCCTCTGAGGAATCGTCGTGATTGGACTCTCCACTGCTAGCCGGTGTTTGCATGCGCTCCCATAAATAAAGTCAGTAGTAACAGCTGTGGAACAATTTGTATGAATCATTTGATCAGCAGAAGTAGCTGAAAATGACCCAGCTCTCGAAAACAACACTCCAACACTGCTGGCTCCAGCTTCAACATATGAAGTACCAGTAATACTTTACAATACATGCATTACAAGGAAGGGCAGTTTTATTTGGTAACACTTTACTTTGAAAGTTCACTACTCAACTATCAGAAGTAGATGCTCAACAGAATGTAACATGCCTATTTGCGGCATCTCTTGAAGTGCTCTTCACATGATCAGCGACTAAAACGCTCGTCGCTGGCGCTGCCGTTGATTTCCTATTTGGCAAGCCGCCACCTGCTGACCTCTGCGACGCACGACCAATCACAGCACAGTTTGATATCATAGCAACAAAATAAGAAAAATAATGGAGGAGAAACTTTATTTGTCGGAGCATCCCGAGTTATACAACATGACGCTTCAATCATACCACAATCTGACGAAAAAGTCTGGCGTGGAATGTTGTCGGTTTACAGACGGGACTACCAGGCTGGTTGACAGCTTAGTACAGGTCGTATATGCAGCCACTCTATATTCTCTTCTATGGCTGTGTTAGTATGATCATTGGCGGTGTGGTCAGCTACGGCTGATGAGGGCTGTAGTCCGACATTGAACTCCACTCTGTTTTCCTGAATGCTGTCACTTTAAAAACTGGACAGCGTGAATGTAATGAATGTAATGTAATTCTCTTGACGCTGATCACGTGAAGGGGTCGCGTCCATCCTGGCGCTCACGCTGATCACGTGAAGGGGTCGCGTCCATCCTGGCGCTCACGCTGATCACGTGAAGGGGTCGCGTCCATCCTGGCGCTCACGCTGATCACGTGAAGGGGTCGCGTCCATCCTGGCATTGACACTGATCATGTGAAGGGGTCCCGTCTAACCTGCCGTTGACCTCTATCCTTTTATCCTAACCCAACCCAAAGATTAACCCAAATCCAGGCATTTAATACACAGAGAGTACTTTGTACACTATTGTACCACCTCATATTAATAGTGAGTATCAGTACTGGACTATCCAAATAAAGTGTGACCCTTTATTTTATGGTTCTAATGTCGTCTGGCCCCTATTCAGCAGAAAGGTGAATCTCTGTGTTGAGTATGTAGCTCATATGTGTCATAACACAGCCGCTGTATTGATATCAGATTCATAATTTACTATATCGTGTTTGGATGGGATTACAATACCCTAACAGTGCCTTTACAATGAGCTTATGATGCCTTATAAAGCTTTAAGTCGGCCTTTGTGTCTCAGAGCGGTTCTTTGAGATGACAGGACATTTCTACTTGACTTTGACAGCAAGATGAAGTGAGTCTCAACATTAGATTCTGATACTGTGAGGATATTGATCGTGTTGACAGGAGCTGATGTGTTGACAAGACAAAGCGTTGCTTTGTCATCACCGGCTTTTGTGCCAGGCAGTGCATATTTGTGGGGATGGATGTTAGGGTGGGTAGCAGCAGCAGAGACCAACAGCAGCAGAGCTTTTCATTTCAGTTCTATTCAGCTTTAATGGCAGGTGTAAAAAAATACATAAAGTAGAACAAATATATACCTCCTACCTTCAACAGACAGCATTGTCCTCTACCTTTAGACAGAGAAAGGTAGAAAACATTACCTTGCTTAAAGCTGTACTAGACAACAGTTACACCATCTTATCAGCCTAAACCAGTGTGGCTGCAACAGAACATCCCACTAACGAAGACACCGTTGATTCATCTCTTTCCTCATATTACATTCTGATGTCGGGTATGCTCACTTCTCCACAGGAAGTGACGCATCGAAACTCAAATGTGAAACACAAACTGTCTCCTCAGCAGCAGCGAGGCTCCATCCAGAGACTCAACAACATTCGATCTTTTGCCTCTTTCAGTCATTGATATGAAGCGATCAAAGACCGGGCTGGTAAACATGAGTGTGCTGTGTGCAGTTTACTGACGTCAGGAATTCTGGGTATTGACATCCTTTTTGGGGCCTCCAATGTGCTTTATGCTCTGAGAAAAACATGGAGCATTAGTAATGTGTTTTTTTGACCCCAAACACAAACAAGTCCTGCTGCAACCCTCCCTCCATCCTCCTCCCCTGCCCTGGGCTCTGTCAGGACGTGGTGCATCGTGGGGGATGTGCATCGCTGCAGGGTCCAACATCATCAAGCCAATTTTGACTTTTGAATTTTGCAGCTTATGATCCGCTCTTACACGTCATTTACAGCATGACTGCTCTGAGGTGTCGGCAGGTCTATTTCCCCTGGCAACAACAGCAAGTGTTTATGGATATCTCTTTTGTATCTCGAAAGTTTTGTTCCCTCCTTTATTTGGTCCCTTTGAAGTCTCACTCAGGTTTCAAAGACCCGCTGGAAAGTAATGAAGTTAACTGGAGCAAACTGGCTTGAGGAGGAAGGAATATTCAGCCCTTTTCAGACCAGGCAGAGGTTCACACTCATTTTAAACAAGGGTTACGTGTGTGTGTGTGTGTGTGTGTGTGTGTGTGTGTGTGTGTGTGTGTGTGAGACAGAGGGCAGAGTAAGAGAAAGGAAGTGAGTGTTTGTGCTCGTATGCACTATTCTCCAAGTAATGTCAGGCCAGTGGGGTGCAGCATACCCTTTCAACCTACAGCTTCCCCACATCCCGCTCTGGGTGATGTATGGAGGACATTTTGAGCAACTGGCCCACATGTGGTGATAATGGCCCAATACCATAGTCCTGGTGGTGTTGGTGAGGCTTGAAAAAGCCTTTCTCATTCCCCACTGAGCAACAGAGGGAGTAGGAGAAGTTTGGTGGAAAATATAGAACATAAATCACCTCGGTGTTGTGGACGACTGAGACTGAGGGCAAAGCTGCAGATCTGAGGAGAAACCTGTGGTTGGTCTTTGTCATATGGTTACTGTGATTGGGGAGCATATTCCTGTGGTGCAACAAAGAAAAGGCATTAAATCACCGAGTCGGCCATTTCTTGACTTTTTTGACGACATCAGGATCGGTAGTTATACGACCGATGTGTCCCAATTTTTTAACAAGTATAATAAACAAAAAACATTGATTATTTATCCTGTACTTGTCTGTTTGAACATTGTAATTGCTATTTACTAGAATTATCCAGTAGAGGGAGCTGTAATACGTGTGAGCAGCTGACGCGCTACTTCTGTAATACGATCTTTTACATTTTTTATCTATCAAAAAGTTCTTTCTGTGTTTGTTTATTTTTATTTATTTGTTTGCTTATAAGTTCAATGATCTCAAATATATAAAATTTAATAAAATTGATTGGAAAATTTTGCACTTTTTGACAAAATATCGGTAAAAACATTGGTAATCGGTGGGCTAGGACTCCTAAATCGGGATCGGCATCGGACCCAAAAATATGGCATCGGTCGGGTTCTACCTAGTACTGACTAAGTGATTCATGATGGTTCAGGCGGTGGCAAATTGAAAGCAAAGCTCACAAAACTCAGTAGAAACAGAAATCTCATAGCATGTCTGAGTTTTTGTAACCATGGAGAAGAACATTCACTCTCAAGGTTTCAGGGCGAAGGAGGTTTTCACAGTCCAACAACTGACGTGATGATTTTGAGGTGTTGGTGTTGTTCAGAGCCTCAGGAGGTGGAGCGTTCCGTCTGGCCCTGTTCTGACCCGTGGACCTGCCGCCTCTTCTCTCTCCACCGCTGGTTGATGAACTACTTCACTGCTGTCTGCCTGGGTTTTATTGGTAACTCTGACCAGTTGTGGATGCGAAAGGACTCAACATGGACGCTCTGCACCCTAACAGCAGGGGTGTGAAGCTTCCCTCAGAGCATGGTGAAGGTGCAAAGACTCATGGCATCCCTGTTATTCTATTTCAAGGGCTGACCAGATGCTCTAGTTGGCAGAGATCCTTGTAACCTATTGGCCGAAGCTAAATCTGGCACCGCAGTCGGAATCTGGGCACCAGAATGTGGATATTTCAGGGTAAGAGATCAGGGTAAGATCTCTGTCCAGTAGCCTTTTATCGTATGTTGTTGTTTCCCATGGACTGGGTTTATTTACGACTTGGCTGAAGCCTGGAGGAACCAGCCCACTGACTGAACTGATCCCACAGATTGTTGCTGATGTTTGAAATAATTATAAATATTACTGAATCTTTAATCCAACATGATTCAATGCCCAACCGTGCTCTCATACATCATTTAGTTTGTACTCTCGGCTCTATGCATTGAAAATATCTTTGTTTCTGATCACAAGTGAAATGGGATATTTTAAAGCACTGACCGTCCACTCCCACATCCTTAATGGTCAATCAGTGATTAAATTTTCATCATCCTTTGCCCTGTTGAAAAGCACACACACACAAATCACTTGGTTTAATGGCCGATGCTCATCAGCCATGGATCCTACTGCAGCCTTGAAAACTTAATGACTCAACAAGGTGACAGTGCAGAAAAGATCAACAAAAAAAAGAAAAAGAAAACTACAATTTTTTATGATATTATAAAAGGCCAGATGTTCAGGTATCAGAAAGCAGAGCAGTATTCTTCTCTATTGAAGGTGATGGACTCAGGTGTTATCTCCCTCCCAGCTGAAACTGTGATGCCTCCCCAGAGAAGTGTGATGTGTTCTTGGTATTATGAACCACAAATATAGAAAACATGAGGCTACACATCTCCTCTCCAGATTGGGACTCAATCAATAGATCAGATTATTCTGCTGTTTTAAGCCATTTTGAACAGATTTTGTTTTGTTTTGAAAGGCCTCCTGCATGAGATGTTCCACCAATACACTGATGTTCTCATAGATGTCTTGAATTCTGTAGGTCCTATCATACTATCTCTTATAAATACTTCTTTGGCCTCAGGTTCCCCTCTAGCTTTAAGCATGCAATAGTCTAGATCCCTCAACCCTTAATAACTTTAGTTTATCTCAAAACTGCCATTTTTCTTAAATGTTTTAGAAAATCTAGTTCCTACTCATCGTTATCTCTTCTATCTCACCTCCAATCAGGTGTTAGACCACTAATAACACAGAGTCAGTCCTTCTCAAAGTAATGGATGCCTTTTAACAGCAGATGCAGGAGACTGATAAATCTTAGTCTTTGGTCTTTGGACCTCAGTGCAGCATTTGCCAGAGTCGGTCATGCGGTTTTCATTGACTGCCTTGAGCAGTGGGTTGGTTTAGCACTGAATCGGCTCAGATCCTACCTCTCAAATAAAACTTTCTTCTTCATTACCTGTGGGGTCCCTCAGGGCTCAATTCTAGGCCCCATCATTTTCCCTCTTCCCAGCTATGGCTCCCATTAAAATATAGTGACCCAAACTCCATACATACTCGTATCCACTGCCTCACAGACTGTGTGAAGTGCTGGATGTCTCTGAACGTTTTACAACTCAATGACAGCAAATCTGAAATGATCTTATTTGACCCTCCTAGCTACAACAATCTTGGTATTCAGTGTGCAGAAACCAAGGAGTGATTTTTGACGGTGACCTGACTTTTGAAGAACAACTAAAGAGAGTGGTGCAATCTCGCTTCATACAATTGAGAAATCTATCAAAAGTTTTTTTCATCTTCCACAGACAAAGACAAGGTCGTTCACACTTTTATCTTGTTTCATTCCTGCCTCAGTTAGAAATCATCCTCCCGTCTCCGGCGGGTTCAGAATGCAACAGCAAGGATTTTAACTGGCACTTCAATACCAAACACATCCAACCTCTCCGCTGGTTAACAGACACAGAAGAAGAGTTTACCGATCAGGGTTAAAGCGCAGCGAGGTCTGGCCCCTTACAGACCTCTTAATACCCTATGAGATCCTTGGTCAGAGTCCTGCTGACTTTCCCACAGTCCAGACTCAAGACTGTGGTGGAAGGTGGTTGTAGATTCCTCATCAGGACTTCCTTCCTGAGGACCTTCGACTAGAGACTCTTTGATAGACACCTTTATAGACTTGCTTTTATGTAATGATTTTAATCTTGCCCCCACACACCTTGTGTTATTTATTTATGTAATTATTTGTTCTTCTTTTACTTATTTTCTCCTGAATGTGTTTACTGTTGTTATCTCCTCACAATATTTTACTGTTTTTATGCCTTCCTGTTACGCACCGTAAACTCTGCTTTTAGATAACACCATATAAATAAAGATTATGATGAAGTTTATTATATTTTAGGTGTCAGCCCACAGTTACTAGGTTGTACCTACAGCTAATACATGTTTTTGAAGCCAGCATAATAAAAGAGCACTGGGAGTTCATCGGTACATTACGTAACGTTCCTCTCTCATTCAGTGTTTCTCTGTAGCTCATGTCCTCCCCCTCGCCACTCCACTGAGGAATTTCATGTGAATTAATTTATAAAAGGTACTTTCCTCTATGTCATCTATTATTTGTGCCCCCGCCCCCCCCCCCCCCCCTCAGTGAGTTCAGCCTCTACTGCCTGATGCCTCTGGGGTTGAACGTGGGTCAGGGTTTGCTGAGGGGGGCCAAGGTCATTAATAACAGCACAGGTAGGTGATGCTGCTGCTAACCTTGACTCTGATCTCAAATTGAATGGAGGGACAGTCGTCATGGGAGCGGTTACTAAGCAACAAAAAGATGGTAATTTCTTTTGAAATGTTCCTTCAAGCTTTTAACACCTGAAACAGTCTCGGCTTGACGATGGACAATTTTAGATATTTAGATATTTCTGAACTTTTCCATTTAAATTCTTCCTGAAAACTTTGGTTTGGTTTCAGAATTCAAACCTTGTCTATGACCTTGTCTATGACCTTGTCGATGATCTAGATTTGTTAACATGACCAGGTTTTTCCCAAAACTGGAAACAAGAGAGCTCAAACTGATCTGCCTCAACAGCAATGAATGGGAGACCTTGCAGACACAATGATAATAATGATAACACCTACAGTAATATTATGGGATACAGCCACACCTTATTTAAAGCTGCTCACAAAATAATGGCAAAAGTCATTTGTATGGAGACGCTTAAATATTCATACAAAGTCAATCCACCAGGTTTTGTCTCTTGAGGAATAACACACATTCAACATGAGGTCTGGGGGGGGGGGGGGGGGGGGGGTAATTTGAGATTATCATTCAGACAGTGATTCATGATGTGAAAGAAACAATTCCTCATGATTATCCTGCTGAAACATGAACAAACAGACGTTAGATAACAGACGGAACAAACCCATTCAGATGTTAATATCATCTTCGGTACATCCAGCGGGGTCAACACCAACAACAGCATTTACTGTTTGTCCAGCAGATGAAACCAGTTTCACAGGAGGAGAGGTGCTTCTCCCTCCTCAACATGTTGATGAGGTCTGGGTGACAGACACCACGCTGCACGACTCTGAAAATGTTATTTACTCAGGTTACTGAACACTCATCAGCCCAGAGCTGGTTACTGATCAGCTCCACCAGGCGGTTAAGGGACCTGGACCTGATTTTCACATCGTTTTCATCATCATCTCATCAGTTGCTTCACTAATTGGCCAAATGACTCTCCACAAATCAACCCCAAAAGCATCCAAAGCCTGTCTTATTGAACATATTGGCACTTCAGGGTTTATTTTGCATTACTTTATACAGCATGTAGACAGGGAGCCACAGCCGACTGGCAGCATCTAAACGGTAGGAGAGACAGAACTGCCTTTTTTCCGACATGTCTCATTACAGAGCGAGCCTTCGATGTGATGGCAAAGACAGACTTTGGGTGATTTGAGGGTTGGAGGTTGAATTGGGGGCTGAGCGCCCTGTATTAGAGAGCTGTGCCTGCGGGAAAGTAAGCAGCTCTGTGGTGAAGCAATTGACGAGGTTTTGGTCAGAACTGATTGGTATGATGGGAAATGAAAGGACCAGCCCTAGCCCGTCTGGGGATGTGAACCAGCGACCACCTCTCCAACCTTTAGTTTACTGCATCACCGACGCTCCTGAGGGATAAAAGCCGAAAGATGAGCGAGATAAAAGCCTGTGGGGGGTGAAGGACATGAAAGATGGGGTGGGTATCAGTGGGATAGGCCAATGTATGAATCTGACCTTTCCTTGACCTTTTGGCAGAGGACAGCTATACCTTTTGCCTCAGTCTAGTTAATGACCTGCCAGACTGACTGATCTCTGGGAGAGGTGAACTGTGACAGGCTTGATACCACACACACACACACACACACACACACACACACACACACACACACACACACACACACACACTGGACCTCAGCTGGTGAATGTCTTCATGCATTCGCCATATAGACACACAAACACACAACACACACAGACATCCTCTCCCATCCCAAACATCGGGACAACAGAAGTCATCAAACAAAGCAGCCAGCATCTCCTCCGCTGAGTCAGCAGGCTTCTCCCCCCGAAGAAGAGGAGGGAGGTGACGAGAGGGAAAGAGACAGAACAGAGGAAACTGCTGTGTCTTGGTTTTGATAACCAGCCAACAAAAGCGCTGAACCTTTCATCGGGGGACCTTGGCAGGGTGGAGTAATGTGTTTTCACTGTGAGTGTTGCTGCTTCCCGTCCTGTTTCTGCTTTCCTAAGACAGTCAGACAGAGACGCTAATCCATCTTCATCTGTTACGCTGCACCGCTGTGTGCAGACCAAGGTCTCTCTGCTACAGCCTCCATCTGTGGGGAAATACACATATTGCATAGACATGCACACACACACACACACACACACACACACACACACACACACGCACACACTCAGTTAGATGTTCTACTAGCTTTGCTGAGGCAGTGCAGTTTTGTTAAAAATGCTTGCATTTTGGGATGCTACTAATCCTCAGCTTTATGATACAGTAACTCAACGCAGCACCATCATGAAATTTCAGGATCAGTTCTGATTGATGATTAAGCTATCACTATTTAACAGGCGGTGGATTCAGGTTCAAGATGATGTAGGAGCTTTGAGATGCATTATACAGTATGTGTGATAAGCAAGCAGAGGACTAGTTACCCTGCTGATTACCAAAGACATTAATCATTTGATATGAAATA
Source organism: Hoplostethus mediterraneus (assembly GCA_034670385.1). Classification (NCBI taxonomy): domain Eukaryota; kingdom Metazoa; phylum Chordata; class Actinopteri; order Trachichthyiformes; family Trachichthyidae; genus Hoplostethus; species Hoplostethus mediterraneus. Next base: position 253,254 of record JAXDDW010000229.1, on the reverse strand, counting down.
TTCATTTTAAATGATTGTATTACAAGCGACAGTAACATACAAGCTTCTGCCAAAAAAATACTTCAGCAGAACTGTAACCATAGAAACGTCTTGTAGCTAGCATCCATGGCTACAATGTAACAGGACTGTCACCATGGAAACGTCTGTAGCTAACATCCATGGCTACAATGTAACAGGACTGTCACCATGGAAACGTCTGTAGCTAACATCCATGGCTACATTGCTACTACACGACACTATTTCGCTGTCTGAAAAAATGTAAAATGATTATTGGAGAATCGTCCATGTTTCAGATCTCAGTTAGCTGAGCGTTTGTCTGCAGTAGCCAAGCAGTAACGTCTTTTTGCCACAAGGTGTCGATAGTGACTTTGATCAGAAATGAACAAAACAGACTTCTTGACATCTTGACTGTGATATGATTGGATGTGAAATAGCGGTCTGCTCTGTTCTGTCAGAAATAACCAGAAAAACCTCAGAATGGCCATAATTATTTGTGTGCACCCGAAATGCAAATAAATGAATCTTCTTCTTCTTCTTCTAATTAGCGGCTCCTCTCTGATGACTTCTGTTAATTGAGATAATTAGTCTTAATTTTCATCTCCTGTCTTTAAATATGTAAAAGCTGAAGTACAATGAGTTGAATTGCAAATGTTGTTTTTTTGGAAAATGCAGCGCATGAAATGTACATTGCATGAAGAAATAAAATAAAACTTGCAAAAGTCAAGATAATTCATTAATGATGAAACTCAGATCAAATGTCATCCTGCTTCAGTTGAACTGGCTGAATGTCTCCTGATCACCTCTGTCCTCAGGAGAGATCCCTGCTTGATGAACTAACCGCTAGATCCTTGAGGTGAACAGCAGAATAGGACGTTTGTGTCTTTCTGTCAAAATGTCCAATCATGTTTTCTATCATCTCAGGCCAAAACAACAGAGAAAATGACTAAATCCACCTTAAACACTCATCAGCAACACACACCCTCACTCACATATGAGAGATGGGATGAGATTGAGAGACTCTCTTTCTATGATAATAAAGTTGGAGAGGTTGGTTGAACTCTTCAGGACTGCTGATCCAGCTCAGTGGTTCTGTCATGGCAGGCTGGGCGAGGGATTCACCCCGAGAGGAACCTGCTCGCATAAAAGATTCAATGAACCCATCATTCTGAATTCTGAACATCTGAAGTCTTTTTCAGTTTCTTCAATGACTTTTCAATTAACGCTACCTAATTAGCGCTTGCTGGCTAGCTGCGTCAACTCATCAAAACCGTAATGTAATGCAAGTCAACACCAGAGCAGCAAAAAATACATGATCAGCCTGTTGAAAACGTTGTAGCTGCACACTTGATCTGCAGCTACAACGTTTTCAACAGGCAGATCATGTATTGATCATGATAGCAATTAGCGGCGTTTTGTGTTTTGTGGGTCAGAACAGACCCGTCAGCTCGCAGGATATTCAGCTTCTCCACAGCCAACATTTCTAATTGGACGCAGCCTCGGCCGACAACTTGGACCTTCCAGCGCTCCATCCACTCTAGTGTTGCGTGGGTCCGCAAGTGCTTCTGAATAGAGAGGGGAGAGATGTGGGCGGCCGGGATGGAGTGATGAAAAGAGAGATGAAGGGAGATGCGCGGCCCACTCCGGTTTGCTTTTGAATACCGATCGATTCATTCCTTCAAAGCGCATCCTGCCACACAACAGCTATTATCCCATCACCTCCGCCAAGGAAATAAATCAAGAGCAACGAGAGAGAGAGAGAAAAAAGAAATGAAAGAGCCGAAGAGTCAAATCAGAAGTGGATGGAGGAGGGAGGAGGAGGGAGGAGGAGGGAGGAGGAGGGAGGAGGAGGGAGGAGGGCCTTGGCAGGGGGAAGCAGAGGGGAGGCCGGGACAAGGGAAGCCTTCAGAGACCGGAGCCGGCGTGGCGCTGGAGTCGGGGGATGAAAGCCCAGACAGACGGCGAGACGAGAGACAGCAGAGCAGCTTTAACACCGGCGGGTCAGCAGACGAAACCTGTTGTTCCACCGTGCGCACACACACACACACACACACACACACACACACACACACTGATTTCCAGTCTGTCTCATCCATCTCTGTCATACCAGCATCTGATGGAATAACTACAGGTGTTGTTTTTTCAGGTAGATCATCTGGACACACACACACACACACACACACACACACACACACACACACACACACACACACACTGTTGGAGATACCTGGAGAAAGCAATTATCTCTACTTCTCTCTCTCTCTCTCTCTCTCTCTCTCTTTCTCTCTTTCTCTTTCTCCTACAAACAAACACATTCTCACAATCACACACTATTCATTATGTTGTAACCCGTCCCTCTTTATCATTCCCAATTACTCTCTCCTCTCCGCCGTCCTGCTTCTTCACTTTACAACTCACAACTTTATAAGACACCGGAAGAGAACCAGCCGGGTTCGGATCTGAGGCGGATCATCAGGACCGAGTCAGCAGGGATGATGTTTCCATGATGCCTTAACTCAGCGGTGTCCAATCATATATGAATGATTGACTGAGAGGCTGCAGGTTTTCACTCCAGGTGATTTCACCGGTTATTCCCTCCTCTCCGGTTGACGGTGATAATCAGTGAAATCACCTGATGAAGTCTTCGGTTGGAGTGAAAACCTGCAGACTCTCGACCCCCCATGGTTGCCCCCCCCCTGCCTCAACCGGTTCAGGTGTGTCAGGAGGGAATGAGTCCAGACGGGATGGAGCTGCTGGGTGAGCTGCAGCTAACAGGAAGAAGGAAGCAAACCTGAGAGTGTGACTGCATGAAAATATGAAAATAACCTTGAGACGCTGCCGCCAGCCTGCTACGGTTAACCTCCCCCCCCCTCCCCCCCTGCCGCCCGCCATGCTACGGTTAACCCTCCCCCCTCCCTCCCCCCCGCACGCGCCCTGCTACGGTTAACCTCCCCCCTCCCCCCCCCCGCCGCCTGCTACGGTTAACCTCCCCCCTCCTCCCCCCCGCCGCCTGCTACGGTTAACCTCCCCCCTCCTCCCCCCCGCCGCCTGCTACGGATAACCGAACCCCTCCTCCCCCCGCCGCCTGCTACGGTTAACCTCCCCCCTCCTCCCCCCCGCCGCCTTAATTTCAGCGTTACACATGTCATCTGCCTGTTGCTGTCGCCCAATTAGTCCATGGAGACGGTGGCAAGTTGGTGACTCAGATGTCACCCTGGCCCCTGTCACTGTGTGTGTGTGTGTGTGTGTGTGTGTGTGTGTGGTCAAGCTGTTCAGGCTGTGTCTATTCACAGCTCATTAGATTGTAATCTCTCCTCCAGCTCAGGTCCTGATGGTCCGGTTCGTCTTCATCATGCGTGTTGGTGATGTGGTTCTGAGCGACCGGATGCTTCCGCTAACGACCTGGTATGATAAAACAAATCCATCAGGGCCGGAGATCTTCAGCCAATCAGGGAGGTAATGAAGCTTGTGCACCGCAACGAGGCGGTGAACTCCCTCAGCCGTTGACCTTGACGGCTTTATCCTCCCGTGTTCCCGTCTCATCACACAGGATCAGTCTGCTGCTGCTGCAGATCACAGATACACATGGAGGGAAAACACAAGGTGGACGTTTTACTGAGCTTGTCCTCCAACAAATCTAAACATCTGTTTTGTATTTTCGAGTGAATCCTCAGCCCGGCGACCAGCCTAGCAACCAGGGATCACACTACCTGATTCTGTCAATCAAAACACTTTCCCATCCATTCACAGTTCACAACACAGGAGCTCTGTCGGAGCTACGGTCTGCATTTATCTTTCAGATGTATTTTGGAGTGACGTTGTCAGCCAGGGTACCACTGATGAAGACGTTTCCATGATGATTCTTTTCTTTCGCTTCATTTGTAATTGCACACTTGACTGATCGAGGCTCGTTGCCGTCTGAAACCACTTCAAGAGATTTATTTCTTCCTCCAAATAAAACACTAATGCAACTATCAAGACACATCAGTGGGAGTTGTTGTTGATAAAAGTCTCTTCCAAGTTTGTCTGTTTTTCCTCCTCCTTGAGCTGAACTCCCATTGGTTGTTGCCACGGTAACTCAGATTTCAGTCGTGGTGAATCTTGGACCGCTTCGCGCTGCAGGAGCCGACCAGACTGGACCGACCGAACCCGACACACGGGGAAACATCTGGTCGGGCCAAAGCCGCCAGTTACCCTTCACACTGCAGGACGGGCTGACCGACTGAGCCCAGGACGGTCCAGTCAGCTTCAAACGGGGTTAAAACCATCCAGCGTGTGAGATGAGACTTTAATGATCCCCTCGGGGAGACCAGGTATGAATCACAGTCTTCCCTCCCGTCCTCCCTCCCTCCCTCCCTCCCACACACACATTTAATACTTCTCTGACAGGATTGAACAGCAGCTGTGTGGCAAGGCAATAAAGACAAGATGGGCTTTCACAAGTCACTCGTCACTCTTTACAAAGTTTGTGTGTGTGTGTGTGTGTGTGTGTGTGTGTGTGTGTGTGATCTCTGGGGAAACGTCCCGTCAGACTCGGAGCAGATGGACGCCACGCCGACGAGTCTCTAATCCCGAAGCAACGAGATCAGCGTCTCTCGGAGAGACGACGGCGGCGGACTGATGAAGTGCTGATGCGTTCAGGGTCGTAGGTGCAGTCTGTTCACATCGCTGCTGCTCTCTGATCGTGTCATCGGAGCGCCGCGGGCCAAATTGGATATAATAAGAAAATGAATGTGATTTTGCTCTATCATGGACTCTCTACTCCTCTTCTGATCTTGCTTTGTCTTCTTTCCTCTCCCTTCCTCCATTCCTTTGACATCCGAGTGTATTTGACTTTCATTTCCAGTTTGTCATCATCGCCGGTGTTGCTTCTCGTTGTGTTTCAGCCTCTCCTCTGTACCTGCTCCAATTATCTTAAGCCTTTCATCTGGAAGGGAACTTGCTGCCTCCTAACCTTTCACTTCAAAGGTTCCACTACAACGACGCCGGCCTGGTCCGGCTGTCCAGGAAATTGTTCTTTCTCTATAAATATGATGCAGACAAATGTGCACAACACACACGTGCACATACACATTAACACATTCTATTCTTCTGGGTTATTCTTTCCACTGGTTGAAAGCCTGGTCTGTCACTTCTGGCTAGAAAATGATGATAATTATTATGGCCGTGACCATGAAAGGGTGATTTTATTTTTATTTCCATGGTTAGACATTAAGAAGCCTCTGGAAGAATGGTGTGGGATCTGTGTGTCGATGCACTGAGCAGGGTTGTGCTATTTTTATGAAGCAGTTTTTTAACTTGGTAACACATTCTATATTTATATTTGTACAGCAACAGCCGGAGGAGGAAGAGAGGCAGAGCAGGTTGGATGCATACCTGCACACAGCAGCCTGATCCTCCAGTCACACTGCACTTTAGTTCAAAAACTAAAACTTTAGTAGTTGCAGCAACTGAAATAGTTCCAACGTAGACATAAAGACATAACCTCTGATTGGTGGAAACTCTTTAAAATTAAAAATGAAGAACCAAATGTTACCCTGTTAGACCCTGGTAGACCCTGTTAGACCTAACTAGACCTCAGCAGGTCTAGTAAGACCTCGTTATCTGAACTTGGATATTTGCGTCAATAGTGATTTTCAGTGTTATCTTATTGCTTCTGGGTTTGTCTGCATGTTTGCCTTGAATTTATTGTTTTTAGTGTTGCTGTCATTTTATTGTCGTTTGTCTTTTCTTGTTTTATTTTGTTAATGTGAAGCATTTTATTTTGAAAGGTACTATAAAAAGTGCATTATCATTATTATTGTTATTATTCTAATTATTATTGTTGTTGTTGTTGTTGGTGGTATTATTATTATTGCTGTTGTTGGGATTATTATTATTATTATTATTGTTATTATTGTTATTATAGCCTTCTGTTGTTATCATAGACTGTAAAGGAAGAGACTGACTGGTAAATATGTTTGAGAACCTTTATTTTTATTTTATTTTTATTGTTTTATTGTCTCTGTAGTCTGGATGATTCTGTAGGACCGACCTCGCTCTCCGATCCGAGCTGGTCTCGGGTCTGGGAGGTAATTATGATTGACTGGTCTCATTAATTAGCTTTGTACTGTTGTTGTTCTACAAGTGATAATACACCTTAAGGGTATTGTCACAGGGTGACAGTGTGTTTGTGTGTGTGTGTATGAGTGGATCCGCCCCCACCTCACTTACCTGTGTGAATGTGACAATACAATCCCCTCCCCCGCACCTACCTGGGCAAGTTGATTAATGCCAATGACCTACACCTGGGGGATTGGCTCACAGGGGTGGTTTCCTCCTGGGCACAGCTCCTTCATATACAGGTGGAGAGCAGAGAGACAGGAGGGTATGGCAGGAGCAGAAAGTGACGGAGGTCTGCACAGAGCGAGACAGCCCAAGTCCAAGAGGCAGTGTTGGGACTGAGCCTGGGGCAACACGACGACGACGACTAGAATTGAAGTCTGCCTGAACCTGAGTGGAGGCAGAGACCAGAGAGGACACGCTGTGAGGAATGTGGAGGAGTGAAGTTCGCTTCACCCTCCTCCCAGTTAAGTAGTCCATCTCTCTCTATCCCGTGTTTTCATACATCCCTGCCTATCCCACTAGTCCAAGAATTAGTCGCTTGGGTCCTTAGCCTATAATTGATTTGTTTGTTTTTGAAATATATTTTGGTGTGCTGTGGCCATCTGATTTTCCTTTGTTGTGTGGAGTTGGTGTGTTTTATATATTTTTTCTATGGACCCAATGCGAATAGACTAAACAGACAGACAGAATTGTGAGGATTCCCAGTAACTGCCGGTTTCATCTGTAGGCACCCTATTGCCTGCTGGGATTTGGAGAAGCTGCCAGCGGACCAGGACTTCAGACTCCTATGTGCACTTGGACTTGTTTTTAGAAAATACTTTTTGCTGGACTCTTTTTATTCGTTTATTGGTAAAATAAATACCCTCTGTTGTAGAACTTGTGTCTGTGTGCTGGCTTGGTCAGAGCGCTCCCCAGTAAAGGTGAACCACTGAGGGGCTTTTTCCCCCTGTTACAGTATTTTGTCCCATTGTGTTTTAAATCACCTCCATGTTGGTGCTTTACTTCAGATGCCCTGTCTTTTTTCCTCTGCTGACCGGTATAAATTTAATTGGTCAAAAGTGGCATTACATATCTTTAATAAAATCCTTTACAGCAATCTGAATTTCCAAAGTGTCCACCCGTATGATCCCCGATGGCATTTCTTTATTTAGTCTGCTGAAAAAACTCTTTGATAATCAGACCTGCATTATGGAGTCAAAACATGAATTAAAACTGACCTTTAGGAGGCAGCAATTAACTAGGATGCCTTTATTCCTTTAAATCAAATGCTGAGAATTAGAAGCTGTTCAAAGGAATCAATAGCTGTGTTAATTATTGGGTGCAAGGTGGAGAAATTAACTTTAATGCCAAGAGAGAGATATATTTAACATTCAGGTAAAGTCAGATACTGAAGAAAGTAGGAACCGCTGAAAATAAATACGGGTAAATTAATAAATACCCACTAAAAATAATTGTATGAAAAAAAACATCACCTGCTTTCGGATCCCTTATTGTGAAACTAGTGAACGATGAATTTCATGAAATAGCTTTTATTCTGAAATGGATATAATCACTTTTTGGAAATTAACTTCTCAATTTTGAAATCCTCATGAAGCTGAAAACATTCACATAGGAAATTAACTGAGCATGACTCAGTTAACCAATGCAACCAATGATTTACTTGAGGAAAACTTTAAAAAAAACAAGACATGGTCCAACTTCCTTTATGATTCATTTCCAGCGACTCAAATCCTCAACCAGATTTATAATGACTTCCTCCCCAGACATACTGCCTGGTTATGAATTACAATGGAGCTTAATGGTGTTTGTGACTCAGTGTGTTGGACTTGGGTAATGGGAGTTGACATAGTTGGGGAGTGAAACCCAGTAAGTTGATTGCCTCTGGTTCTCCAGCATTCTTATCACTCGGAGGAAACAATCCGTTCATCTGCACTGAAGAAGTAAAACACTAATGAGACTAAATGGAAGAAAAACTGCAATCACAGAACAGAGAAGTTGCATTAATGAGATTTGTATTTCGTAACAACTTGTTTTGAAGGTTCGCGCAACATTTAAGTGTGGGTGGTTCTGGGTATTGATCAGGGATTTGCATTAAAGTAAAAAATATCGAAAAACAGAAAAATACCAGGACATTTTCCCCTCCGAGAGCCGTGAAGGAGCAGGACTCGGCAATGATTGGCATGTGTCTCGGTACGAGTCGGGGTCAAGTTGAGCATGTCTGTGTTTGCGTCTCTCTCCTTCATTAAAAATCCATTACATCCCAGCTAATGGAGACTTAATGAGGACAAGCCTGCTGGATCGTCCTTCATGTTTGGCTCAGGGGAGACTAATCACTGCCTGATCCCCTGTTTGGGAGGATGTGATGGAAGAGCAGACAGTGAATCCAGAGACACGTTTGGTGATTCACCATGCCCTAGCCCATGGCGCTCCTTCTGACGATGAGAGGTTGGAAAGGTGTAAGCAGCGATGGCAGCTCCGGGGGAAACGCTGACCTTGGGTATTCTGGGTATTCCACAAGAAGTTATTCTGCCCCGATGCGCCAACCACTCTTTCAAGTGGATGAAACGATCAACACCGAGTACTCAGTACAGCCGTTGTGCTTTGACCTTCCAAATGCAAAGTTGCCAGCTGTAACAAAAGCAGCTTGTTAAAAATCAGCTCAGAGTTGAGTTTCCTGGCACCTTCTACCTCCTGCTGCTGATGAGTAGTTGTGGAAGATCTGTAGTCGTTACTGACTCAAACCTACTGACTTCCACTGACGGCAGGGGGCCTCCTCTAGGAGTCTAAAGCAGAATGTACAATAATATCATTCAATTTCAATTTCAATGTAATCCCAGAGGACCACGACTGGCCATCGGTCTGTACCGGAGTCTTGAATCAGGAAGAGGAGGGTGGATGAGGAGGAAGGGAGGGGCTTAACCCTAACCTTCATTTCCAGTGATATATTGATGGTTAAAACTGATGCATGTAGCACCTTTAAAGTATTTCCAGTGTTTCTTGGGTTTCTAATGTATACCTTGTAGTCCTCCACCTTGTAGTCCTGCAGTGCAGTGAACCTGCTCCAGGCCTGAAATGAGGATCCTTCAGGACAGTTAATTTTAGTTCAACAGCAGCAACATCTCCCTCGACGTGTTCTCATAAACCTTATTGGCCATTTGATGGATTATTCGTTAACGAACAGATTCTGGTTAATTAATACAGGATTATGAGTCGGGGGGGGGGGGGGGGGTAGGAACTGCAGCTCAAGGTCACCTCTGTTTATAAAACCGACAGAATGGGATTTCTGTTAGTAGAGACACATGTGAACCCTCTTCACCACTTCCTGTTCTGTGTCTCTACTCCGACCCAGTACTGATGAGACATTATGAGGCTGGAACAGATGCTCCTGGTATCACGTCCCACTGTTGGACTAATACGTTCTAACACCAAAAGCACTTGGAGACTGACTGAAGAAACCAGATTAACCTGGTCGCTGACCTAGTAGCGGTTTGTGAGCTGTGTTGAGCATCTCCTTGGTGCATCAAGCTCTGAGCTGATACTCCCCAACAACTTCTCTCAGATTGTGCAGAGCAACACATCACCTCCTCGTTACGTTCCTTCATCGATTCATTCTTGCTTACATTTCAAACAAACTCATGCACAACCACACAAATACCAGCACTTTCCCTCTTCCCGATTTAGCCTCCCTCTCTTCTCCTGTACGACCGGCCTCTCTTTCCAGCAGTGTAAATCACATTAAGCTCTAATAGGCAGCTTAGATGAGCACCCAAAGCACCATGGGCCATTACCTACTCCATTTTAAGAAGATCTATTCAGTAATAACTGCCGGTTACTGGAAATTAAGGCACCTGCCTTCCGGCCAGGGCCGGTAATGTCCGTTGAGATTGTCAGATTATCGAGCTTTCCTCTGCCACTTCACCATGGATACAGAGAGAGAATGAAAGGAGGATCGGTGGAGGAGACGAGACAGGAAGAATAAAGTGAGAGTGAAGGAAATAGAGAGAGAGGACGGCACTGAGGAAAACAAAGTGGAGCTGGAGGTTTAGTATTGCTCAGTGCTGTAAATGCAAAGTGATGGAGCAGCGCTGGCCAGGAGGAAAGGCTTTCACTCTCCTCAGACATACAGGAGATCTGTTTAGTCTCATTCTGTGATCTCCTCCATCTGAGATGTTTCTCCTAAAACCCCCGAGGAGCAACGAGGAGACGACAGAGAGAGAGGAAGGAGATCAGTGTGAAGATGCTACCATGTGACATGATGGTCATCAGCTCCTCCTGTCTGGCTGCTGCCTGGGGGAGGAAACAGGAAGAAGCAGTAGGATGATCATGAAACATCATGTTGGATTTCCTCTGATGGTTTCATATCCAGGAGTTAAATTTTTTAAAGCCGGTTTTAAAGCCCTTCACAGCACAGAGTCTGTACTTTTAAAAGTTTTTAACAATCTTTTATTAGCTATTGACTCCGGGGACTCCGCCCTTCTTATGCTTTTAGATCTCACAGCTGCATTGGACACAGTAGACCATAGCATCCTGATCTCTCGCCGAAGCACTGTGTTGGCATTAAAGGCACTGCTCTGGAGTGGTTCAGGTCTTACCTGTCTGAAAGAAGTTTTTCTGTCAGCCTTGGTGACTCTGTATCCTCCTCAGCGCCTCTCCCCTGTGGAGTCCCTCAGGGTTCCATTCTTGGGCCAATCCTTTTTTCCCTTTATTTGCTCCCCTTCGGGTCTATTTTTAGAAAGCATGGCATCTCGTTCCACTGCTACGCAGATGATACACAGATTTACTTGCCTTTAAAACGGAAAGATGCTAACTCTTTAAAACCTTTGATGGATTGTCTCAAGGACATCAAAGCTTGGATGGCCTTAAACTTTTTAAATTTTAATGACAGTAAAACTGAAATCCTGATGTTTGGACCCAGTAGTGCCTGTGACGCTTTTCATATGGACCTGGTTTCCCTGGAATCACATGTAAAATCCACTGTGCTTTTAAATTGGACAAACAGATAAACTCTGTGGTAAAATCTAGCTTTTTCCAGCTGAGGCTTTTATTGAAGGTCAAGTCCTTTTTATCGTTTGGCGATTTTGAAAGGGTTATACATGCTTTTATCACGACCCGACTTGACTACTGCAATGCCCTGTATGTTGGTGTTGGCCAGGCCTCCCTCTCACGCTTGCAGTTGGTCCAGAATGCTGCAGCTCGTCTTTTAACAGGCCCATCTTCAACATTTCCCTCGTACTGGCCTCCCTCCACTGAGATTTTATTGTTTGCTTATAAATCGTTAAATGGGCTAGCTCCACCTTATCTCTCTGATGTTTTACAGCGATATGTCCCATTAAGGTCACTCAGGTCTGATCAGTTGCTCCTGGTTGTACCTAAGGCTTAAGCTCAGGGGAGATCTGGAAGGATCTGCCTCTACATGTTAGGCTGGCCCCTACACTGTCTGGTTTTAAATCTCGCCTCAAAACACATTTGTACTCCTTGGCTTTTAACTCAGTATGAGATTTGCATTTTCCTTTTTGTTTGGTCTTGTTGCTTTTATATTACTGTCATTCTGTCTCTTAAACTGGTCCTTGTGTTTTATTGTGTTTTTAAGTTTTTACTATCTCGATTGACTGATTGTACAGCACTTTGGTCAACTGTGTTGTTTTAAATGTGCTTTATAAATAAAGTTGGATTGGATTGGATTGGAAATGACTCTTATTATCTGGTATGTGGTTGATTCTCCTGAGTTGAGTTGGAGAAACAGGAGAAAACACCTTTCGTCTCATCTTGGTGTTAAAGAGCTCATTTGTGTCTGAGAGATTAAAGGGAGACAGATCTCCTGGAGTTTCCTCTGGAGGAATGAAAGTGATCACCTGGCCTGTTTGAGCAGCGTGATGCTATCAGGGCCGTTTCCACTGTGTTAACTAGAATGAACACTGAAGCCTCTTAAAACATCATGGAGTGAGTGATGAGTGAATATCTGTCTCAGCCTGGCCACACACACACACACACATACACACACATACACACACACACACACACACACACACACACCCCACTGGGCGTGGTAAGTGCCATTTCAACACTAAAAGGCCGTCAGTTGTGGCCTGGCTGGAGTGTGTGCATCCTAACTGGTCCTGGTCTGAGACGGTCCTGGTCTGAGACGGTCCTGGTCTGAGACGGTCCTGGTCTGACAGTGATCCTGATCACCTGGAGGTTCTTCCTGACCACCGTGACAGAAACAGCTGGAGTTTTTTCCTTGCACATGTTATTTTATTTATGAACTCATTTAATTATTAAATGTTTTTTCATCATTCATTCATCATGTCAAGGCAGGAATGTATCCCAGAGTTCCTCCTGTGGGGGGGGGGGGGGGGGGCACGATGCCTCAGGCTGGGGACACCAACACACACACAGCGAACATACCTGGACCGGTATTGATATCCTCCTCAGTGCAACATGTATTGATAGGAGTTACCACAGTATTGTTATTAGTTATGATCATTAATATGACTTTTTAATAGAACACTTCCACCTCACTGTAAGCTCGCCTCTCATTGGCTGTTGAGGTCTTCACTCTTGGATCTGTGATCTTCACACTACAAACGTCCAGATGTCAGGCATGTTTGATATGATCGGATCGATCTGGATCAATCTGCCAGTCGATCACTGTGGTTCAGCTTGAGTCTGGAAACTCTTCACACTAGGATCTGAGCTGGCCTGAGATCAGGGATCCACTCGGACAGATCTGGTGTTAATCAGCTGATAAATCCTCTAGTGGGTCACCAGCCTTAAAGAGCCACTATATATATATATTTATATATGCTTTATTCTGGTGAACTATACTCACTTCCTGGTCGTACTCAGTGTCTCAGTGTGATAGTTTTGGTCTTTCAGACAGTAACTCCTCATACTGGTTGAAATCTGCAGCTCCTCTATAAAGTTGAGATGAGAGAGGACGGAGTGACGGACACCTACTGCACCGCTCTGCTTCATTCTGCTGTTAAACTAGACAGACAGACAAACAGACAGACAGACAGACAGAGTTAGAAGGACTGAGGCGAACAGCTTGTGAATGAATGGATGGTTCATATATACAGCGGTAATGAACGATGAACCTCCTACCGTCCTACCGACCAGACATCTGATGGTGTCACGTAGCCAGCCGGCCTCTGAACTCCCGCTGACATGCATGTCTGCAATCTGGGTGACGATAAGCTGCTGAGTACTGGAGTACTGGAATACTCGAATACTGCCTCCAGTCTAATCCTTTAAATAAAATATCAATAAATATAAAATGCAATGAGTAGATTGGAGAGATTGGGACTTCTTCACTGCTCAAACTTTTGCAATGCACTAGGCTCAAATTAGAGGCTAGCATAACGCTTTAAAATAGTGTTTGAATGCTGCCTGACGTTCTGCCACCAGGGGATTTGAAACATGCTCTCCTGTCTGTTCCACCTTTTATTTGTTCTCTATTGTTTTCTCTCTGTTCTGTTTCTACCTTCAACCCTTTCACTCTCTCACTCATACACTCAACTTCCTGTATTGCTGTGGTACTCCTGCCCTGTTCTGCTGAACTCTACATGCAGTTGGGTGTTGGGTATAATGTGAATCTCTGCAGGGCTAAGAGCGTTGCCCTGCTGCATTATACATCAGCTAATGTGGCTGGTTGCTCCACGGTGCAGGAAACAGTGTTTTCCTCTCGGTCCTTACAGCTGCAGCTCAGAAACTGCTGACGGCGGTAGAGCCCTGCAGTCGCTTGTTTCCTACCGGAGCACTGTGGCGCTCAACGCCCTGGAGGAGGGAAGGGATGGGAGGGAAACCAAACTGTCCAGAATAAGGAGGTGTGGCAGGGTGCTGTCTGATCACCCAGTGGGCGTCACATCCACAGCAAAGGGAAGTGAATCAGAAATAAACTGGAAGGAGAAATCCACTGGAGAACTCTTTAACTGTTAGATCATACTGGTGACGTTCCTTCTGTTCCTGGTCCATCTAGTGTCTGGTAGTTCTTCCTCCAGTCGTAGACGACTCTTCCTCTATAGACGACGTGACGTCATGTTGAGATATTTCAGTCTGATATCAGAAAATGTTTCATGATCTAAAACATCAACGGTAACCATCAGGTTTTGGTGTCAGCCAATCAGAATCAAGGAGCAAGGGCTTCTTTCTAGACCGACGATCAACAATCATACAGGAGAAATCCATCAGAGGAGAGAGAGAGACCGACAGGAGATAGACCAGAATGCAATGCAGTAGCAAGATAGACCAGAATGCAATGCAGTAGCCAGGACAGACCAGAATGCAATGCAGTAGGAAGATAGACCAGAATGCACTGCAGTACACAAGATAGACCAGAATGCAATGCAGTAGCTGATAGACCAGAATGCAATGCAGTAGACAAGATAGACCAGAATGCAATGCAGCCACAGGACATTTTGAGTAAGAGGCGTGGCCAAGATTATAGACACGCCCCAATGTTTATGAATGAGTTGGCTAGCTCGCTACATTAGACTCAATAAAACGAGGAACGATCTCTCTGTAAAAACAAGGATCTCCGGTCTGCAGGGAGGTGATGCTCCTCCTGACTGACCTTCTGGAACGACCTCCGGCTGCTGAGATGTTCCAGACGATGCAGTCTAACACGTGGAAGAAACGCATCAGACGAATGCAATCTGAAGCATTTAAATGTGTTTCATTGCCCCATAATTCTGTGGAAAGCGAAGGAGGGATCCGGTCCAGAGCTGCATGTCATCTCACATATAAACTCTTTACGTGGCTTGTCTGGGTGTTTTTTCATTTCTCTCTGTTTTACTGTTGCTCTGTGGTACAGCTCGTCCTTCAGCTGCACCGAGGAAAACAGTTTGCTCAGCCTTCAGCAACATGCAGTCACCTGTATACAAAAGGAGCTGAACTCTATTCTCTAGCAGAGTATAGCTGGGTAAACACAGTGTGAATGCTGCCGTCTCCTCCTCAGAGCTGTGGCGGTGTGAATGTCACCAGAGGACCGAGTCAGCCTCCCTCCTCTACCTCGCTGTCTCAATGCAAATGTGACCTTTCTCCTGAATCCTGTCACTTCCTGCAGCGAGGAGCAGGGTCAGCGGCCGGCGCTGCCCTCTCCCAGCGGCCCATCTGGGCGGCGACTGTAACGGCATCGTGATGGCCAGCCGGACACGAGAGGACAGGAGGACGCAGGACACGAGAGGACAGGAGGACGCAGGACACGAGAGGACAGGAGGACGCAGGACGCCTGCAGGGGGTCGAGGAGGGGAAGTGACTCAGCATTTAGCGGAGACAGGACAGCAACGAAGGTGAAGGGGTGATGGATAAGAGCACAACATACCTGGGGCTTGCTGATCAATACTGACGGCCAATCCCTGCTCCCTGACACAGGGGCCCCGGGCAAGGGCCCACACCTGGTTTTGGGTCCCTGGGACACGCCCCCTGGCAGTGGCGAACCAATCACGCATCAGGGAATTTAATTTAATTTAATAATGTTGGGTTTCGGCCAGTTCGGGCACTTCCCGTGGGCGGAGCCTGTCGGGGGTGGTACCGTTGGAATCGGGGTGCCCGAAAACCCCCCGACCCCGTGGAACTTGGTCCTGGGTCACTGGGACACTCCGAGTTACGGCCAATCCCTCAAATTTCAGGTCAGCCGAGAGGGGCCCCTGAGACTTGGTGTTTTAAACCCCTTATCCTAGAAGGGGGTAGAAGGGGAGCCATCCCTGCTCCCGCCGTATCTCGGTAACCGAGCCAGCTAGGACCCTGAAATTTGACGGGTGGACACAGGGGCCCCGGGCAAGGGCCCACTCCCGATTTTGGGTCCCTGGGACACGCCCCCTGGCAATGGCGAACCAATCACCCGTAAGGAAATTTAATTTAATTTAATTTAATGATGTCGGGTTTGTGCCAGTTTGGGCACTTCCTGTATGACTCATCGGTTACTTCACCAGCTGTTTCCAAAACTCATTTTCCAGCCTGTATCTGTTGTGGAAGCCGCCCCCCCCCCACTGGTGTTTCAAGACATTCCCAGTTACAGGCCACCATAGCTCAAATCGATGCTGGTTGCCAATCGAGGTCATCGATTAATTATTGTTCTAAAGGTTTAATTCTATTATGGTGTGGTTATTTTGACAAGTCACAAGTAGTGCCAATTATATGGGTCTTGTAAAACACACACACACACTCACACACACACCCTGCCAGTGTCCTCACAGCACTTGCTCCAGTCTATTTGGAGGGTTTCTGTGGATCCGGAGTATCACGCTCAGGCGAGCAGATAAAGCCCTCCGTTAAGGGGAACACCCCCCCCCCCCGTCCCGACAGACCTCCTCACCACGGACAGACATCGAGACAGTCGGCTTGGCTTGGACGGGAATGAAACCAGAAGAGGCTGCTGACGCGAAGCTTTCTTCATCGGAACAGACAAGGAATTCATTAAGGAGGGAAGATGGCTCAGGGAAGCAGCGAGTTGAACCTGTTGACATTCTCTCAGCAAGCAGTTTTTCCTCATGGTTAGAAGTGTTAATGAATCCATAGAAGACAGAAAACAGTGAAGTGCAGCGAGAGGATGGTGCCTACGCCACCCACAGCTATTCTAGCAGAGAGGATGGGAGTTATTCACCGCAGCCCGGCGCTCGGGCCTCGCAGAAAAACACCGGAGGACACCGGAAAGTTATATGTGCATATTCAAGGGAAGTTATGCACCGAAAGAGAGTCGAGGACCAAATGAATTTAGAGTTATAGAGAGAGAGAGGAGGAGATGGCAGCACAGGAGGAAGAATTTAGAGGTGGGAAAATAATAGAGGGAGCCAATGGGTGAGGGAGAAGAGAAAGGAGAGAAAGTATGTGGGGGTGGAAAGGTGATGTAAGCCTGTGGGGAGAGAAAGGATAGAAAACATAAAGTGGGAGCGAGGAGCAGATGGTAATTTATCTCTGCTTACAGAATGGCACCACATTACCACCAAATTTAATCTAATCTCCTCAAAACTGCAACAGATCCATTTGGATATGGCCTGGGAGACTAGCCGAGGGGCAAGACGGCTTTTATCGCTGCGAAGGAGAACATTGCATTCATCTCTTTTACTTTAGCAGCCCTCCGCATTAGGTAGGACGTGCTGATGAGACGGCCAGATGGCTACTGAGCAAACATGGCAGGACCGAGTGATGTGACCGAGGCCCGAGGCCGACCGGAGGTTCAGGACCACAAACTAACGACAGCTGAGATCTCAAACGGATCATTTCACTTTACATCTCAGTTGTGAGTCGTAAACCTCAAGAGGAAAGTCTGTCTGACTGTCTGAGGTCCACCCCTGTATCAACACAACAGAGAGAGGAAGAGCAGTGAGGTCATGATGACGTCACAATGAACTGAAAAATGACCTTTGACCCTGTTTGCTAGCTCCCCGTATGATAACGTGCACCTGTTCAACAATAAATCCCATAAATTACACATATTTTATTATTTTCTCAAACATTTAAATCAAAATCACATTGAGGAAGTCAGCAGTCAGTCAGTGGTCACATCATGTGATGTCTCTGACGGTGGATTCACTGGTACAACAGCTTAAAGGAGCAACATAGTCAGATACTGTGAATACCAGATCCAGTGTTTGACTGTCGCTCAAATAATATTAATAATAATAATTTGTACAGCCATTTTTCAAAGCAGTTTACAAAGTGCTTCACAATGAAAATGAAACAGTAGAATCATAAAATAAGTAAAATACGACCGCAGGAACAGACAACGACAATAAGAGGCTAAAGACACATGAAGGCAAGTCTATAAAAATCAGTTTAAATCAGAAGTTTAAAGATGATGGTGGCTCTGCTGCCATCAGGTTGCTCCAAATCCAAAAGCTCTGTCACCTCCAGTCTTAAACAAGGATTATGGATTATGGATTAATGTAGTAAATCGGTAAAATCAATTCTCAACCCAACGGGTAACCAGTGAAGCGACGCCAGAACTGATTCATCCTGTTAGTTTAATTCCTGGCTGCTGCGTTTTATATGAGCTGGAGACCAAGAGACTTCTGACTGATGGCAGAATGAAGAGCAGTCGATCACGTCGCGACGAAGAAACCAGCGTGAATGGATTCGTCCAGGTTACTAGATCATAAAATGGCTTCATTTTAGAAATGATTCCCGGCTGAAGGAATCAGGCGGCGCCGCTCTCTCCACCTGAACATCAAAGATTATCCAGCATCACAATTTACACCCAGACTTCTGCCAACTGGCTTCACGTTGGTTGGGTGACAATTATGAACCTGGTTAAAGAAATATGAAAGACCTGACACCAGGTCTTTAAAGCAGCAGATGGAGAAGCTTTATGGAGAGCTTTATACCAAAATGAGAAAGTGACCTACTTTAAAAAATTGTTAGGTATAAAACTGAGGCTAATTATGGTACCCTGTAGGATACAAACTAAATAACTTCAAGTCCAACGTTTGTACCATCCACTGTACTCGGAAAAAACAACCTCCGACACAGAAAAGTGCAATAGAAAATACAATAGTCATTCAGGTGGAATACTAGTTGGATCTGGTCCGAGTTCGCCAATATAAACACACCTCGTCACAGCAGTATATCGGTGCACACCGTGAAGAGTCACACGGTACTAGCCTGCTAACATTAACGTTACCAGTTCACCGATATGATAGAAGTCTTTACTAGCGCGCGGTACTAGCCTGTTACCGTTAACGTTACTAGTTCACTGATATGATAGAAGTCTTTACTAGCGCGCGGTACTAGCCTGCTAACATTAACGTTACCAGTTCACCGATATGATAGAAGTCTTTACTAGCGCGCGGTACTAGCCTGTTACCGTTAACGTTACTAGTTCACTGATATGATAGAAGTCTTTACTAGCGTGCGGTACTAGCCTGCTAACATTAACGTTACCAGTTCACCGATATGATAGAAGTCTTTACTAGCGCGCGGTACTAGCCTGTTACCGTTAATGTTACTAGTTCACTGATATGATAGAAGTCTTTACTAGCATGCGGTACTAGCTTGCTAACATTAACGTAGTTGATGTAGGTCTTTAGATGCTGGTGAAATTCAGAGTCTTGCCATACAAACAGTTCGCTGCGGGCGTCCATGTTTTCCTGTCCAGATGCACTGGAACACGTTTAGATTGGAAGTCGGGAATGAGTTATATCTGGCCCTGATAAATACATGTTGTCATAAAAGCCTGTCCTCTGATTGGTCTAAAAAGGTAACGAGCGTGAAATTCAATTCTATTCAAGCTTTTATTTGATGTTAAATGAAGATCAAGACATTCTTGCAAGATGAAGGAATCAGATGAAAAGTCAGACGCTGCCATTTCATTCTCTCACCTTCCTGGAGAGCGCTTAACACTGGGAGTGTAAATGAGACACTTTGACAGGAGGCTTGAATCTCGTCAACAGAGATAATTAAAAGACTGATGCAGGTCTGAGCTGGAAGCAACGAGGTGATACAGCAGCAGATGACGTTAGCGTTATTGGCAGCCAGATGAGCATCCTGTCTCTGGAGGCTACCGACCAACACGACATCTCCCTTCAAACAAAGGTTTCTGATGTGATGATGTTCCTCTAGTTTCTCACTATTTAACCACAAGGGAATAGTGATGCTCAGGTTCTTGCGTCAATACCAGTTGTTAAAACCCTCCAGTGTTACACGTTGATGCTCCAAAACAGATGAAGAGGTAGAAGAGTTGCTGGCCTGTAAACCTGTAAGTCGTTGCTGAGGGAGGAAAATGACATTCAGACAGATCAAACAGTCTTTTATAAAGCGTCAACAGGATCAAGAAGCGAAGCGACTTATAACAACAAACTCTTCTTCTAAAGCCCAAAGCAGACGTTCAAGGAGAAACCAGCGTGGACGAGCGCTGGCCTGTGAAGCCATGTGACGATGCTCCTGCTAACCTGAAAGAAAAATCCTGCCAAGACCCCTGCCAAGACCCCCCAACCCCCCCCACCCCCAAACTCTGGGTCCCTCTTATCTGTTCTGAGTGCTCATGAGAAGATAAATACTTCAGAGTGGACTGTAGAGCACTTAAACTGGTCTGCTGCCAGTATGTGTTGATGCGCCAAAATGCATCATCCCTCCGGGTTCCTTCAAAATCAGACCAGTAGTGTCTGAGATATTATGTTTGATGTAAAAGTTTGAGTCTTTAATCATAGCGCCCCCCTCAGGCCAATCAGTGTATTTTTTTAAAAGCTGGAACGGTGCAAAGATGAATCACTCCTCCTAGTTTTGTCAAAATCAGACCGTTGGTGTCGTGATATCACGTTTGACAGACGGACCTGAATGCACCAACTCTGAAATGCAGATTCCAGGTTGTGGACACAAAATGAGGATTACGTTCCTTCACCAGGGAAGGGTCATGTGACCATAACAGGGATTGGACGCCATTTTCACGTGTTTGTCACATGAAAAGATTTAGCTAGTGGTTCAGACAAGTTAAGAAAGGTTAGGGTGGATTAGCTACACCCGTTTGGTTCAGGTTCAGGTTCACGTTCTGGACTTGGTTAAAATGAAAACTTGTTGTCAATACCTCCGCCCATCCACACCCCTATAATTTCTACCATCAAACTACTTCCTGTTTCTAGTCGTGGCTCCTCCCCCTGATTCCTCTCTCTTCTCATGCACCTTATTTGCAATTTAAAACATTGTGCTCATTTCTTGAACTTTCATGACACCAGTCTTTGTTAGTGTAGCTCAAACTCACTCACAGTGTTGTGGACGTTCACGCTTCACGCTTGGTGCAGTAATCCGTCTCCCTCGTGGATCCACCTCAACGTACATACATGTATTTCCATACATTAACATTGACATTAACATGCAATTATCTCAGACATACATCCAACCATCTGTCAGCAGGCCATTAGCAGCTTTCTGCTGACATGAGTCATCATCTGGAGGGCAGTGGCTCAGACAGGGCGATATGTGAGGAATGAAAGCTGCAATTATGAAATTATATAAAGAGCACAGAACGACAAATAATCCACTTCCTGCATTTTATTATCCACACGTATTCAATAAAGAACAAATACTGAGAAATACTGAGAAGCATTACAGGAGTGAACGATGCATTTTACAGAAAACATCTATGAGCAAACGTGACGGAAAGACGATTACACACTTTACCAAACAAACATTTGTTCAGGGTCACGGCGGCCTGGAGTGTATCCCAGCATGCATTGGGTGGAAGGCAGGGAAACACAGGACACAGACAGACAGACAAGTCCACCTGTCTGGCGTGTCTTTGGGCGGGAATCAAACCGGCCTGGTTTCCATTCAATCACATTTCTGTCTGTATTTTCTGTCTTTTGGGTTATTCAATCTGAAATCATGTTCTCCCTGAAAGCCGCCTGGAGATAATAAAAGGTGTGCGATTCAACTGATATTTATCTCCGCCAGGTCATTTTCTTTTCAATGTCAAAATCGTGAAATTTTTAAAGAAGCATCTTCTCATTGGATGTTACGCTGCGGCGCCGTTACGGCCAGGGGAAACCATTTATATGAAATTATCCCATCATGCCCTGTTAGACAGAGTGCCATTAAACACACCAACAAAGACTGTCAGCCGATCTTCCCGAGCAGCAGATGAATCATCCCACCGTTGGTCTGATGTGTTCAGTAACCGCTGCTCTGACAGACAGTGTCTGCTGGAATAACCATCAGGCATGTTATACCTAGCGTGTGTGTGTGTGTGTATGTGTGTGTGTGTGTGTGTGTGTGTGACCTGATTTCAGTAGCAGGGTTCGACCAATATGAGCTTTTCTTTTTTTTTTTAACTTCTGACTGAAGATAGCCGATATGTTTTGCCTCTTCTTTAAATTTGAACAGTTTCATGCCAAAAAAATCTTAAATAAATGAAATAATTAAAAGTATTCAGGATTTTATTCTTTATTCTGATCAGTGAAATCACCTGCAGACTCTGGTGGTCCTGGTGGCTCCTGGTGGTTCCTGGTGGCTCCTGGCTCCTGGTGGCTCCTGGTGGTTCCTGGTGGCTCCTGGTGGCTCCTGGTGACTCCTGGCTCCTGGTGGTTCCTGGTGGCTCCTGGTGGTTCATCGTGGTTCCTGGTGGCTCCTGGTGGCTCCTGGCTCCTGGTGGTCCTGGTGGCTCCTGGTTGCCACTGGTCTAAATCACTGATTTAGACCATCATGGACACTAAAACTCTGAAACCAGATTAATGAAATTATTTTACTGTTATCAGCTTTTTATGGTTAATTAATTTAGAAACCAATGAAATGGGGAAATCTAATTTGCCCATCTGTCAGTCACCTGGACCTGATCAGCTTCCGTCCTCCTCATGTTTCCTCCATTGTCCATCCAGAGAAGTGATCCAGTGATCCAGTGATCCAGTGATCCAGGCCCTGCAGAGCGTTGGCTCGGAGCCCAAACAGCCTCAGCACCATCTCTTAAATCACACAAGAACATCTTGTTGTGAGGAAAGATGAGACATTTTTCACTTGATTCCCACCTCGCTGCCTGTCGCTGGCAGCGTTTCCTTCTGCAGCATCACCAGCCTCACTCCGGGGGGGGGGGGGGGGGCTCCACCGATACCGGGTTATTCATGGAATGAAAGAAAAGGAAAGCAGAGAGCTACTGGATACACAAACAATACATCAACAATACTAAGGACCAAGGCTCTTCACTTAAAATTAAAATGACTTTATTGAGGTAGCATGGTACTATCTGACAACATTTTGTTCCATTCAATATCTTTAAATATTCCCATTTTCATGCCACAATTGTCCAAGTATTCAGTTTTTCCCCCAGAATTTTATTCTTGTCAGGCTGGAAAGCCTCTGAAACAGCATTTAGACCACAGGACACTAAAAGTGAAATAAAATGCCTGGCAGGTTTTCCAGAGGAACCAGGAGGAGCCTCCATCATATCAGACGACTGACTGACTTAATAAAAGGCCAATATTGGCAAAGCGATAGATCAGTCCAAGACAACTTCATTGTTTTCCTGCTGATCGGGTTCATCACTCACTCTGCTCTTCATTGATCCTTCTGCATGATGATCCATGGCTCTGTACTTAGCATGACAATATTTGCTTCAGGAAACAGATTTTTGCGTCTTCCCCCTCCAGACTGAGGCCGGTCTGCTCGGTCTGCAGCGTATCGGCGCTAGGTTCTCTGTGTGAATCATTAATTGCTATTGAACGCTTCGGCTGCCACAGCAGGCGACATGGTGATCAATACATCTGACTACAGGTAGTTGGTTGTTGGACTTGATAACAACATAATGTTGGCTAACATTACTAAAGGAAATTAAATGTTCTTTATAGCAAAATGTTATTGATTCTGTAAGCATCCATATTAAAGGTCTGCTGCAACAGGTTGATAGATGGCGGCGGAGCAACGGTGGAAACATTTGAATGGAAGGTTTTTGCCGTTTGAGGTGATTTTCTGGTTTCTATGATGTCATCTTTGTCATAGAATTAGTTTTAGTCATGATGAAGCCACATGAAGACGATGGTGACGGTTTGGTCCGTTTCCTTCTGAAGCATGAAGCCTCCCTCGTCCATGTTCTGTCTCAAGGTCACATGTTAGTCATCATGCATTAAGAAAACAAGCCCGGTGCAGATGGAGGATATCATTCTGAAAGGCTTTGTAAGGATGTGCAACAATTTCAATGCTGCCACTCAGCTCAGTCATGCAGTTATTACAGTTGTTATTTATCATTTCAGCAGTTTGTACATTTTCTCACGTTCAACCTTCAAGGCGCTGCTCCACTAGAACTTTGTAGATGAGTCACAATGTCTTTCCCAGTTCACTCACCTGTCATAGATCTGAAACTTAAACCTTTTGGGTACTTGTTTGAGCAGGAACCTTCTCAGCAGGAACCTTTTTAGTTCCAGGTTGCTTTCCCACCGTACTAAAGTACCGGCGAGAGTGACGGGACAAAAGTACCACTGTTTGGTTTCATACATCATTCGGGTACGACGACCCACAACAACAACAGCGGCAATTTCAACACAGCAAACATGGAGGAAGTTCGCCGTCAGTCCGTCAGTCCGTCGGTCCGTCGATCCATCAGTCCATTTTCAAAAATAATGAATATCTGAGAGACGTGTTGGATGAGTTTGCTGCCGGTATTGAACAAACACGATGGTTGGCGGACCTGCCGGTTTTTGCGTAGCTTGTAACTTGAACCTGAAACTGTTTTTGGGTCCAGGAACTTTCCAAGAGGAACCTTTTCGGGGCAGGTTCCCCCGGTGGGAAAGGTCCGAAGCTCCAGTAGTACTAATGTCCTGGAGGGTCCTATAGTCTTACAGGCTTCGTCACATCATTCTTCAGACAAGTGAACTTCCTCTCACTATCTACCACCAACAGATCAGATGGAGCTGGAGGTGGGAGGAGGTGGGAGGAGGAGGGAGCCGGTGTGAGCCCGCCAGGTTGCTGCCACTCCTCGACTCCTCGTCTGAAGAGCTAAAGGGTTTTAAAATGCTAATCCTGTCGACCTTGAAGCCCTGAGGCGCCAGCTGAGCTAGCAAGGCGCATCCCTCCTGAGTTCCCTGTCACTCAATAATCAAACAAACAGGCAGCATCTCCCCGTGCACTTCAGCAAACATCCCTGCTGATGATCCCGAGGCACACACACACACACACACACACACACACACACACACACACACACGCAATGGATGAACATTGCCCGAAGCCATCTGCCTCACCACACACACACACATGCATGCAAACACACACATGAACTCACATTTACCGTAAAATGCTCTTGGAGAAAGAGTTGTTTTCCTCCAGTCTGAGTGATCTGGTGCAATCTGTCACCAGCGGGCCAAGCCGCTAGCTAACGGGTAATGGTAACCAGCATGCTAACACATGAGGAGGACCTGGGTGAGGAGGAGCGGTGAGGATCCTCCATGAAGGAGAACTGATGCCTGAAGAGATTTAATCCCATTTCAAAGTGCAGGTGAGGAGTAGATCTTCAAGGAAGTGATGTGAAATGGGAACTAAGTGTACTCTCTGAATCACCAGGGCCACAGTAGTGATTCAGTACACTCATCTAAAACCTCTGGAGGAGTTGGTTCAGCTCTGAGGGATCTGCAGATCCAGATCTGAGTTAGTCCAGTTCTTGACGGTGACGCCTCCAGGTGGTTTTGGTCCCAATGAGTTGACTTTGATCAACAAAAGTCACATGACTCACAAGCAGTTCATTGGACAGAGTTTTAATAAAGTGATCAATAATGAACTTTAACTCAGGATGAAGATGCTTCAGTGTTTGTCCTCAACTCAGTGAGGAGACGTTTGGCTATGCTAGGCTTTCCAAGTCAACAGCAGTCTCTTTATACCCATAATCCCTTGCGTTTTGGGGTAATTTCCTGTAGTTGGTTGGTTGGATTACATTCTCAGAGAGAGAGAGAGTGTGTGAGAGAGAGAGAGAGAGAGTGTGTGTGAGAGAGAGAGAGAGAGAGAGAGAGAAAGAGAGAGAGAGAGAGCGTGTGTGAGAGAGTGTGTGAGAGAGAGAGAGAGAGAGAGTGTGTGAGAGAGAGTGTGTGAGAGAGAGAGAGTGTGTGTGAGAGAGAGAGAGAGAGAGAGAGAGAGAGAGTGTGTGAGAGAGAGAGAGAGTGTGTGAGAGAGAGTGTGTGAGAGAGAGAGAGAGTGTGTGAGAGAGAGAGAGAGTGTGTGAGAGAGAGTGTGTGAGAGAGAGAGAGAGTGTGTGAGAGAGAGAGAGAGTGTGTGAGAGAGAGTGTGTGAGAGAGAGAGAGAGTGTGTGTGAGAGAGAGAGAGAGAGTTTAACAGGTCAGTGTTTTGAGCTGAGGCCAAACTGGACACCAGACTCGGTTAAACGGTGAAGCTGGCACAAGAACACAGAGCAGGGAGGTGTGTGTGTGTGTGTGTGTGTGTGTGTGTGTGTGTGTGTGTGTGTGTGTGTGGGTGCGTGGGTGCGTGTGTGTGTGTGTGTGTGTTCTTTCATCCCGTCTCCCTACTATGATCCGATAGTTCAGATGGATGGCGGTAACCTTCTCGGTGCTCAATCAATACCTGAGCTGTTTCCTCCGTCAGTATTGAGCCGTTGGAGACAAAACGTCAACAACAACAACAACAACAACATAACTATCCTTCACATTATGGAAATCCCCTCAAACAACCTTGCTGCTCCTGTTGCTCCTCCAGCATTATCAACATCACACGCTGAATTAATCTGAGCTGCTCACACACACACACACACACACACACACACACACACACACACAGCTGGGAGATGATATTTTGTGATACTGTAAAGTGATTTACAGACAATAACAATAAACAGCAGTAAGACAAACTAGACGTCAGTTAAAGATGTAAAATAAAACTACAGGACGGTGATGATGCAACTTCCCCTCGGCCAATCAGAGACAAGCAGTTCAGCCGGAGGTCCGTCTGTAATGGTGTGAAACAATGAGGCTATTTAAGAGGGTAGGCGTGTGTGTGTGTGTGTGTGTGTGTGTGTGTGTGTGTGTGTGTGTGTGTGTGTGTGTGTGTCTGTCAGTGTTGTGCTTAATACTGAAACCAATTTGTCTCAACTGTGTTTGATTGTTGGCCTGCAGCAACGCAAACACACAATCAACAGAGTAACAGACAGAGAGACTAACAGACCAACAGACCAACAGACCAACAGACAGAGAGACTAACAGACCAACAGACCAACAGACAGAGAGACTAACAGACTAACAGACTAACAGACCAACAGGCCAACAGGCTAACAGGCTAACAGACCAAAGCCATTCTTTCCCAGAGATGACCTTGACAGTGTAGAGGATGACCTTGACAGTAGAGAGGAGGAAGACTGGGGCAGGTGGGAGATGATAAAAGGGAAGCAGGGATGGAGGGATGATCGGAGAGAGGAGGAAGGATACAGCCGATGGTACGAAGCATTAAGAGGAGATGAAGAGGAGACAAGGAATATATATAAATATATGAAGTACATTTGAAGGGTCAAGACAGCGATGGAACAGGAGACGGTTAGGAAGTATTTCAGTATTTTAGTATTTTGAGGAACAAAATGGAAGGAGCGGCAAGGTTGAGGAAGGTTGAGGAAGGAGATACGAGCGTGATGAAGAACAGCAGAAGGAGGGAGAAGACGAAGGGAGGGAAGGTAAATCTTCCTGCAGAGACAACAGGAGGAAGAGTGATCGCTTTAGAAAGCATTTAAAGGAGAATACTGAAATACTGACGTTCTCCTCGGATGCTTCCTCCTAACAGACATCACCCTTCACTTCCCTCTGCATGACTTTGAGTTTGGAGTTTCTTTATGCTTACTTGCTGGTCAGGGTACTCTCTGATGATGTCATAAATCAGCGCCTGTGTAGGACCGGTAGCCGAGCTGATGGATGATCACTGTTGATTCAGATGCAGCTTGTCTGAGTCTCACCTGCCTCACAGGAAGCAGACAGCACTAAATCCCCGGTGACGTTTTCTAGGCTCGTATTCGGTTTGTCAGCGAGATGTTTGAGTTTCAGGACGAAGGAGCGAACCGGTCGGACCGTATCCTCTCTGAGACGCCCGATGGCAGCCAATAAAAACAAACGGTCCAACGACAATCACACTTGGAACAAGCACAACATCAGTACCAGAGACCATGTTGTCTGGTCAACCTGACCTGACCTGGTTGAGGTATCAGCAGCATCATGATCCTGCTGACAGATAATTACTATGATTGCTCACTTACATGCATGGTGTGATTTATATTCCTGCCTCTGCTGAATTATAGTGATTAATGCTACTTCACCAATAGACCAGATAAAATACCTAAAGTACAAATATTTTATGAATATATCAGTAAAGCGCTGCAACGTAAGAACAGTCTGTCGTGAAAACAACAATAATGGAGTTTCACTGTGTGACAAGAGAGACGACACCGGGTCGAGGCTGCCAGATGATCCTGGTTCCACCGGCCTTGGTCCACACACCGCTGACCAGCAGCATGATGACACGTTGTGCTGCTGCGGCGCTGTCCACGCGACTGAAGGGGATTTAATTCATGTTATATTAGAACTGAACCTTTTGTTTTGTTGTATGATCACATCCCCGATGTGTCCACATGAGGAAGTGAAAATATCACGCTACTTGATGAATTCAATTTAAAAAATAGACTAAAATATTCCTGCAGTGGTTCGTTCAACTTCATAATGATTCTATAATGTTCCTTTGACAGGCCTCAGAGTCTATGTAGACCCACTGTGGTTCCTGATTTATTTTCATGATTGAAAACGTTTCAACCCCCCCCCCCACCCCCCTCCGATTTTTTCACACATCGCACCCTGCTTACATGCATTGAATATACTCTCTGAATACTCTCAGCTGCAGTGAACAAAGATTCTTTCAAAGGAAATCCTATTTTTAAGGTTTCATTTATCGAAAAAGAAAAAAGAAAAGCTTTTTCTGCCACTAATTCAAACCTCCCTTCATCCTCTTTCATCTCGCTGTCCCTTCATCCTCAGTGTGTTCTATGTATAACTCCTAATTGCCCCGTCCTCATGCCAGGGAGCTCTCCATCCTCCATCCAGTCAGAGCGTCATCTAATGCATATTGTTTGCTTGGAGAACGGTGGACTGTCGTGTCATTTTCATTCACAATTCACATTCACATTTTCGCTGCAGGCTTGCTTTCTAGTAGCATTCCTGGTGTTTCAGAGCGGTGGACAGCTGTCGTAGTACAGATAACACCCTCCTCTCTCACGCCTCTTCCTTCAGGCAACAGCTAACTGGCCATCTGGACCGGTGGGAGGGTTCCTGGTGGGCTGGAGGCTCGTGTGGAAGCTGACCGATGCAGATCGAGCTGCCTGCCCGGGGCCGCATCCAATGAATCATCTTAAGAGAGGTCCATGTAGTTCCTCATGTGGCCACTAGGGAGGATGAAGGTTTATCTATCACCACAGAGGAAAGAGCCAATACAACGTGGATCAGAACTAACTGAAATCAGCAGGTGTTTTATACTAAAGCCTTAAAATGTATTACAAGTGTAGCTGAAATACAGAAAGATGCTGTAAGGTTGTAAGGACATTCAATAGAGGCTTTGCACTTCTGTCACAAATCCCACAAATCTAGCAGCCATGTCTAGCGCTATCATGGAGGTGATCAGTGTGATCAGTTACTGTGACTCAGTAAACTGTCTTGTCTTTAGCCCTAGTCTCTACTCCAAAACACTCTGAGTTGGAGCTGGAGAAGAGTCAGCTAGTTAACCTGAACAAACTGGTAGCTAGCTAACTAGCCAGCAGGCTAGTTTAGTTACTGTTAACATTGGACTACTAGCCACTGCTAACGCTAGCTTCTACTAGATACGTCAGCTAGTGTGCTAATCAGATGTGTTAAAGGGTAATTTTTCAACCCGGTCTCTATGTCCACAAAATCGCCTAGCTTACCACATAATAGATCCCCGAAGTTTGGGAGCTGCTCCGGTCCATCGGCTCAACTGGCAGTCGCGTAACGGCGGCTCAATGGCGGTAACCGTAAGGGCAAATTCGGCCGTTCAAAGTACGTCCACTAAAAGTGCTTGATTTTGCCACTGACAGGCTCAGATTGTTATTCGTGTGTCTGACAACATTACTGAAAGGATCGCTACAGAAATAGACCGTTTTTAACCAGAAATAGATCTTTTTTTAACAACAACTCTGAACTCTGAACGCTCAACTCTGACAAAGCTGTTTAATGAAAGCAAGAGTATTCATTCATTGTCGGATAGAGGACGGTTGTTTACACGATCCCCGTCTTGCAAGAGTGAATTTGCCACCATTGAGCCGCCGTTACGCGACTGCTGGTTGAGCCGATGGACCGGAGCAGCTCCCAAATTTCGGAGATCTATTATGCGGTAAGCTAGGCGATTTTGTGGACATAGAGTCCGGGTTGAAAAATCCCAGAATTACCCTTTAACAACAAGACAGTGATGGTTAGCTGACCAGATACTATGGTTAGCTAGCTAACAAGCTACATGATCTAAACACTAAATCAATCAGATGGATCAGTGATGAAATGATCAGTTCAGTAGAAACAGACAGAAATGAACTATGAAGATTCAATTCTGTTGAGACAGAAACACAATCAGCTGATCACAGAGATGAGGACCTCCAACATGGCCGCCAAAGGAAGTAGAGGTATTATCAAGCTCAACACTACAGCAGGACGGATGTTTGCTGTCATGGGGGATTGAACCCAGCATGGTTTCTGCTGCCTGGTGCTCAGTGTTGTTGAGCTTCTTTACGTGTCCCCACACTTTTATCACCTTTAAAGAACTGTACTATATCCAAACTTGGGTATCAGTGATATACAGGATTTATAAACCCTGGGCTAGCCCTGACTTAGCCCACAGCTGGCTAGGTGAGGTTGCCTCTGCAGGGTTATCATCAATATGAAGCTTAACCCAGGGCTAATAGAAATTACCCTTCAGCCAGTTCTTAACTTCTAATAACCTTTGGTCAGTGCTGTGCATCGTATCAATGTTAATTCCTGCCCCCTCATGGTATTGTAATGCTTGAAAGAATGCACTTTCCTGTTATCGGACCTTGTCAGGGGTCCTTTGATTTTTTCAGATGGATTTTCTGAAAGCTTCTCATGGTCGTCCTGCCATAGAGAGGCTTTACCGCCGTTGGTTTTCTCTGCCATGAAGGAGCAGAAAGGTCATGGCTGTGATATCCCACTGAAACTCTGTGTGGGAGCGTCGGCCGCCTTATTTTCACTCTGTTGGTCTCTTTTCACACAATAACATCACAATGCAGTCTAACATCACAGGCGCAGAAATGCCATAACACCCTCTCCACACGTGAACACAGGCAGGATGTGAGAATGGATGTGTGAAGAGCGCCTGAGAGACAGCCAGACGGGAGATCTAGTCAAACTGAGGACTGTTGTGGGGACAGGAGTCAATGAAGAGACAAGGCTTCATTTTGTGACGTACTTCTCATCTGGGATGAGTATCAACGTTGTAATCAAATGTGATCAAATGTTGTAATTTACTTTTTTGGTGTACCCACTTTTCCCTCAACCTGTCTACTTCCACTTTATTTAATTTCCCAGAATGCCTTTCTTCAACCGCCAGGAAAAGGAAGCAAACTTGCTCCTTTCAATAAAAGTTGTGCATATAAATATATCTAGCTAGCCAACTAATTCCTGAACATTGGGGCATGTCTATGATCGTGACCACGCCCCTTACTGAAAACACAACATGTCTTGTGGCTGCATTGCATTCTGGTCTATCTGGGCTACTGCATTGCATTCTGGTCTATCTCCTGTCAGTGTAGAAATTGGTCTCTCTCTCTCTCTGATGGATTTCTCCTGTATGATTGCTGATCATCGGTCTAGAACAGGGTTACTCATTGCGCGGCTCGCGAGCCACATGCGGCTCGTCAAGTTTTAATCGGTGGCTCATATGGTAGCTTATAACAATATAACAGCCAATACATTTTTTAAAATGTGCTACATAAATATACAATGAACACTGCACTACAAACACGCAAACATCTGCATTATATTTCTCCTTTCACCTCAATTAATGTTGTTTCCAAACCTGGCAACGCAGCACGCTTACAGCATTGTTTACAACACCGGCTTACTTGACGGCAGTGCACGCTTGCAGGTCATGATAGCTCAGCTAGCCAGCGTGACATGCACAGGGCACAAAATGGATCGATTTCTAATAAAAAAAAGACAAAAACCAGACGGACAGACACACAGCGTTGTAAGGAATAGTGAAGATGAAGAAATGCTCATCTGTGTGGGTGACTTGGTATATTGTCGTAAAAGTGTCTCTCCCCTTGACTTTGCTCTGCCAATGTGGCTCTTGTGAAAAAAATAGTGAGGATCGTTGGTCTAGAAAGAAGCCCTTGCTCTTTGATTCTGATTGGCTGACACCAAAACCTGACGGTTACCGTTGATGGTTTAGATCATGAAACATTTTGATATCAGACTGGAAATATCTCAATACTGTCTGCTTCTGATCAGCTGCATCCTGGATCAGATAACATTATAAAGTTACTGTGTTAGGAAAGAGCAATAAGTCTGTTCTTCTGCTGTAGGAACCAATAACAGAAACCTGTTGGTAGATTGTTCTTTCTAATAAGATTATTGATCTCCTCCCCATAATACTCAGAAGGCAACACAATAAACAAGCAGAAGCCTTTTCTTGTCATATTAATGTTCTAACTTCCTCCTCCTGTTCCTGCTGTACATCCCAAGGTAATAATTGAAATGTGGTTGAAGATGCAGTTGGAGGTTCCTGCCCATTTCTCTTCCCAATTCTTTAATTACCTTTCCAGAAATGGTTGCAGGTATTGGAGTTTTGTTGTCATAAATATGGATGCAAACTCTCCAGTTACCTAAACTCCCAAACATCGTACTGTCTGATGATGTACTGGACTGAAGAACGCTGTAAAAGGTTAATCAGATACACTGGAGTAGATATGTGTTTAATGTGATCTTAAATCAATACGGCTTTCAGCTCCCATGGTAGTAACAGGTTTGCTGTTATTAAGCGGAGATATTTGTGTTGAACAGAATGAATCATACAGGGAAACAACAAGAAAATCACTAGAAACATGCAAACCCTGAGGACTCTTTTCTAAAGGTCTCGCAAATCTTACACTAACCTTTCCATCGATTCATTGGTGCTTTTAGCAACGAGAATGTGGGAAATTCATTCAGCGTGTAGAGAGACCTCGGCCATGCCATTACTGCATGTTTCTCTGAGTTTTAACCTGGTCTTTGTCACATTGTGTCAGACTGCGTACTGGGTTTCACATCCTCTTCACAGTCTCCCGTTGTGACCGTTATCGTGATCAAGAATAAATTCTCCATCTCTGTAAGCTGAACTAATTATCGATCACTTCAGCAGCAGCAGCGTCTGAATCCCTCCAGACAGTCGCTGCCAGCCCAGTAATTTGCTGCCGAGCTCCGAGGGCTTTGGACGAGTCTATTAGAGGAAACATCGCCGCCATTAACTACTGACTGTGGTTTGTGGGTTGACTGACGTCGGCCTGAAGTGAGAGAAGCACAGAAATCCTTTAGAGGACGGCTTGTCAAAATGTCACCATCCAAACGGCAGAATGACGAAGAACACTGAACAGATTCATCCTCATGTCTCTTTCCCTCTGTTGAGTCATCGGACAAGGAGACCAGTTGGCCAATCATGGCTGGCCTTATTCCAGAGTAACCACAAAGCGCTGTGTTGTAACCAGGTGTGGACGTCAACAAGCTCGACCTCGACGTATCTGTGTGGTCATCGGCCGTCAGCAGCCAATCAGATATGTGCCATTCCTTGTTTCTCTACTTCATTAGTTCAGAGTGAAACATGGAGGAGTTGATTCAGCCAATCAAATCCTCCCAGTTCTCTACAACCTTTATTTTGAAGACGACAGGAAACAATGCTCGGAGAACGGATGATCCATCGATGAGCGATGAAAAGATCTCAAGTCTTTTTAACATTTTTAACATTTGGTTTTGAAAAGTGCGACACAAATAAAGCTTATTATTATTATTATTATTATTATTATTATTATTATTAGTTGTAGTAGTAGTAGTAGTATTGTTATTAGTAGTAGTATTATTAGTAGTAGTATTATAAGTATTATTATTATTATTGTTATTAGTATTATTATTATTAGTAGTAGTAGTAGTATTGTTATTATTAGTATTAGTAGTAGTAGTAGTAGTATTGTTATTATTATTGTTATTATTAGTAGTAGTAGTAGTATTATTATTATTATTGTTATTATTGTTATTATTATTAGTATTGTTATTTTGTTTAATGCTATCTAATTAGCATTTTCCAGCTAGCTTTGCTAACTCATTAAAACAACTCAACGTTATGAAAGTCAAAACCAGAGCAGTGAAAAATCTAATATATATCCTGCAGTCGGCGCCTCGGGTCCCCGGCAGGTCGGGCCCCCGGCGGGTCGGGGCCCCCGGCGGGTCGGGGCCCCCGGCGGGTCGGGGCCCCCGGCGGGTCGGGGCCTCCAGGAGGTTTTCATCTCTGCAGGCGGTAGAAGCTGGTCTGACGCAACGAGCCAATTCATCACAACAAGGGAGCATGTAACCACACACACACACACACACACGCATACACACACGCACGCACACACGCATACACACACACACACGCACGCAGACACGCACGCACGCACACACACATACAAACACACTATTAATTACCCTTCACACTCACATGAACCTGCCCTTGATGCCTCACATCTTACAGTCATGGACCAATAAACTGACCACTCCTTGTGTATAAATATGAACAGAGGAATAATGTGCCTCTACTTATTCTGTAACTTCACATCCATTCATCCATTTTGGTTCCTGGAAATCTGACATTTATGAATATCACAATATGACATCCAGCATCACTACAGCAGCTTTTTCTTCAGCTCCAGTCTCCAGTCAGATAAAGGTCCTGCACCATCAGTACGCTGAAGTGTTTTCCAGGCTGAAAATAGAATCTGTATTGTGTGTTGGCAGGTCAGGTCAATGTAAAGCATTACTGTAAGAACAAAAGTCTGTTATTCGTGGACATTAGTGCGTTGGCTTTGCTGTGGTTCAGTACATGCCCTCAGCTGTCAGACCACACAAAGCAGCTAAATGCAGCTGTTGCAAACATGATTATTCTTAGCCTCTTTGTTTCAGTTCCTCCACTGGGCTTCATGGCCATCTCTTCCTTTCTCCCTCTGTTTCATGTATTTCCTCCTTCTCCATCCTATTAAAAGAGAAGTGGCCGAGGGTCCGTCCACACTAAACCACCAAGATACTTTCGTCCATGTTCATGCGCAGACCACTCGGGTCGGACGCCTACGCCTGGATCAAGTGACAATAAAACATCATCGATTTCTCCGCGAGGTCGGCTTTTTTAAACGTATCCACTTGGGAGAGTGTTTTCAGAAAGCTCGGTGTTCTGGGGTGGAAACGCCGGCGTAGACAGAAGGACAATAAGGAAAAATAAATGTGTGTTTTAAAATTTAAAGGGCTCAGTGTGGGCGTGGCCGCAGTCTGACTGTTCCTCTAACAGACCTATTGGAGGCGGGGCCTACAGACAGTATCGTGACCAAACTGACAATCAGGTATGGTGACAGGTATGGTATGGTATGATTTCTCCTGTATGATTGTTGATCGTCGGTCTAGAAAGAAGCCCTTGCTCTTTGATTCTGATTGGCTGACACCAAAACCTGACGGTTACCGTTGATGTTTTAGATCATGAAACATTTTCTGATGTCAGACTGGAAACATCTCAACGTGACGTCACGTCGTCTATAGAGGAAGAATGAAGGATGAGCTCATGTTACATTTAGTTGTCCTGTTGTGTTCAGTCCATCCATACAGAGACAAAATGTCCGTGATGCAGTAATGTATTGGCTATTGGATCAATACGTCCTTTTATAGATACTAAAAACCTCCTGTAGTGCTGCTTTCTATGTGAGCCTTTTAATAGACATGCTTCAGCTTCCTCTTTTATTCTCCTCATATGAGAGGAAAGACACAGCGAGTTTCCTGAAAATAAAAAAATTACAAGCTGGCATGAAACTCTAGTCGACAATGATAAAACACACAAGTATAAACACAAGTACTTCACATGAAACTGTTGGACTATTTGAGGTCGAAGACAGCAGATCACATGATCATCAACGAGTTCATAATAAGTAATAGATCATTAAAACAAAAAAGGAGAGAGAAGAAACCAAAACAACACTGGCTGATGTGTTCAAGTACTTTCCCTCCCTCCATATCTGTAACTGTTACTACTTTAATTCAGTAGTTTCATATTGAGGTCACTCCTTCATAGTGCTGACAGCTAATCCCATTCAATTATCATCAATGTCTTATGACTCTAAGTGCACTTATGCCATATACGTATTTAGCATCAGTGCTAATGCACAGCGGAGGCAGTCTGGAGAGAGATGGCAGCTTCCAGGAAGCAGACGTCATGCAGAGGGAAGGCTGTTCATGGGAACACCAGGGGCCAAATGTATAAAACTGTGTGTAGATTTAGGTGTAGAAATCTGTGTACGCACAAAACAGGAAACATGCATATGCTCAGATGTATAAAACCACGTACGTCTGTTCCCACGGATTATTTAGAAGCCTAAGCTCTGGTATTACCGACCAAATGAAACAAGTTGAATGGCAGAAAGTAACCGAAACCATCTCCCTTTTAAAAGCCCAATGCAACGCTCTACTACAGAGCGCACGGCTGTGCACCACATTACAGCGTCTGTTGTGATCTGGGGGTTCGTACATGGCATAACCATGGCTTCAATGCATACCCATTATCACCTGAGGGTATCAAATATTATATACATATTAAACAAAACAATATTATATACATATATTACATTTGGGAAACCGGACATCGCTGCAAATTGCATTTTGATGTTGGCCTGTTCAGCTGCTGTGTGGGAACCTGATGATCTATTATTCAAAGAAACGATGCCACCCCACGCCACGGGCATGACCCGGCTCAGGGCAGCTCAGGATATCACGGATCTGTCCGCAAGCTTCAGCTGAAACGTCCCCGTCGCTAAAAACCCGATTGTTGTTAATACCTGTAGATGGACGGGGATGGCAGGGTTCTCCGAGCGTGCCCAACACAGGGTCCAGTTCAGTACACAATTAGAAGAGAACAGCTCTTGGAAATCCACTGGCGCATTAGTCAGTCAACATCATGGACCAGAAAACCAGTACGGTCTCTGAAGACTCGTTCTCGCCTAAATTGCGCAATAGCAATATCTTCCAGCAACGCCAAAGCAGCTCTTGTATCATTTGGCACAGACGTTACGCACGGCTACAGCCTTTATATAGTGTAGGTTATTCTTACTCCCCAATAATAGGCTACAGAATAATAATCTTGTATCATGTATTTATCTATTTATTTATATAAAGATCATTATCATTATAATTATTATAATGCATAGTGACAAGATAGATAGGCTTGTCAAAAAAAGGTTGTTAACCACTCACGCATCACTATGTAATCATAGTAGATGTTTTTTTTAAACTATAGATTACATCCTAACACAATGTAGTGAAAGAAAAAAGCTCCAAATAAAATGTCACCCAAATTCACACTTTTATGATCCTTTTTTGGATACAAACTCGAAAATTGCGTATGGTACTCATGGTGTTCATGGTACTCATGGTGTTCATGGTACTCATGGTGTTCATGGTACTCATGGTGTTCATGGTACTCATGGTGTTCATGGTACTCATGGTGTTCATGGTACTCATGGTGTTCAGGGTGTTCAGGATGTGTACCGGTACGCACATTCTCGCCGCCCGTGGATTTTTATACATTTGAAACCTGCGTGGAAAGTGACGTAAGTTCCTTTTTTGGTGCGTACACATGGTTTATACATCTGCCCCCTGGTGTACGGTTCAGACGCAGCAGCGACTTCTCCACGAGGTCGGCTTTTTCAAACGGGTCCACTTGGCTCGGTGTTCTGGGGTGGAAACGCCGGCGTAGACAGAAGGACAATAAGGAAAAATAAATATGTGTTTTCAAATTTAAAGGGCTCAAATTTAAAGGGCCGCAGTCTGACTGACTGGTCCTCCAACAGGCCTATTGGAGGCGGGGCCTACAGACTGGAGCTGATCAGGTCTTTAATCTAGTGATGTCATCGTTTGGAGTTACAGTACGTTTCCCTTCTTGTCGTATATTCAAGGTGTCTTTTCTCTTTCTCGTCCCAGAAAAAAACTTTTATGCAAAGAAAATTGTCAAAAATCAATAACTTCACCTCATTGGCCAATACATGTTGTTGCTGAGCCCAAACGGAGAGTGTGGTTTCATTTGTGGTTATAGAATCACAGCAGACGTTCCCCTCCAGTTGGTCTGATGGAGCTGCCGTCTGTCGTAGCTCTACTTCCTCTCGATGTGAGATAAGCTGGTATTACCTTTTTTGGTATCTGGGATCCGCATTGATTTGTGATACGAGCAGCAGCGTCTGATCACATCTCTCTGGGGCGGACGAGAGGAAGCAGACGTTCACATCCAGAGACTGAAGACATGGAGGTGAGCAGCGTTCAGGGAACCCGGGAGGATGTGTGTCATCTGTCAGCGATCAGCGGATGAATCACACTTCCTGTGTTTCATTTTAGTTTGGAAGTGATTGTTTTCCTGTTTCTCTCTAATCGTCTAATTGTGAATCATTTCCCTGTTGAGACCCCCCCCCCCCCCCCCCCCGCCCCCCCCCCGCCCCCCCGCGGTGACGATAAGCTGTAGCGGTGGTCTGAAGGTGTCAGCATCACGTTGAGACTGGAGAGAAATGAAAACAAGTTTCTTCAACTCTGCAGTTTCCATCCGTCCACTCCTGCATCACTGAGTCTCAACATGTGTTACATAAAAGTGGGAACAATATTCCAGGATAACGTTCAGAGGTTCAGAGGTTCAGTGTTCATGAGCAGCGTTGAGTGCAGACCTGGCAGATGTGATGTCCTGCAGCTCCGTCTGTATATATCTACATTTATTTACATTTCTACACCGTGTGGGAGGAAGGAATTAAAAAGCACTGAAGTCCAACCAGGATTAAAGACACACACACACACACACACACACACACACACACACACACACACACATACACACACACATACACACACACACACACACACACAGGGCTTTAAGTAAACAGTGACAGAAAACAAGTTATACAACAGTTTTCTTCTGTTTTCAGCACCACGGACAGCAGCTCTACATGTCTCTCTCTCTCTCTCTCTCTCTCTCTCTCTCTCTCTCTCTCTCTCTCTCTCTCTCTTTGTCTCCCTGTCTCTCTCCCTCTGTCTCCATCCCTGTCTCTCTCTCTCTCTCTGTCTGTCTCTCTCTTTCCCCCCTGTCTCTTTCCCTCTCTCTCTCTGTCTGTCTCCCTCCCTGTCTCTCTCTCTCTCTCTGTCTGTCTGCCTCTCTCTCTCTCTCTCTCTCTCTCTCTCTCTCTCTCTCTCTCTCTCTGTCTGTCTGCCTCTCTCTCTCTCTCTCTCTCTCTGTCTGCCTCTCTCTCTCTCTCTGTCTGCCTCTCTCTCTCTCTCTCTCTCTTTCTTTCTCTCCCTCTCTCTCTCCCCGTCTCCCTCCTCCCTGTCTCTCTCTCTTTCTGTCTGTCTGTCTGCCTCTCTCTCTCTTTCCCTCTCCCTCTCTCTCTCCCCCTGTCTCCCTCTCTCTCTCTCTGTCTTTCTCCCTCTCTCTCCCTCTCCGTCTCTCTCTTTCATTCCCTCCCTGTCTCCCTCTCTCTCTCTCTCTCTCTCCATCTGCCTCTCTCTCTCTCTTTGCCTCCCTTATTAGATGCATGTTGTCCTTTCACAATAAGAGCAGATGTTTTCAAGGTCAGTGTTGAACATGCGAGGTGCTGCAGTCTGATTCTGAGAGTAATTCAATCTGCCCATCTTTCTAATCCTTCCCTGTTTCCTCCGTGAGCTCCCTCCCTGTGTTTCCTCCCCCATCTGTCTCCCTCCACCTTGCCTCCCCCCTCCTCCCTCTGTTTGCTGGATCCCTCCCTGCCTCTCCCGGCGAGCGGTGCACTGAGGCTTGTAAAGCAAATAGCGCGAGTGCTTATCCACAGTAAATGTTTCCTTGCCGCCATCAGGGGGGATGATCTAAATATTTATCACCTGTAATGATCGTCACCCCCTCCTCCCCCCTCCTCCCCCTTCCTCCCCTCCTCCCCCCTCCTCCCCTCCTCCCTCCTCCCTCACCACCTGCTGTTCAGGTCACACATGCACACACACAAAGAGAGAGAAAGTGCTGATGCACATTTCCCTCCTTCCTGCCTCCCAGATAAAACCAGGATGTCCCATACGGAAATATAATATATGACTTATATGTCCCTATATCAGCGAGCGATATCGCCATATATGTTACATATAAGGAGATTTATTATTACCACATACACACATCCTCTGGATGTATGACGATATAGGTTTTAACACATATGAAATATCCATAGTAAAATTTGTATATGTACATATATTAAAAATGTGTATTGTATGAATTTGTATATGGTATTATATGTTGCAACCATATATGTCAACAATATATGTTTAATTTATATATTTATATATGTTTATTAAAACAACATATATAACATAAACTACCTTGCGTGGTAGTTCACTGCTGTGAGTGTGGATGAGTGGATGAGACGCAGATACTGTAAAGCTGTATAAATGTAGTCCATTTACCATCCATTTGTATGGGCTAGACATATATGTACATAATATGCTATGCATATATGTGTAATTTATATATTATACATATATGTTATATGTATGAATAATTATATACGTGACATATATGTCACAAAATGCATTATACATACATAAACATATATATTTGTATGGGCTAGACATATATGTGTAATTTGTATATTATACAAATACATATATGTTATATGTATAAATAATTATATACGTGACATATATGTCACAAAATGCATTATACATACATAAACATGTATATTTGTATGGGCTAGACATATATGTCATATATGAAATTGTTCCAATTTCTAATAGGTTTCATATATAGTTTGTACATACATGTACATATATGTTTTTCCTTCATATGTACATATATTTCATGTATGGAAATTTACTATATGTACATATATTACATTTCCGTATGGGTAAAGACCGACCTGACACCGGGTGTTGAGAGCAGCACATGGAGAAGCTTCATGATGGTTGAGGTTGAGGATGTTGAGGTCCAGAGATCAGAGAGAGGAGAGGACAAATGAACATAATTTCTTTAATTATGTTGAAATTGTGACTTTGAAGTTGTTTTCTTTCTGCAGCTCTTAGACGTCTTAAAATGATCTGCAGAGCTCCTTGAGGTTTGTGCTTTCTTCTTCTTTGAGTTCCAGTGGAAACATTATCTCCACTGTTTCATTCACTTTAATTCATGTGTTTTGCTATAACGCATTAAAGTCAGATTCACAGCGTTGCTTCAAAGACTCGCCTGGCAAAAATGTGCCAAACGTGCTGCGCGGTTGAAACACAAAAAGAGAAAGATGAAATTGTTGCTCTGCTGCTCTGAAGATGTTAATCCATCTGAATGTGATGTGGGTGCGTCGTTCTGGACACCCCCCCCCCCCCCCCCCCCCCCCACCCCCGGTGAAGGCCCCTAGAGACCCAGATGCTTTGGAAGTCTGCTGGAAGGTTCTGGCTCCGCGGTGATTGATGGTTCTGCTGATGGTGAGCTGTCGGCTTCCATCGGCAGGAAGGATCCACCGCCTTTCCTCGTCCTGAATACCAAGCGGCTCGCAACCTTCCTCAAACTTCTACGTGCTACGTGACGCTCATGGAAGGTGATATGCGTGTGTGTGTGTGTGTGTGTGTGTGTGTGTGTGTGTGTGTGATACCGTCTCTCCGATCTCGGGGCATCGTTTCAGGTCTAGCAGAGAGCGCCGAGCATCTCCTTTGTTATGGAAAGCGTGACTGGCGTTCTCCTCAGCACCACTTTCTGCTCAGCTTCAGACGTTGAGGGAAGCTGGCGCCCCGTCGAGTCTCTCCTGGCTGGAGTTTATTCCTCCTTTAAAGGAGCGTCTGGGTGGATAACGCCGCTCGTGAGGTCTGAGACCCTCGGGAGCGCTGTAAACTCAACAGCAGCACACTCCTGTCTCTGTGTTAGTAATGTTTGAACTGCCGCAACCTCCATATTCCTGCCCCTCAGGACCCTACTGTACCGAGTGTACCTGGGATGTGAATGACTTTATTGATTTTCAAAGACAGATTGATCCAATATGCGACTGATAATCAACTGTCCCTGCAGCTCCTCTCAAAGATACCCTTGAGGTGATGCTCAAATACTACAAAAAAATACTGTTTCTCCCATTTCTCTGGGGGGTGAAAACAAGCCAGATTACATTTCAAGGTCTGCAGAAAAAACTCCTCATAACTTTTACATTGCAAAAGTTTGACATCCTCGGGCCTCGCCGTGATTTGAAACAGTTTAGAGGACTGAAGAATAAATGTTCTCATCACTAGCTGTAGTGGAGTTAAGGGCACGTTCACAGCCGGCGTGTTCTGGTATGTTTATTAACCTCTGCAGCTGGTTGGTCTCCAGGTGAGAACAACAACATTCACCTGAAAACGTCTCAGTCCTCTAACAAGAGAACACAAGGCATTATGGGTAGAAGAGAACTGTGGTGGTTCGTTAGGAGAGAGAACGGGATCCAACCAGCTACAGGAAACCACCCCAGAACACAAGGCATTATGGGTAGAAGGAGACTGCTTCACAGAGGAACTCACTCAGGTTTATTGTGTTAAATTAATATATAATAAAGCTTCAGATAAATCAACTCTCCATTTACAAGAGCGATGACATCTTCACCATAATGAAATCACTCAACGTAGCCGGGCCTCTCCTCCTCTCCTCCTCCTCTCCTCCACTCCTCCACTCCTCCTCTCCTCCTCTCCTCCACTCCTCCACTCCTCCACTCCTCCTCTCCTCCTCTCCTCCTCCTCTCCTCCACTCCTCCTCTCCTCCTCTCCTCCACTCCTCTCCTCCTCCTCTCCTCCTCTCCTCCACTCCTCCTCTCCTCCTCTCCTCCTCCACTCCTCCTCTCCTCCTCTCCTCCTCCTCTCCTCCTCTCCTCCACTCCTCCTCTCCTCCTCTCCTCCTCTCCTCCACTCCTCCTCTCCTCCTCTCCTCCTCTCCTCCTCTCCTCCACTCCTCCTCTCCTCCTCCATCACCGGTTCAGGGATGATCACATGATTCATCTTCCTCAGATCGAGCGGTGACTCGTTACCCGGCGACTCAACGCTCCCCTTATCGATTAAAGGATCGGGTCTCAATCAAGACGTGACTGGAGCAGCTGAGCAGGATCAATACACACTGGACCCAGTCTGGTACTGGATGTGGTTTACTGGACTCAGTCTGGTACTGGACATGGTTTTACTGGATCCAGTCTGGTACTGGATATGGTTTTGCTGGACCCAGTCTGGTACCGGGCACTGGACGTGGTTTTATTGGACCCAGTCTAGTACTGGACTTGG
Organism: Hoplostethus mediterraneus; assembly: GCA_034670385.1. Taxonomy (NCBI): domain Eukaryota; kingdom Metazoa; phylum Chordata; class Actinopteri; order Trachichthyiformes; family Trachichthyidae; genus Hoplostethus; species Hoplostethus mediterraneus. The sequence continues at coordinate 210,220 of JAXDDW010000229.1, read as the reverse complement.
TTTTACTGGACCCAGTCCGGTACTGGACATGGTTTGTAATTGCTATAGAAGAAGTTGTCTCTCTGGGTGTTCTAAGGTCGTCTGAGTCATGGAGAGGGGGAAGTGTGGCGTCACCCTGAGGTGCTGTGATGTTTGAGTCGGTTCTGCTGAGCATCTGCTGCAGCGACACCAGAGGACGCCGTGACCGGTCGCCACGCCGACCGGGAGAGATGCTGCCTTGGCATCCCGCCCGCGCAGGTCAAACATTCAGAGGCAAACCGGATCACACAGACCGGCGAGTTTCTAGACGATGTCAGCTCAGGAACATTGTGTACGGAGGCGCTAACGTCTCTGAGACGGATCGGGTCGGAAGATGCGTGGCCTGCAGGTCCGCGGGCTGGAGACGGGTTTTCCTTTTTTCCTTTCTTTCCATTCACAGTTCAACTTCCTGTCACAAGGGAGAACGTTCCCTCTCAAGATGCTGTCAGGCATCGGTCATCTGAATGAAACGAGTCCTAGTGATGCAGATGAGGAGCCTGTGGAGTCGTGGGAAGCTGTCGGGAGCCCAGACAGTGACATTTTGGAGATATGAGGTTTTCATGTTGTCATGTTTCATATGTTGCCTTCAGGGGTCCAATTGCCTTTTGTGTAAATTGCTGTTCTTTCACTTCAGCCATGCAATCAAGCTTCACATCAGTGGCTCTTTACCTCAGTGAGGGCATTTGACCTCATCAGTTCAGGGTGAGGGTATTAGCAGTAATATATTGTAGTACAGAAATACAAGAACATCCACGTCCACACACACACACACACACACACACACCTGCAGAAATTGTCTGGATGGTTGGATCATCCTCACCTCATCCTCACCTCATCCTTCCTCCTTCACCCCGCCGTGGCGTCCCCAGGTTGTCTGTAGCGTTTAGACTTCAGTGTATTTGTCTCCTTGCTCGGGTACCAGCTGCTGTTGTCGCTGACACAACGGATGAGCAGCGTCTGCGTACAGCCGTCATTTGAATTTCAAAACAATATGTATCAGTTATATTTGGTGTTCAACTGACAAGGTTGAGTAGCTGGGTTAACAACTATACACACACACACACACACACACACACACACTTAAAGGTGCCCAAATACAAAAGTATTTCTGCTCTATTTCAAAACGCGTCCTGCTGTCTCCATGTGGCGGTGCATGGTGGTGCATGGTGGTGCATGGCGGTGCATGGCGGTGCATGGTCCCTGACCTCCTGCTGAATCTGTTCATGTTTTATTGTTTCATCTGTATTATTTTATTTGTATTGTTGTGAAGAATGTGAACGTGAACTTTGTCTGTACAAATAAAGTTATTAATATGAACCTTTTCAAACAAGCCTTGTGACTGCACCATTGGTTTACAAGGCAAAGTAGGAGTGACAGCTGATTTCCACCAATCAAAAAGACAGAGCTGATTGGCCCCGCCCTGACACACCTGAGCCTCATTGTGGTTCTGTGGGTCTTTTATTCTGGAGAGACACCAGCGAACACTCTCTCCGTTCATTCCCTCTTCCCATGTACAGACTCGTTACGCTCGTTTTAACTGGGCTGTGATTGGTGGAAATAATCAGACGTCACTTTTTGAAATGCCTTCTGGGAGGTTCTGGTACTGGGAGAGGACTGGGAAGGAGTGATGAAGTGAGGCTCTTCCTGTTCCTGTTGTAGCTCAGATGACCAGTGAGATGCATCCTGGGTATTGCATTAACAACCAACGGGCGGCACACTAGTACACCATTGTCGTAATGTACCCCCCCCCCACACACACACACACACACACACACATTATCAAATGTCACGGTGGAAAACGACCTTGAGAAAATATTCCGTCCTGCGTCTGATGAAACAGCTGTCAGGTTTTCAGGACGGCAAATGAAGAAATCAGCCGAGTCTTATCTGGCCGCTCGCCGCGGACGTGCTCCGCTAATGCAGAACATGTTTAAAGCTCTCATCAGGTCAAACATTCACCGGGCCTGGTTATTTTAGTCCTTATCTCTTGCCGTAGTCACACACAAATCCCCAGAAGCGAGTCCTAATCTGAAAGATCTGTGACAGGTTTTAACCATGTCTGTTAACTCGGTGGACTCCCAGATTAGGTTTTAATTATAAAAGTCTCCCAACCAACCGACTCTTATCTTTAACAACCTTATTTATTTTTAAAACTTTTTTTAAATGCATCAAAATACCGTAAAATCTTCTCTAATATCGACAGTCGCAAGTCAGCACTTTATTTTTTTCAGTGTTTTTCTTTCCCATCAAGTCATCTGTCGAGAAAGTGACACGTCTGTTCCTCCTCGGAGACGAGTCGCTGAACTGGAAGGGCTGTCGTGTCAGCTCTTGTCAGTCTTCTGGCCTTGAGAACAGCGAACCAAGAAGAAACCCTCGCGGCTCCGAGCTGAACCACGAAGCCCGACGCCTCCCGGGCGTGAACATGCATGTGACTTGTGTTTGTCACAGGTCATGCGTTACACCGCTGCCGGTCGACGTGTCCCCGGGGAGACGGGTCCATCATTAGCCGGATGTTCTGACACACGGCAGCTCTTTGAAGGATTTGAGTTTCACTGCCAAGGAAACTCTCACAGTCTGCAGCTGGTTTGACGTTGAGCAGCAGCAGGTCTGTCGTCGGTCCTGATCCGGCTCCGCGGCGGCAGCTTCATTTTTCAGTGTCGTACATGACAAGCTGAATATGTCTTTTTGACACGCTGAGAGACTCGAGGAAACTAGCTCGCTGACTTATAGTGTCCCGGAGGTTGTGCTGTGACTGCAGAGCTGTTGTAAAGACCACCTTAGTTCGTCCAAGTCAAGTCCAAGACCCAGGTCCAGTCCAGTTCAGCACCAGGTCCAAATCAAGTCCTATTAAAGATTAAACAGTGTTCAGTCTTTCCAAAGGTAAAAACGATGCTTGGGGAGTCGGAGGTGTAGATCTCTCTGCTGCAGCGCTGCACTAAACCCTTCGACATCCGGACGATTAATCAGAGGATTTGGACTAATACAGGTGTAATCCCTTAAATGGGTCGAACATGAGCACGTCTGTGGTCAAACACTTGATTGAGTTTTCCTCTCTTGGTGTTTTTACTGATTGGTGATTGTGTTGTGTTGGGGCGACTCACTATCTGTTAAATCATTCAGACTGGGATTGTTTTTGAGTTTGCCACGTTTTGATTCTGTGTCGTTTCTTACATTTATTTTATCCAATTTACTTTAATTGTTTTGGGGGTTTTTAATCTATTTTCTCTTGAATTGGTTTCCTGTCTTTATCTCCTCAGGTATTTTACTATTCTTCCTGTAGACGCTTACTAAACTAGATAAGAGCTATAAACAATCAGGGGGTCAGGTCTGTTATTGTCCTTTAAAACTACAGTTAGTTTCCAACAGTATTCCTCTCCTCCTCAAACATCATCCCCTCATCTCTCCGTCTTTTCTCCCTCCATTTTCCCCCCCTGATGAATGTGAGTGGGTGAGCGTCGGTCTCCATGTGTTTCTGCATGCCTGAGTGATCCCTTGACTTGTCAGTGGGAGTTAGACCGGTGTTGTCTGAATCCTGTCTCTGTGCATGTTTATCCTGTCCAGAGCCAGATAGCGCAGCGTGAATAATGGAGCGAGCCAATCTGCTGCATTAAGAGATAAGAGGCCCGTGGGCGCGCCTGGAGATGAGGGGTTACGACAGGACAGCCAAATGCCAGCCTGTCACAGTCCTGATGAGTCACGGGGCTGAGGAACTGTGACATTTCACCAGGGAGGAGGTGTGAAGGATGGCGGGGGTGGAGGGGGGTCGGGTCCCTGCACCACCAACCTGGTGGAGATGAAAGGCCACGGCGGACGTGATGCACAAACCAAATTCAAGTTTGTGCTAAACAGAAAGTGAACAGATTTCAGACTCGTCGTGTTCTGCGGGAGTCCGGTCCGGTCCGGTCTCGGGTCACGAGGGGTTCAGTGGCCGTGGTTACGCCGGTGGTTTCATGCCATCTCGGTGATCGGAAAACACACAAGTGGTGCGTCTACACTTGACAGTTATATGCGAGCTCTTTGGCCAGATGTGTGTTTGGATTTCCGGTTCCCGCGCAGTATTTAAATCACCATCACAACAATCCCTGATAATGGTGCTGGGTGTGCGGGAGATTATGCTCCTTTACTTCATGTTAAGAATTGTGTGTAGTCGCGGTAACGGGCGCGTACAAGGAGTTCGCGGCGCCAAACTGAAACTGTCATCAGCCCACAAAGCAAGTCAATATTTAGTTTCGGTATTGGTCCAGGCCCCGCTATCGTTCTCGTCATCCGTGGCTTTTCCTCCCGGTAAATGACAAAATTCCCGGCAGAACTGGAGGGAAGTGGGCGTGATTTGATGACGTGTCCCCGCTGGATGCGTGTTGAGGTGCCTGATGGCGTCTAGACTATTCAGAGGTCCGAACACCAAGCGAGCTCGTCCACTGATCCCAACACAACGCGAGCACAAAGCGACCTCTGTGCGTCTACACCTGTCACTTCATGCAGCCTGGTGTGATCGGATGACCGAGATCGCATTGAAAAGACAGGTGTAACCACGGCCAGTGTGATCAACTAATTGATCCCTCTGATTGGCCGGTAGAATCTCGTTATGGATCACAGCTCGGAGGTTGTTTTCTCCAGGTGACTGACTGGTAAAGAAGATCAGGTTTGTACGAACACACTCGTCTTATTGGTGTGAAACAGCTCCTGATTGGTTCGTTTGTCTCCGTCTCCATGCCAACATATGGTGATCTGTTCGTCAAATGAATTACATTTGCACCTTTTAAACGCTTTCTAAACCCTCCGAGTTTTTCCTCACCGCTTTACTTCCACTTCCCCCAAAGTTGAGCCGAGTGTAAATAAACATCCAGAGAGAAACTCTTCAGGAATCTGTATGCGGCGACGCGTTCGGCTGCTTCTATTTCAGGAGCTTCGACCTTCGTTGTTCGCACACCGGTGCTTAACTCGTTTCTGTCGGAGAATAACGAGCTGCTGACAGGCGGACCGGCGTTCACACCTAATCTGCTTTTTGGCAAATGAGTTTGGGAGTTAATACACACACAGTCTACACACACACACACACACACACACACATAGTAAGCACACACACACAAGGTGCACAAATCCAATAACAATGCACACAAAGCAATACGTAGTCACACACACACACACACACACACAGCTCCTCCTCTGTAGGTGTTGTGGTGAGAAGAGTGAGAATATACCGGAGTGTCTGTGAACGTCTCTCCAACCAACAGGTGTGAAGGGCCTCGCTGGTGGAGACCATCAGACCAGTTTGAGTCTAAAGAGGAAGAAATCAGGATGCAGAATGCTGAGCAGCAGGTTTAAGGTCTGTGAACGTAGCTCAGACCCCTTACATTAAAAACACCATATGATAGGAATTCAACTTACAGACACGATCAAGAGTTTCTAATGATTAATGGTGAAAGGTGTAATGGTTAAAGTTACTGCCTTTTCAAAAACCCACCAAAGGCAGTTTCAAACCAACTGCAGTGAACGCATCATAACTGGACTTGGTCCTGATTGGCTCCCCTCATCAAAGACTTCCTGAAATCAGCATTTGCAGCATTTGAACTGAAAGCCTCCACTCACTACAGAACATGATGCTCATCCTGAATCATGTAAGACCTTGATGAATTTAGTCGCAACAGTCAACAGTTATAAACAGGAGGTCAGGGTGAAGGAGGTGGTTCAGGTCTTCCTGCTGGTCTTCCACTTCATTGCTGGCCACGCCCACATGACACACACAGAGCAAACGGTACACGCCCCAAAACGTCCCCAAGATCATTGAAAAGTCAGGCATGAACACACCGACTCTTACTGTAGAATATTTATATTCATATCTTAATTTTTTAATGTTAAAGTGTCAAACTGCAGCTGGAGGGGCGGGACCTCCGCCACGCAGCATCCCAGGCGTCGTGATGACTCAAGGAGGCGTGGAGGCAACAGGTCGCTGCAGACCGTCCTGTCATGATGGGAGGAACCATCTGGAGGAAACGAGGCTGAGTAGACTCACCGCTCAGACAGCCGGGCGAGTCACCTTGGACCAGGAGGGAGAACGAGGAGGAGGAGGAGAACGGGGAGGAGAACGGTGAATACTGCAGACCGATACAGCCGAGGGAACTCACGGGACGTTGCATCTTCTTTCTACCTGTATTTTTACCCATCAGTCATCTGTCTTCCTGTGCAGGTGTTCCCGTTTTGCATCCCTTACATATCGGGCTTTCCTTCTCCCATCTCCGTTGCTTTGAGTCTCTCTGCCTTTAATCTCCATGCACCGTCCCTCTCCTTCCTCGCCTCCCCTTCCACCCTTTTTATTTACACCCAGGCAGAGGTAATGCTCGCCGCCGAGGCCTCCCAGCAGATACAGGCGTTTTCTCAGCGCTGTGATGAATCGACTCTGAGAGGAAGAGATTTATCCTCCCGCTGTGCTGTTGCAGAAAGTCCTGTCAGAGCCAGCCTCGGCTCCGCGGGGGGCGTTACTGTAAACCACCTTTCATCGCCAGCGAGCAACACTTTCATCACCTCATCAGCTGAGTCCGATGGCAGAACAGTTCACTTGCATGGTTTCTATATTTATCAGGGACTCTTTTTCACTATTTAAAATAATATTTGACACCAATTATTTGAACCTCCGTCGGTCACTCAACCTTCCACGGCTTCAGTGGTGCAACGTTGTCAAATGTGTGTTTGGTGGATCTGACATTTTATTATGGAGTACAATCAGATGATGAGAGAATAGAGAGATAGGCCTGGGTGTGTGTTGCGGTGAAAGGTGTTAGAAATTACTGGGACACAAAAATATCTCAACATCAAAATATCAAAAAGATTCATAAGTATGTGATATAACAACTGATGGACTGATGGAGGCGCTGTCGATGAAGGTGGTCTGATTCCGATGCGTCTTGTTACTGATTGGACGAAGGGATTCCTGCATCTTCCATGGGAGATGTGTTCACTGTCGGTTCGCATGTTGGAACACACAGCTTCATATGAACGTTACATATTGAGTCTCCATCACCGAACCCAGACTGAGATCGAGTTCGATTCGCCGCTGAGCCTCAATCTGAGTTTGATCTCACGACCTGTAAAAACACATTTTCAGGTTGTTGGTTTGATTCCTCGAAGCAAATCACATACATCAGATAACCACGCAGCCACTAATCTGCTCCGCCTCCTCCGAGAGACGCTGATTGATTAGTCTGGGCTGGATAATTACCCAGATTCCACTGCAGCCTCGTAACCTCAACCTGCAGCCTCGTTGGCCGATCTTGTCTATGTGGCGTTTTTTTTGCACCGACTCGTCTCAATTAAACTGCAGAAAATGCAGAGCGGCGTTAATGACGGCGCCCTCGGGACGCTAATGAGAACAGTTTCCTTTTATAGACAGGAAAACAGAAAGAGCCACGCCGACGACGCCGGCCTCCCTCAGCATCTGGTGATAGGAGATATAAACTACATAATAACTGTAAATAGTGTTGCTGCTTTTTACTGTAAATTTACTGTTGTTGTTTTTGCACAATCCCGTAAGCATTGTCACTTTAATTTCACTGTACATAACGTTCTTGAATCTTGATAATGAAATATAAATGATTGTGAAATATTACACACTATCCAATAAGGATTTTGAAAAGACTCAAATCACATAAACTGTTTAATTCATGGTTAATGTAGTAATTAATGTACAAAGAAAATCAGTTTTTTTGTTCTGTCTTGAAATGTTTCTTCCTTGCTTCATAGTGTGTAGTTGTATTTTTAGGTACTAAAGATGAATTAAAATAGCAAAAACAAGCGTGTTGTCCGTCAGTGAATCTGACCTGCTTCCTTGGTCACAAAATCAATTAAAGATCAAGACTCTCAAATTCTGTGTGGACCGACGCTCCAGACCCACAAAGTACAGCAGATACACATTAAGTCCCATTCAATTAACTCTATTGGAAATCCAATTATGGTTTTGCCAGCGCTAATCCGAGCCTGGCCCGTTGGCGTTCCTGATAGCGCTGTTTGCCAGAGTATTACCGTCCATCCGCACCAGCTCCAATCAAAAGCTCTGACTTCTGTTAAGCCCTTGTTGGTGCTGCACATTAACGAGACCACAGGCGCTAATTCAATTAAACAAACCGAACCTTTTATCGGACGCGAGGTTGGAGGGAGGCGAGGCGTCGGCAAACATTTGGCGAGCCGTTTGGTGGGTTTGTTTTCTCTTCAGAGCAGCTGAGCCGTTCTCCGTCTCACTCGGTTTCTCTGGCTTCCCCACGAACATACAACCCTCACATATAAAGATGAAGGCCTTCGTTTTTCTCAGTTCTGTATCTACTAACAGAGAGGAGAGCTGGGATGCTGAGTGGAGACAAGGGAAGGATCAGAGTGTCAGGAGACGCCACAACCTCCAATTACTGGGAGAGGCAGCACCATGTACAAATACACCCTCCTTTATTATGGACCTCTCGTCCAATCAGGATCGCACAGCATACAAATGACCCTGGAAGTTAAACCGTTGAGCCTTCAAGTTAGATTGTATGATTTCTTTACTCAACATCATCAACCTCTACCAGGTCAGGAAGCTTCTCCATCTCCCGGGAGAAACCCTCTGGAGACAGGAAGTGAAGCGTTTTACATTTCAACAGAAGAAGAACTGGGTAGTTAGCATGAGCAGCGATAGCCACCGTGGCTGAACAGACAAAGAGAAGAGCGCCACCTACAGGAACTCAAACTCCATCAACAGGAAATCCAAGGAGAAAGACGTCACAGTACTGGACACACTGTTTGATTGACAGGTGATCTCTGGGAAGAGCAGTGAGGAACACCACAGTGAGGAACACTACAGTGAGGGACACCACAGTGAAGAACACCACAGTGAGGAACACCACAGTGAGGAACACCACAGTGAAGGACACCACAGTAAAGAACACCACAGTGAAGGACACCACAGTGAAAGACAACTCAGTGAGGGACACCACAGTGAAGAACACCACAGTGAGGGACACCACAGTAAAGGACACCACAGTAAAGAACACCACAGTGAAGAACACCACAGTGAAGGACACCACAGTGAAGAACACCACAGTGAAGAACACCACAGTGAAGGACACCACAGTGAGGCTGAGAGACAAAGGTGGAGAATCACTCTCTGATCACTTCATAGTGAAATACTTTTTCCCACCATGTTAAATTTGTTCCAACCTGCATGAGAAACTGACTTGACCTCTTGGATATTCTACCTGTAGTTTATTGGTGAGACGGGATGAAACAGGTTTTATGGTTTTCTGATGTGTGTGTGTGTGTGTGTGTGTGTGTGTGTGCGTGTGTGTGTGTGTGTGTGTGTGTGTGTGTGTGTGTGTGCCTCTGGTTGTAAATTCTCCAGATAACAACACCCTCCTATCCTATCCTCCTATAAGTCATTTCATTTCTAAATGATCCTGAAGGCTCAGAAGGCTCAGATCATTACACTAGATCAATAAACCTCTGGGTGATGGCGTTGGGATTAGGTAGCATTGGGCAGCATTCTCCAGCTGTTTGACTCAGGTGGACTCGAACCCCCACTGGCTCACCAAAACCCAATTTGGGCTCAAATATCTGAAGCCGTTCAGATTTTATGAGCCCCTAAATTCAACATTAAGGAAATCTTAACTGCTGTAGCTCAGTGTCTGCTGCTCAGGGGGGTTCTCCAAAAAGCTTCATAGAAATGAAAATAACTTTGGTTTATTTATTTTCTCAAATTAAAAAGATGAAACAAAAAGAAGAGGAAAAGCCCAGGAGGTTTGAGGAATTGTCTCCCGTCACAGGAAGCAAAGAAAAGATGAGAAACAGAACCAGGACTGGAAGACGAAACCTCGACTGACTGAAGCACCAACACCAGACCGAACGCTGTCATGGACCTGCTGATGAACGCCTCACCTCAGGAAACCACAGGAAGTACCAGCATGCCTCAGTATCCAGTAGTACCTCAGTATCATGACGTCAAGCGTGGACGTAATAAATTACTTTTTTTCTCATTACGATAATTGAGTAGTTTTTTTCTGTACTTTTTTGAGAGTAATTTTACTTTAAGTATCTTTTATCTGAAGTATTATTCTTTGCTACCTATTCTTTGCAAATGGCAGTTTCAGTATTTGAATGAAAGTGAAGTTCATTTGGACAGTTGAGTTTTATTTGAGTCTGATTGTGAATTCAGTCACATCAGCAGTTTTCTTAACAAGCTGCTGATGAAGCGGTGGTCTCCCCTGGGTGCAGGGCGGGTTGGGTGGTGGGATGGGTGCCCACCGTGGGTAATGGTAACTATGTTTTCTCACTTTAATCAGGTGGTGTGTGATCCCTCGTCACCCGGGGTGAGCCGACCGGGGACCCGGAGCCCTGCTGGGTTTCTGTCCTACCAGCCAGTTAATTGCCTTCACCTGGCGTCCCGGACTAAATCAGACCCTATTAGATGTTGGAATGAAAACCAGCAGGGATCTGGGTCAGGACCACCACCCCCCCCCACCAGTCAGGGTGGCACAGTCGGGTTTATAATTGGGATTAAAATCGTCTGGTGTGACATCCACTTTATTGATGATAGTAAGAGTAGACTGGCGCGCACACACACACACACACACACACACACACACACACACACACACACACAAAGGTTTCAGATGAAGAAAACGTTCTCACACAGCTCAGAAGTGATGATGGTAGCAGGGCGGCTCATCAGATGTTTTCCTCACATCGTTGTTCTCTCCCTGGGTTGTCAGCAGCAGGGTGTGTGTGTGTGTGTGTGTGTGTGTGTGTGTGTGTGTGTGTGTGTGTGTATGTGTCTCTTTTAAAATGAGAGGTTTCAACCTACTGAAAATTGTCCCATATACCGACTGGTTGTGTTGCTCCTGGGCCAAGTGGAAATAATGAGAACATCTGGTACTGTTATTTCCCCCAATTTACAAGTGAATGACTCATGTTGCCCACGCCGCCGCCGCAGCATCACACACCTGAGTCTCCTGTCTGCTGGGATAGGCTCCTCCCCCCCGACCCTGGACAGGAAGAAGCAGACAAAAAAATGAATGATTAAACCAGGTCGGTCATTTAAGAAAGCAAAATAGTAATGCTGAACAGACAGACGTCAGCTGGACGGACACACAGAAGGACTTAGACAGCAAACAGCAAAATAACTAGGACACCAAAGCAATTAAAACATGAGACGGAAACACACAGCAGCACCAGCAGAGATAGACGTTACTGTAGTCTCTTCTCTGTTGCATGTGAGGCTGTAAACGTCTGATAGAGACAGAAGGCAGAGAGAGACGAGGTCGTCTTAACTCTCCGACGGGCAGGACGCCGAGGCACGGTTCCACTCAAACCATCACCGGCTTTCAGAGTTAAAACCACTATCACCGTCTAGGTGTTGCACCCACCGACCGCAACAGGGCACCCAGTACAAAAAACACATTCTGGGTGAGTCGGGGAGACGGGAGGGGAAACACATGGAAACCTCCGTCGAGGTTGCAGCGGTTCTGTCTCACAGAGTTTGAAATGAGGCGTATTCATGCAACCGGGAGCAACAAAAGGCTGAAGGGAATAAAAGAACAAGAAAAAGCCAAATTAGCTTTTAAAAGTTGAGGGAATCAACCCCGCTGACATTTGAGTGGAAGCCTCTGAAGGTCGTAGCCCGAGGCCGAGACGTCTACCGCTTACTGTAAGATACACCACCAGGTTGTACTGGTTGCATCATCGACTCCTCAGCAGGAAACCCAGTGTTAACTAAAGTATGGAGTCTGCCTGCTGACCCCCAGACAGCATCATCACACTTCAGCAGAATCTACTTGAAACAACGTTGAGTAGATCTCAGCCAGAACCTTGAATCAACACAGTGATTTAGTATTGATCTTGCCAAGTTCAACCCTGAACCAACCAACTCAACATTTACCTGGTTGAATAATCACTGAAGTATCACAAAGGATCTAATATTGAATCAATGATTGTTCCATAATTGATTTCATGTTGAAATGATCCATAATCAGCTGCTTTATTTACAGCCTGGTTTAAAAGCAAAACAACACCATTAATAAAGTGAAAACATATATTTATTAATGCAGTAAACAGATAAACAAGAAAAATATTTTGTTGTAAAACAGCAACAATAAAGTAAAAATGACATCTTCATACTGGACAACGATACATAGTGATCAGAGTGGTGCAGTGGAGTCCTGGGATCATCAGGAGCCTTATTCTGCAAACAGGAAGTAAACAGGAAGTAAACAGGAAAAGGTTCAACTGCGTTCAAATTTGATACGCTAATTTAATTACAATTACTACTATATACAATTACTATCATACAAATGTTTGCAGTGTTTGATGTTGAAAATTAAATAAAAAATACATTTCTGTGATAGTGGTGCGATTCATGTGTTCACATTCACATCAGGGCTGCAGCAGTCACCACATCACCACCATAACAAAGCCTCAGGACAGAGAGATAGACCAGAGACACAAGAGATGATGTTAGCGCTACTACTATCCTGACATGGAAACAGTTGACGAACAAGAACAGTTTCCCAAAACGTGTTTGTAGTTCTTTAATAGTTTGTAGTTCTTTAATAGTTTGTAATTCTTTAATACATACAACGTTGAGCTGTTCAGTCTCTAACATCCATCCTGTGCTACGTCAGGATCTTTTCTGTCTGGACTTGGACGTTTTGGATGTTTAAACATTAAGAGATTTGGTATTTTAGGCCCTAGAAAAAAAAGACAATGATTTATTTTCCTTGTTAATGTAATGCAGCCTTGAGGGAAAGTTCCAGAATGATACAGTTCCTTGTAGGTCCATCACTCATCTTCATCCTCATCCTCCTCCTCCACCTGTTCGCTCTCCTCCATCACAGCTGAAGCAGTGCTGTGGAGTAATATGGTCCACCTTCTGTGGAACAGCATGGCTCCATCCGGCCGGCCCAGTCGCCATGGCAACACTTGAAGCACCACAGTCAAAGCAGGAGAGAAAGAGTGTGATGACGTCCCCGCGGTGCGATAACACCGAGGCCAGGAGATGAAGGGTGGCAAGTTTGGGGAAAGCAGGGGTGGTGTGACTCCATCGTACGTTACTCCACCCCAGTTTTCAGACATTTAACCCCTCTATAACAAGAGCGGGGCCGATGGGGCCGATGGGGCCGATGGGGCCGATGGGGCCGATGGGGCCGATGGGGCCGATGGGGTGGCCTCGGTGCCCTCATAGCGACATAGTAGAGTGGATCTGTTCTTCTGGACACATTGGGTGATTGGGTGGTTATCCTGATTGTCCAGGGCTGTATAGGAAGTCAAAGCTAGTTGCAGTGGGACTAGACAGCATCCAGACTTGTTTATTTCCTCACGCACAAATAACATTGTATGGCTGTATAACCTTCTTCTTCTTCTTCTTCTTCTTCTTCTTCTTCTTCTCCTCATCCTCTGAAATGTAAAAAAAGTAATTTAATTTACACATTAAACCCTCCCTTGGTCGTCACGCTCTCCTCCGGTTCCTCTTCCGTCTTCCAAATTGACCACCTGATCAAGACCATCTGATCAAGACCATCTCACCAAGACCATCTGATCAAGACCATCTGATCAAGACCATCTCACCAAGACCATCTGATCAAGACCATCTGATCAAGACCATCTCACCAAGACCATCTGATCAAGACCATCTGATCAAGACGTCCTCTGACAGAATGTCTTCCCCTGTCCATCTGAGTATTGAAGACAGTAGAGTCCAACATCTACTCTACGGTGGTTCCAGTAAGACAAGTTCAGTCTTGGGATGTGAAAGCCTCACAGTGAAACAGTAACCACATCACCACCATGATGCTGACCGCTGAAACCAGACCTGTCAGCTTTTCTGTTTATTTACTTTGTGTTTTTGGTTCTTACAGGTTCTTTGTACTGTAAAACCGAACACCTTTACAATATGTCTTTGTGGAAATGAGTTTCCTCTCTATTACTACCAACCCTGAGTGCAACGCTTCACTCTGCTCTTATGGGGAGACGGCAAATGAAAGTATGTTCCAGCTTCAAATGTACTGTCGACGTTTCAACCTGAGCACTCACTTTTAATTGGTACACATGGACAAGTCTACACAAGAGTACAGCGCTGCGGTCAGGTGGCGGTAAACCACAAAGTAACTCAGTCCAACACCTCGCTGACCAAAACTCAACAACAACAACGGCTGAGGTGCAAAAGCTACCAAGTCGTCTGAGCAGCGTGAGGATGTAGAAACGGTGTGATGGTCATGAAGGTTCAGGTTTCCTCTAACAAGCTCAGAGGCACCTGGAGGAAACACTTGCTGAGCTAAAGCTTGTTGATCCAGGCTGCGATCCGCCACGGGATTGTACCGGCCAATTAGAGGAATCAATTAGTTGATCACACGTAGCCATTTAAAATGAACTGTGGAGGAATATTCCTAACAGGATAATAAACCAGCGAACGCCTCAGAGGCTCATTACACTGAAATGCAGAACCCTTATGAACCAGGACTGGACTTTAAAACAGCAGATTAGAAACACATTCAGCCTCTCAGTTGAGTTATACTGGCCTGCAATGCAAGCTAGGAGAAACACACCAACAAACAGACTGGACAACACGACACTGTCAGACCCAATCCCCACGTCCCCCTAAGGCCTGAACCCTCACAGACTTAACTGACGTCACCTGGTAAGTGCTTGAGTGCGAGAGGCTGCAAGGGCTCCAAATTATATAAATAGGAATGGGACAGCACTTTGCGACATATCGCGTTACCTTGACGATACCAAAAAAAAAAGTATGTACAATTGTGGGTTTTGGGACTTTTTATTTTACGTTTTTTACTTTCTTCACCCAGACTCTTGTCTTACAGAGTGGACGAGAGGTAATTGTCAAATAATCAATAGACTCGTTTTGTCAAAACAGAATCATCAAGCAAACATTTTAATAAATAGTTGATGAATAAACATTTGTCCTTCCATTTGTTTACCGTTTTTTTTTACTGCTTCCAGGCTTCCCCTGGTAACCCCATATTTATCGTCACAACGCTATGAACTGTGGGTAATTCCCTCAGGCAAAGTCTGCATCGATGCAGATTTACGGAAAGTGTGCATAAAGGGCTCAAAAAGTCTGCGAGAGAGAGAGAGAGAGAGAGAGAGAGAGAGAGAGAGAGAGAGAGAGCTCTCATATGCCTTGTTGTTATTGTCAATTATAGTGGATTTATTTTACTAACTGTAGAACTAGTTAGCTTGTTAGTTACAAGAAACTAAACCTGATTGGTCGGTTTGTATTACTCAGCCTATGGACATTAACGGAGCTTCAGATCAGTAGCAGACTGGCTACCAGTAGACAGAGACACTGTCAGCAGCAGAGAGACCACAGGTCTGGTTCTGATAGATCTACACTTTATTAACTAAGAGGTGATTCTCCAGTGGATCCATGTTGGATCAGACCTGGTCGACAGGGGGCGTGTCCCTGACCTGGCTCTGGGGGGGAAAGCTTCCATACTGCAGATGTGAAGCAGGTGGTGGAAAAGAGCCAACAACCTGACTATCAACTGAAAACAGCTTGTGACATGTGGTTGAGCTCCTGTAGCGTCTCTAAATAAAATCCATATTTTTATAATTTGCGGTGGGAATCAATACTCCTTCCCAAGTCCTCAAAGACTCATGGATGATGTTTCCAGTTACCTTCTTACTTAGAGAGCCGGCCGGCTACCCAGAGGCATCAGTGTAATGGAAGTGTGGCAGGCTGGGCAGCAGGTCGATGGACATTGATCCACCTCATTATTCCGGTCCATAGAAGACTCACCTTGGCCATTAACGGGTAAATAAAACCAAATGTTCCTCTCTCCTCTCTCCTGGTAGCCGGCCCCTCCATCCTCGCTCGGTGTTTATTGTTGTTTAAAAGCTACAGCGCTTATCGACCCTTTGTTTAGGCGGTGTAGCTCGGCGTTCCGGCGTAGTGGATGTAATTACTGGCCGTTTTAGCGTGGTGGGGCTTCTGCCGGAGCAGAGGAACGCCGGAGCAGAGGAACGCCGGAGCAGAGGAACGCCGGAGCAGAGGAACGCCGGGGGCGGCGGTCGATGGCACCCGGCAGCCAACGCTCTTATCAAGTGAGGAGAGATCTAATTCAAACTCTCTCAAGTCTCCATTCTGATCTCAGGCAGGAAGAGGAGAGAGGCTGTTAGTGTTGCATTTCACTTCACTGGTGGAAATGTCTCAGCCTATCACAGAGCAGATAAACAGGCCTGCAGGTCAGGGACACGCCCCCAGAGCCAGGTTAGTACACGCCCCCACAGCCAGGTCAGGGACACGCCCCCACAGCCAGGTCAGGGACACGCCCCCACAGCCAGGTCAGGGACACGCCCCCCGCAGCCAGGTACACGCCCCCAGAGCCAGGTACACGCCCCCAGAGCCAGGTCAGGGACACGCCCCCAGAGCCGGGTCAGGGACACGCCCCCACAGCCAGGTACACGCCCCCCACAGCCAGGGACACGCCCCCACAGCCGGGTCAGGGACACGCCCCCACAGCCAGGTCAGGACACGCCCCCAGAGCAGCATGACTGACGGTTCCTTTCTCTACATATTATTAAACTCTACTTTAATAATACTTTAATAACTCTGGTCTGAGATCAGAATACAGAAATATATGCATATCTTGTTTGTTGTATATGATGACTTGTGGTTCAATATTCAGAATTATGAGATAAAATAAAAGTATTTTGATATCATGTTGTTTTGGAAGAAAATAATAAATGAGTACTTTCTTGTTTGTTTGTGGATGAAGAACAATATTTCTTTGTATTCTTTCCTTATACAACTGAAACCTGAAACAGATCACCTTAGACCTGTTGTGGCTTTGATCTCTCATGAATCTCTCATGCTCTCCCTGCTTCTCATCCCCATGTGATCAACTCTCTGCAGTGAGACGAGGTACACTCAGGTTTATTGTTAAAGTTGGGGGGGAAACGCAGCTCAGACAGGTCCTGCTCGTCTTGTGAATGAACATCCTTTAACAGGTTTGGGACGGGCGCCACGTGCACTGTAGCTGCCAAGCGTTTATACAGAGCAAATAACAGGATGGGTAGAATCCACCCAGCAGTTTTCCCCTCAGGCCTCCTCGTGTGTGAATTGTGCATTCAATGTTTTTCTTGCCGCAAGAAGAGAAACGTGTGTTTAGCGTGGCGCTGTAAGATAAGGAGCAGCCGTCTTTACATTCAACTCAAACAGGCTTTTGTTCAGCAACGTGAGGGAAAAGGAGCGAGGGTGACTGAGCTGAACCAGAAACACCGGAGTGAGGCTCTTCTTCTTCTTCTTCTTCTTCTCTTGAGGTGTTTCTTATTCATTCTTGTTCAACCGACTGAACCAGAACAAGTCCGCTCGCTGCCTTCGCCTTCGCCATCCGTTCAGCCGTTAGCGAGTTCGTTGCCGGCGTCTTCCATCAGTCCACCTCCACACTTCTTCCTCGCTCCTCCCACGTTCCTCAACCTACCAGAGATCCGGTCTGCCTGACTGCTTGCGACCGCCTTCCTCTTCCCCTCGGCCTTCTGGGAGTTCTGGTAGCTCCCCGCTGGCCGCCGCCCACCCACGCTCTGCCCAGCCGTCCTCCGGCGTCGTCTCTCCGCCTCGCCGCTCCACCACTGAGATAACTCTGACAGCTATAATATCTAAAACATGATTTAATATTCTACCAGCCTTTTTGCGTTTCGGCAAGATAAGAAGATATTGCGATAAACCGGAGCATCACCAAGAGGCAGCGAGATACTTTTAACTCGGGGAAGCTGAATAAACATATTAGCAGATGGTTAATGTGTTGATAACCTTGGCAGTTCTCTCTGAGCATAATGCCATTTTGCTGAGATCAGGGTGGAAATATGTGAGATATCAAACGGCGGCACATGAAAGAAAAGTCACGCCAGCCCGGATTCCTCGCCTTCCTCACATCAGCAACGAGGAGGAGGAGAGATCATATACCTCCCCGATGGAGGAGAATACAGTCGAGGTGTACGGGCTCAGACAGGAAGGAAGATGAAACCAAAGAGATCTGACTTCCTGTGAAACACACACACACACACACACACACACACACACACTCTGCCTGTATAAATCCATCTGGCTGAGGGTGTATTAATCACACCATCAGATGTTATCCTGAGGAAGTCTGGGTGGTTGTTTACCCGTCAGACAGCGATGACAGTCGCTTCACACCGTCACCACCGGCACGCCGATCCCACCTCGGCCCCGCTGCCTTCACCAGCAGCCTTTTGGCAGGAGCCGTGATTGGCTGTCGGTCCCCACAGTGACAGTTGCTAAGTGACAGAGGTGTGATGTGTCAGGAAGGGAAGAGGCTGATGTAAATAGATGGCCTCTGGGACGACAGATTCAGAGGGAGAGACTCCAGTCTGGCTCTCTCTCTTCATACCAGTTAAGAACACATGAAGAAACATCTGAATGAGCATCAGTCCAGACTGACTGACGTTATGCTAGGCTTTCCAAGTCTCCTCATACCCATAATCCCCTGTGTTGTTTGTTTGTGTTGTTGTTTTTCTTCCTGTGGTTGGTGGATGGTTGTTCTCACCCAAGGAGGAAACACTGCAGAGTTCAGAACATGCTGGCAGTGAACGCACCCTGAAGTAAATCTCTAGTGGACGAGTTCCTCAGAGACTTGACACACACACACACACACACACACACACACACACACACACACACACACACACACAGATGAAACAGATTCAATGCATGTAAGAACAGAGAGAATAACTTGGATGGCGATAAAAACCTGTGAAGCCTCAACAGAACAAGTGATGCCTCAACGAAGCATCACTGAGCTGAACTCACAGGGAGGTGAGAGGTGAGTGACGGCTGAAGCCTCTCAAGCCCAAACACACCAGGTGGACAGGATGTGAAGTCTGAGTCCACCAGGTGGACAGGATGTGAAGTCTGAGTCCACCAGGTGGACAGGATGTGAAGTCTGAGTCCACCAGGAGGACAGGATGTGAAGTCTGAGTCCACCAGGAGGACAGGATGTGAAGTCTGAGTCCACCAGGTGGACAGGATGTGAAGTCTGAGTCCACCAGGAGGACAGGATGTGAAGTCTGAGTCCACCAGGAGGACAGGATGTGAAGTCTGAGTCCACCAGGAGGACAGGATGTGAAGTCTGAGTCCACCAGGAGGACAGTTGAGAGAAGCAGAGGGATCGGCCTCGTTCACACAACGTCTGAAATTCTTCTTAAACGTTTCGTATTCGTGTGTTTACGGAAATGCCAACATGGGATTCATGAAACGTGGAAAACCTCCATGTGTGCGTAACCCGGTGTCTTCAGGTGAACAAGGCCAAGCGGTGGTAAACTGGATGTGCGTTCTGACGTTACTCACTCAGTCTGACCATCCAAGGCCTCCAGTACAGGGGTGGGGTGGTCGGGGGGTCCGGGGGTCCGGGGGGGTCCGGGTCGGGTCGGGGGGGTCCAAGTGGGGGCGAATGAACAGACTGTAAAATTACCTGCTAATTAATGAATATTTGTATTCACCTCCTCCACCGTTGTTGAAGATACCGTTGTGCATACTAAACACAGGCACACACACACACACACACACACACACACACACACACACATATATAGTGTGTATAAATGGTTCACAGATCTCCAAGGTCGGAACAGCAGCACTAATAGTCTGAGTGCTCTTTTATTTTAATCTCTGAAAAGTAAATGTGCAGCGTACGGACAAAACATGGTGGAAGTTCAAACCTGACACTGTTGGAAAGTTGAATTGTCTCTGAAAGCCATTAAAATGTTTAAGTGTGTGTGTGTGTGTGTGTGTGTGTGTGTGTGTGTGTGTGTGTGTGTGAGAGAGAGAGAGAGAGAGTCTGTAACTAAACGTGCACAGTGCATGTGTCTGTGTGTGAGTCGTTCCCTCAGCAGGATTCAACCTCTAGTAACACCCAGTCATCACAGAGACCCGACAGAGGACTCAACATAAAACCTGCTGCTGGATCCACCAAGCACACCAAGGGACTGGACCGGATCCATCTGGATGCCTTTATTGTCTTTGGCTTTGTTGTGTTTTTGTATTTGGTTGTTTAGTTTGTTGTTTGTCTGAGACACTGAAGGTGTGTCTTGGCCTGCAGCAAAATAAATCAAGCTTCTTGGGTTAACGTGATGCAACAAAAAAAACTTTGGTTAAAGTGAGGTCAGGTTTTGGTCTTGGTTAAATGAAAACTGAAAATGAACTGAACTCACATCAGAAAACCTTGTATCGGCTGGGAAGGTAAATGTATGACCTACTTCCTGTCACATGAGCTTCGCCTCCGGACTCAATTCATTGGAGTTGATCTGAATCCATCTGGACCCTGCTGCTGTAATTAGCACCACTCAGCCCAGACGGGGTTGTGAGTCTCCATCAGCTCAAATAAAACGCATTTTTCCACCTGATTGAATTTGTGATGAGAGTTATGAGACGTTATGGATGAACTCAGTTAGGATACATATAATATAAAGGTCTGGTGTGGACGGATCCCCTGAGACCAGCAGCTGATGAAGATGATGACTTTCCTGAGTGAGAGATGAAGACAAATAGAGAACTGAGAGAGAGGCTGCAGTGCTGCTGTCCACGCTGTCAAAATAAAAGCGCAGTGATTGTGGCGAGAGAGAGATAGCGCTCTGTAAGGCACTCTGTGTGACAGACCTGTTTTGTTAAGAAACTCTTTATACACCAATTTCACTCAAAAAGCCTTCAGCCCATTCACTGTGTTTCTCAGCTGATCTCAGACATGCAGTGAAGGCTTTGCAGTTGTGTCACAAATCTCTTAAGAAAAGATTTTTTCAAAGAGTTTCATAAAAATATGTTTAGATGTTTATACAATCAGTTATGGACATATGAAGAAGATTGTATTGTGGCCTACAGTGTCTTCATGTAGAGGATCCATAGATAAGTTATTAATCTGGACTTTACAGGCCAAAGGTCAGGCTGACACAATCAGTTATCAATTATCACTCAATTATGACTGTAAAAAGTTGTGCACGATCAGAAGAAAAGCACATAGTATTTATAAAGGTGGAGTGGGTGGTGGCTGACAGATGAAGAGACTATCTGCAGCACTGTGCCGGTACAGGAGGTTCATATCAAAGCCGACTTGAACTGAATTAAGTGCGGATAATCCTTCAGCATGGCAAAACTACGTGTGCTATCATCCAATTACAGGGACCGGAAGAAAAGGAATTACAAGATAAGGTTAAAAACACTAACGGAGCACGATTAAATGAATAAGACACACTGACGTTTGGTACAACCAGCTAGAACCAGTTGACTGTCTGAACCAGGTTGTTGTGGTGTGTCTATAGATCCTCCAGTAACGTTCTCAGTAAAAGTGATCAGTGTGATCAGGTAGATTTGTCTCCAAATGTAGGTTACTGTGACTCAGTAAACTGTCTTGTCTTTAGCCCTAGTCTCTACTCCAAAACACTCTGAGTTGGAGCTGGAGAAGAGTCAGCTAGTTCACCTGAACTAACTGCTAGCTAACTAGTTACTGTTAACGACTAGCCACTGCTAATGCTAGCTTCTACTAGATACGTTAGCTAGCTAACTAGCCAGCAGGCTAGTTTAGTTACTGTTAACATGGGACGACTAGCCACTGCTAACGCTAGCTTCTACTAGCTACGTTAGCTAGTGTGCTAACCAGATGTGTTAACAACAAGACAGTGATGGTTAGCTGACCAGATACTATGGTTAGCTAGCTAACAAGCTACATGATCTAAACACTAAATCAATCAGATGGATCAGTGATGAAATGATCAGTTCAGTAGAAACAGACAGAAATGAACCATGAAGATTCAATTCAGGACCTCCAACATGGCCGCCAGAGTGGGCGGGGCTACATCACCTGAAAGCCTGTGTCGCATCCAGCTTTGACTCCACCATCAATACACTGCAACTGTAGAAAGACGAGAGGTGGGAGCAGGAGACTATAAGGGATGGCAACACAAGTTTAGAAAGATTAGGGAAGTACAAGCTGAACAGAGTCTGAAACAGAGACAGGGAACAGATGGGGAGGGGGGAGGGGGGGCGGTAATGGTGCATGGTGGGAGGTAATGAGAGAAGATGGGGTTAAAGGTACCGAGTTGAACAATGCTGGAGGGAAGCATGAAACTCCAGTGAACACGTGTGAATGAAAATATGTGGTTTGTTAACGGTGAGGACAAACCTGTCACTCGCTATCCAGGAAGTAACATTCGATGCAGAGAGACTCGACATACAGCAGCAATAACAACGCAGGACTTCCTACATCCTGCCAATGGAACGATGGAAGTCATCAATGATGTTTATGCCTCAACGCCGGATGAGGGCCCGATGTAAAATAGACCAGAGACTTGCTGATGGTTTTGGTGATTTCGGTCACGTCATCGGAGAGAAACCGTGATGTGATTACACAAGACAATCCCATATGCCCCAGAGTGAGCTGATACAATGATAAACCCCATGAAGAGCTCTGGAGCCTGGGAGAGGAGAGACAGGAGAGAGGCCCGGCTGGATGGCTAATATGATGGACAGAAGTGGACGCTTAATATCTGTGTGTGTGTGTGTGTGTGTGTGTGTGTGTGTGTGTGTGTGTGTGTGTGTGTGTGTGTGTGTGTGTGTGTGTGTGTGTGTGTGTGTGTGTGTGTGTGTGTGTGTGTGTGTGTGTGTGTGGCCGGCCGGCGGGTCTCGGTCCTGAAGCGCTGATGTTTCCTTCTGTCAGTATTCCTCTTTTCCTCATCATCTCACTCCTCTTCCTCTCTGCAGGTTTTAGTCATACATACATTTCTCAGATGCAGAAGTAATGTTATTGGTTGAGTCAAACCTCAGTAGGCGGAGCCAAACAACCACCGTTTTGCTTAGCTAGCCGTGTAGCAGTAGCCGATAGACCATAATGCAATGCAGTAGCCAAGATTTCAGAGAGAAAATGAAATGAAAATGATTTCATGCTACATTTTATCCAGACATATCAGCTTTTAGTTTATCCATTTACAGTATCGCCTGTTTGAACCAAAACATCTTAAGAGAGAGGTTTGTTCAGGTGAATGAAGTGTTCAAAAAAGTGAAATGTGTTGAAAATCTTGTGCAAAGGTTTTCTAAGTGAAGAAATGATTCTGATTTATTATTCTGAACTTTCTTTTACTCTGTTCAGTTCCTGGCCCCAGACATCCGCCATGAGAGGAAGGTCCTCAGCTAGCGAGTGCCACAGGACACAGGAAATGACATCAGAGCAACTGAGGGGTTTAACCCAGTCATCCTCTGGGGCTGCTGGAGAAAAGGGTTCAACAGGAGGTGTTGCAATGGCATCACATGAAGGCAGCAGAGAGCTGCGAGTGATCCATCAGGGCTCCTCAGAAACTGCACTGTTGGTAGATATGAGCAAGGAGTCAAGACCTAGTGCAGCTGTAGATGCCACAGGCACAGTGGTGGAGCAGTGCATGCCACACAACTGGAACATAAATGAAAGTTCAGGGAAAGAGTGCGACCAGGAGACTGGTTCACTGACTGAGCAAGTTTGCTTAGAACAATCCCAGATGACTCCAGTGGACTCGGCACAAAGCGCAGCACCAAGCGCTCAGCAGGTTGGAAGAGCTCTCATCATGACTGCTGAGGAGACGACGGCCAGAAAATGTCACGACCTCGGTTTGACTTCCACAGAGAAAGTCACAACTACAACTACTATATTTATGATGATGAAATATGGGAGAGTCCGAGCACTGATCTGTAATATCCTTGGGGAAAATTCCTATTAATGACATGATAATAGATGAATCTTATTTTGTTCTGAAACACAATACTGAGACATTTGTTTTACTCAGTATGGGTTTATTGTTAAGGATTACATGCATTTGTCTACAGACGTTCCTTAGTTATTATTCCAGAAATTGGTTTTATTTCTTTCTGTATTGTAAGCATGTTAGTGTTACTAACAACACCCAATTATATTTTTGTACCATACCATGTCACGTACAATGATTTTCTTTTCATTATGGTAATAAATCACGCTATCTTGTGGATAATTAAACTTCTTTTTAAAGCTATGTCCTCTGAAAATGTGAGGGGTCTTAACCAAAGCATTGTCCATTGTCGTTTTTGCAATATGCAATCTTTTACATCACAAAATCAACGTGGACCTGGCTGAGTTCCAGACCAACTTGGTGCCCTACCCACGTATCCACTTCCCCTTGACGACCTATGCTCCAGTCATCTCTGCTGAGAAGGCCTACCATGAGCAGCTTACCGTGGCTGAGATTACCAACTCCTGCTTTGAGCCCGCCAATCAGATGGTGAAATGTGACCCTCGTCACGGCAAGTACATGGCCTGCTGTCTGTTGTACCGTGGAGATGTGGTGCCCAAAGACGTCAACGTGGCCATCAGTCATATCAAGACCAAGAGGAGCATCCAGTTTGTGGACTGGTGCCCCACAGGCTTCAAGGTGGGCATCAACTACCAACCACCAACTGTGGTGCCTGGAGGAGACCTGGCCAAGGTCCAGAGGGCAGTGTGCATGCTGAGCAACACCACAGCCATTGCCGAGGCCTGGGCTCGTCTTGACCACAAGTTTGACCTGATGTACGCCAAGAGGGCCTTTGTCCACTGGTACGTTGGCGAGGGCATGGAAGAGGGAGAGTTTTCTGAGGCCAGAGAAGA
Source organism: Hoplostethus mediterraneus (assembly GCA_034670385.1). Lineage (NCBI taxonomy): Eukaryota > Metazoa > Chordata > Actinopteri > Trachichthyiformes > Trachichthyidae > Hoplostethus > Hoplostethus mediterraneus. Next base: position 185,579 of record JAXDDW010000229.1, on the reverse strand, counting down.
CATGGCGGCCCTGGAGAAGGATTACGAAGAGGTGGGCCTTGATTCCGTTGAAGATGAAGAGGGGGAGTATTAGGAAGAGAAGGAATAGTTAGTCAGTTAATAGTAATAGTAGTTAATAGTAGGAATAGTTAATAGTTGTATTGTCATAGTAATAGTTCTAGTAATGTGTTCTTACCTGTTTAAATAAAGCTGTTTTAAGTGTTTCCTTTTGTTTCTATGCCAAATTCTTACTTACGGGGGGGGGGGGGGGGTGGGGTGGCAGAAAGGATCATTTCAAAGTGAATTTGGGTGACATTTTATTTAGAGCTGTAGCTGTAGAGATGCATTCTGAGTTAGCAATCCCTTTTTGACAAGTCTTAATTTCATTCTGCTTTGAGTAAGTAAATGGGGTTTGTCATAAAAACCACACATTGGGGAGTATGAATAAGCCTCACCCTCAAACTAGCTGTTACTCTAACTGTTATGCTACTTAGAACTCACACAGCATCAGGCTACATCTGACACAAAACCAAGTTATTATTCTTTGCTCTCTTACCAGGCATCGTTTCCCCTTACCTTGGGCACCATTTAAAGTTGAGAAATTACAAAACTTATACTACTTATGAAACTTAATATCCATGGGTGAGATGTGGCCTGTCCGCCACAAGATGGCAGTGTGACTTCACTGTGGCAGCAGGACCCAAGGAAAGCAGAAGACAAGCAAATTAATGAAGTCACAAGGCCACCTGCCAGGGGCGTGTCTAAAGGGGTGGCACCGCCCTCACTGAAATACAATTGGCCCGCCCCTGGTGCCTCCCCCAACGCCATTGGACTAGAGTACTGTCAATCTGACAATGCCCAACGCCATTGGATCAGAGTGTTGTCAATAGCTGCTTGATTTGCGATGCGGAACACAACCCGGCCACAGACCAGTCTCCTCCATGGTATGTACACACGCCGGTGTTTCCCATACATTGATTTATTTATATCAACATTGACCGACACATATTGATTTTCTATGTTTTTACTATTTAAAATGGGTAACACCTTATTTCACTGCAGACCTGAGCACAGCGCATTGATTGGCTCCTCCCCTCCTTGCCCCGCTCTCGCTCTCTCTGTGAGTAGCCCCTCCTCGCTCTGGGAGTAGCCCCTCCTCTCTCTGGGAGTAGCCCCTCCTCTCTCTGGGAGTAGCCCCTCCTCTCTCTGTGAGTAGCCCCTCCTCGCTCTGGGAGTAGCCCCTCCTCTCTCTGGGAGTAGCCCCTCCTCTCCGTCACACTCTGAGGCTTCATCCACACTAACACCTTTTTGTTTTGAAACTAAAACGATCTCCGTCCACACAAGCGGTTTAGCACCGTTTCATAAATGATATCCCTCAATACTAACACGCCTGAAAACTCTTCACGTGACCAGCGGTGTAAACAGGAAGCAGATTGTCTGCTCTGCTGTTGCTTATTTGCAGAAAATACCGTTACAAAAAACAGCAATGGTGAAAAGTAAGAGCAGAGATGTCTTTGTTTGGATGGACGACGAGGTGGAACTGTTACTGAAAGTAACAAACGAGTATAAGGCGGTAAAGCGGCGGAGGGTATAGATCAGGGGTATTCAACTAAAATCTAAAGAGGTCCAGTTAGAGAACATTTCTTGAAGCAAAGGTCCGGAAGATCATAATGTCTAACTATTTAGTGTGATATATATTTAAGTAGCCTAGTAGTTGTATCAACATCTGCATGTAATCAATACCTGACTGTCAAATCAAATGAATTCAGTACGATTCAAAAACCTTTTGACAATATTTATTGTCACGTAACATAGAACTGAACATATGTATGACTGCAGATATGTATAATGTTCTCTCATTAACTAAATAAAAGTAGGGCTGCATTTCAAAATAAGAGAAAATAAATAAAATGTGAAAATTGTGCTTTTCTTTGTGGCAGATGATGCTGACATGGGTATTTGCTTTATTTTATCACAAAGCTCTTGTTTTTGTTTTCCCTCAAGTAGTGTTTCAGCTACTGCACTCGTGCTTTCAGTAAATGGCTTTTTGTGTTGACCCAAAATCCAAGCAACTCTGAGGGAACTCATGAGCACGTTGTTGGGCAGTGAATGTGGCTCAGGATCCTATTGGGCTCTGAGACCACTTATTTTCTGTGATCTCACGTCAGATTTGAGTGGGTATGTTTGTTCAAAACCTTTATGTTTTGTCTCATAATGGCGTTTCACATTGGCACTTTTAATAAGCGCCACGGTTTCTGAACATGAGACACTGGTTTAGTGCTCTTCATCTCAGTCGTCTGTATATCTCCCTTTGTTTTCTCTACCTGTATCGCTATCTTTCTTTTTCTTTCTACCGTCTTTTCATGTGTAACTTGCCTCTAACTCTCTCATCTGTCTGCACTGTATAGTCGCAATATTTACCGCCTGGAATGCACAGACTTGATTGGCTGAGTAGTATCACGTGGGATGGCTTAACTCGCATGCAATTGGTCTGTGCGTTTCCTCATCCGCTAAACCACTACCGTAAAGACTACAAAAGCTGCGCCGGTTAAAATAGAAGCGCCCCGTCAGGTTTTAAGTCATAACCTTCTGTTTTGGCTGTGAGTCCGTATGGGACGGCTTCTGGGTCCGGACTCGGACCGCGGTCCGCCTGTTGGTGACCTATGGTTTAGATTATAAGTCGTGGCAAAGCAAATACAGCGACATATTACCTCGGTACCTGGAGCACTATCCATCGCCAGGGAAGTAGTGATGGGCGGACCGAATCTTTTCAAAGAATCGATTCCTTCGAGTTGATACATGTAAATGAATCAAACCTTTCGAATTTTGATTCTTTTTTTATATTTGTATTTATATTTGTTATAATATGTTTACAACTTGGTTTGTTTCTTTTGTTGTTTTATATTAAGGCCCTTGTCACTGTGACACTTTGATTGTTATATTTGTTATATTTGTTATATTTATTTCATTGTTCATCTGCTCACTCAACATAATAACTCAGGACTCGTTAAATTCTCCCCGACGGTCCAACTGGTGAAGGATCCACATGGCAGCTGGTCCTGGAGGTGACTGGGACTGTGAGGACCAGGACGGTCCCTGAAGCCGGTCTGTGGAGAGGAGCTGGTCTGAACAGGTGGTGCTGATGAAGCGAGCGCTGCGTTGAGTGTGTGCTGGTGTTTAAAGCTCCTGTTTCATTAAAGCCCCATTACAGCTTCTGAAGCTTGTTCATTAGCGACAGGCTGATTTGCCAAAGGAATTCTCATTACAGGAGGATAACTTCATAAGGCTGCCACCCTCTTTTACCCCCCGCCACACACACACACACATACACACACACACACACACCATCATTTTCATCTCGCCAGCTTGTATGATCGAGGCGACGACACATCCATATTGATCTGTTTGTATCTGCAGCGTGGATCGCTCCTCTGACAATTTCCTTCCCATCATTATGTTGACAGTTTCCCACCGTCGTCTCTCCGCCCATACGAGCAGCGAACATCCTCAGAGTTCATTTAACTGAGAGAGTTTACCAGTCAACACTCAACGCTGCAACGCAACACTTTCTATCACTTCACAGCCTTCAGAGTTCATTTAACACATCAGACAGTTTTGACTCGTTCTGCCCCAGAGGACCAGCAACTCAGCAACTCTGTCAACTCAGCAACTCAGCCAACTCAGCCAACTCAGCCAACTCAGCCAACTCAGCCAACTCAGTCAACTCTGTCAACTGTAAAGAGAAAGTGAAGGCTGCAGGTATTCTGGAAGACAGGGAGACAGGCAGGAGTGAGGAAGAGTCGGTGAGGAAGACGAACCAAAACAACATGGAGGACAAAAGGTAGAGAGAAGGAAATAGAAAGGAGGATGAAACGTGACAGAGGCAGAACCGGAGCCAAACCTCTCCTCCATGTCATCCAGACAAAATACAAATGATGGAAGTAGTGTTCGTGTGTGTGTGTGAGTGTGTGTGTGTGTGTGTGTGTGTGTGTGTGTGTGTGTGTGTGTGTGTGTGTGTGTGTGTGTGTGTGTGTGTGTGTGTTAATGATTGGAGGCTCAGACCAGTCAGAGGTAAACACCGGCTGATCCAGGAACAGTAAGCCTAGCGCTCTCTGACTCAACAGACGGTTTGGTGTTCACTCTGCTGCTGCTGTGGGCTGACATGATGCTGCCATGTTGTACTGCCATCTAGTGGGGAGGAAGAGACACTGCTCCTCCTGAAGGAACTTCCTCTCCTCCTCTTGTCTCATTCTTCTTCTCTTTATCTTCCTTTCTTTCCTTTCAATTCTCATCATCCCTCTCCTCATTTCTTCTCCTTACCTTTACTTTCCTTTCCTTTCCTCTCCTCTTGTCCTCTCCTCCTTTCCTTTCCTTTCCCCGCCCCCTTTCTTCTCTTCTCCTCTCCTTTCCTTTCCTCCTCCCCTCTCCTTCACTTTCCTCCTTTCCTCTCACATATCAGCACAAGCATGTTTATTTCATCTTTAACTTCTTTGATTTTTTATTTAACCTTTATATAACTTGAATTCCCATTGAGATTAAAAATCTCTCAGATCCTCAGACGAGCACCGTCATCCTGTCTATGAGCAGGAAGAGAATCACATGACATGACATACGGGATAATTACATAATGATTTAAAACGTATGGATCAACATTTTGCTATTTCTTTTCAAGGTGGAGAATCGTTATACGTGGAGGAATCGATGGATTCAGTCGACTGATCGTGTTCCTCCAAGCTTCAGAAAACAACAGAAGCAGCACTGTGATGGAGCAATTTGGTGTCCCCTCTAGATGTGATGTGATCACGGTGGACAGAAGAATGCCGCTTGCCTCTTCATGGGCGTCTTTCGAGGGCCAGCCCGGGGAAACAGAGGAAGGAGCACGCACAACCCAAGGACTGAAAGACTGTGGAGAGACGTTTGGAATGGCCTCTCTAATGTATACCACAGTGGCGGCTGGCCAGTAGAGGGCGCTAGGGCGCCGCCCACCACTCCCCACATCCTAGACTTCATTGAAGACTTTAAAAATTACATTCTTTTTTTTTAAATCAGCAAGGTCAATATTATATAGTTAGTGAGTAGAATGTATAATCTGCAATAAAATGTAGATTAAAATTGTTCTACATTGTCTAAAGTTACTGCTAAGTCACGTATTTCCGGCCTGGGGCGCAAAAATCTTTGCCCATTGACTCTCGTTATAAATTGTACGAACTGCGCATGTACAAACAGCATTTATCTGAATGCTGCTGATTTACACACCACCAACCACTGGGTGGCAGCAGAGAGCGAGGGGCTCGTGGTACATCTGACATAAAATGCGCCAGAATGAGACAAAATACTCGGTGGTTTTCAAGGAGCTGGTTTAGTAGGAAGGCTTGGCTAACTGTATGTAATGACACCAATGCTTTATTTAGCTTTCCCTGCACCCTTTTTCAAACGACAGGTCTCAGACCAGCATGGATTCAGACAGGTTTGAATGATTTAAACCACATATCAGAAAAATCAAAAGCAAATGTTTGGGAAAGTAAACAGCTGCTCAGCTTGATGAAGGCTACAGGACAGGGATCCGTGAGCACAATGAAGAGGTTGACAAAAACAGGCACATCCTGTCTAAAATAATAAACTGTCAAGTTCTGTGGAGTCATTGAGAAATCTGCATCTCTCAAGGAGAGAAGGGTAACATATGTACAAAACGTTGAAGCCACAAGGTGGCAAAGTCAAATGGGTTTGAGCCAGTTCACTCAGCGTTTTGATGGCACTGGGTATTTCAAATGTAATACCATATTCATTTATTTTTTTCTTAAATGTTATTTTCTACTAGGTCTTATTGTGTTCATAATTTTCTGCCATTGTCTCAGGGTTTTGTGTTGTCAGATTTCTGTTGCACTTATGGAGGCACTTTTCGGTTACTTTAGTCTTTCACCATTACATATTGTAGTATAAAAGATAATTATTATGAAGAATTTGCACTAATTGAAGTACCTTAACTTACCTAAAGCACGTTTCATTAAAACAAATGTTCATTCAGCTTAGCAAATACAAATAAAGGACTTTTCATTTATTTAAATACACTGATGATACCTTAGTACATGTTTGCTGGATTTTTGGTATAGCCCCCCCTGGAGAAAAATGCACCAGCCGCCACTGGTGTACCATTCCCTCTTCACACTGCTGGAGCACGGTGGAACATTGGACTGCAACAATGAAACCCTTGGTCAACCAGTGGAACCACCATGGGCTCAGGACTGCACGGTACATGTCCCCGTATCTTCAACTAGAGTCACGAAATCTCACGGGTGTTCAAGGGGTTTTCGGTGCATCCAGCAGAGGGAGTACAGAGACCACAGCACCTGCTTTCATCTGGCCAGAGAGGGTTGATGTTCCCTCCATTCAGTTTGTTCTTGAGCCTGGTCGCCTTCAAGAACTCCAGCAACGAGTCAACCCTTTGGCGGGTTCAAGAGACAGGATTGGAGTCGATCTGCTGGAGGAAGTGCTGAGCTTTCTCTCATCTTAAACTGAACCAAAGCTAGGAGTCCATTTTCAGTCCATCAAACATTAAGAGATTAACAACAAGATCATTGACTTTTCCCGGGAAAGACGGGTCCAACTGTACAGTAGTCTTAGGCTGTAAGACTAAATCCATCCTCCATACTCAAATCTGTAGCAAAGTAGCAAATGGGACTATATCTTGTATCTCGTTGTGCATCCCTGTGTTGTAGAATGACAATAAATGAACCTTGTACCTTGTACAGGACTGTGGTCCTTAATGTGTACTTCCAAGTTGGACTCATGCTGTTACAAAGAGGTTCTTCATGATTTACATTGGTATTATCACATGTTCTTTATTGTTCATTTCATACACCCACAAACCCAACTCAACTGATAAGACTCCGGAAGCTTTTTCAATATGATACATATTTTTACAATATGTGCGTAAACTAAGACCCTAAAAGGTTAGGTCAGAGTCAGAGTTATTTTTTAATGTTCATAAATGTTGTCTTTCCCTCTACTAGCCACTGACAGATTTCGCCCCCTCATATCAGTCGCTGGACAGAAACTTGTAAATATCTCATTTGTTTTGTATACATTGAGCTGACAGTATTTCAGACAAAATCTCTCCATAACATTGTTGAGTAGAGCGCTGCTCTGCCTGTCATGATTTACTTCATCTGTAACATCTATATGAGCCCCAGGAAATAGGGGACAATATAATCTATTCCAAAAAAATCTAATTTTCCTTTCCACTGAAGAAATATTGTGATGCATATGTAGCCCACTGTTAACTACGTACCAAAACATTACAGGGTCATCAATATAAAGTGGAACACCATGTTAAAGATCAGCCATACATAATATACATGGGTGCTCAGGCCTGCTCACCTGTGCATAGTGACGCCTAGTGGTAGGACTGGTAACATTACAAGCAGACAGATTTGGAAATTATTGATATTGATAATGATATTGATATTGATATTGAATGGGATAAACAGCATCATCATGATAAAGTTAACTACAAGCACTTAAGGTGAGCCATGTAGCTTAGCCTAATATTCTGGTTTCTGTGCTCTAAAAACTATTCGGTTGGGAACAGCAACAGCCAGAAAGCTATTCTACCAGCTCTAAACTGAATAGAAGAAGTCAAACCAATCAAAGTACATTAAACATAATGAATAAACATGCGGTGGAGCGTGTATTTTTAGACTCCTGGATATCAACAAGAGAGACAGACACTTAAAATTACACTCCAAAGGAATCACATGACACATGAAATGTTTCAGATGAGTTCAGGTGATGTAGGGTACAGGTGAGTTCAGGTGATGTAGGGTACAGGTGAGTTCAGGTGATGTAGGGTACAGGTGAGTTCAGGTGATGTAGGGTACAGGTGAGGTACAGGTGAGTTCAGGTGATGTAGGATACAGGTGAGTTCAGGTGATGTAGGGTACAGGTGAGGTACAGGTGAGTTCAGGTGATGTAGGGTACAGGTGAGTTCAGGTGATGTAGGGTACAGGTGAGTTCAGGTGATGTAGGGTACAGGGCTGTTTTCAGATTTTTAGAAAACACAGGAATTAATGTAATAGTATAGTAACCTTTCTGATTCACACTCCAATCCAGAAGGTGGCGGCACCTAAAAGCTGTTTGCCAACCGCCATTAAACAACAGAAGAAGAAACAGCCAAAACGCGCCGTGCCTCAGACTTCCTGTCCAACAGCCCGAGACACGAGACATCACTGGGATGGAACAATCCGCTGGCTGTGACAGGTAACACGCCAAACACTTCCATACAAATTTAACGTGTTAACACCTAATATTTGTACGCGTTGACACGTACTCTCTAGACGGTATTTGCGCTAACGGGCTTCCATACTTCCGTCGCGCGTCATGGACGACACGAGAATACAGGAAGGCGAGAAATGACGCTGTAATTCCCTGTAGCTCTGAAGAAGAAGCAACACTGCATTCGTTGCAGTTCGTCATGTAAACAGACGAAATTACTATCAGTACTTTCTGTTTCCTGTTTCCTAGTCACAGTTGGGAATAATGGACACATTTCAACTGCCTCCTCCAGAGAAGCAGCCGCCTCTTCTCCATGGCGACGATTTCAACTCGCTGTTCTCCGCGAGCGGCCAACCGCACATGTCGCAGGGGATGTTTACAACGAACATGAGAAGCAACACGCCTCAAAATCCACCGCAAACGGACTATAATATGTGTCAGTGGACATCTTCACCAGGATATGACGGTCATCCTTACGGATACAGACCCCATTTCCCACCAGCATCGCCCGGATTAGAAAGTTATGGAGGACCTCCCTTGGTTCATGGATATTCAGTCCCACCGCCTCCACTTCCCTGGTCATCACCCAGACAGTTTCCTCCCACAGTGAACACCGTTCACCCCAGCACAAAGGTTGGACCAACAAATACATACAATAAGATTGGGTCTGCAGATGTTCCAAAAATGAATCAGCACTCTAAAGCAAACTCAGGTTTTATACAACAGCGTGAATACCAAGATCTGTCTGAGAGGTATGGTGAACATCTCCTTAGCTACCCACCGTTTCCTCCACAGGGTAATAATGACAGTGACCAGAGTTTTGGTAAAACAGTAGACACACGACCTGGAGAGGAGAAGGCTGCTCAGAGGAGACAAGATGAGCAGTGGGTCAGGCGTTTCCTACAAAGCAGAGGCAGAGCTTCCAAGAGTCCAGAGTCCCAGCGACCAGACGGGATACATGTTCCTCAGATACGAGAGGCTCTCTACGGTGCCGTTCGCCTCGTCTCAAAGCTGTCCCTCGCATGTGAAACGCTGAAACACAACTTGGAGGATGAGAGCGTCTGGATGGACTCGTACGGGATGGCTCTGGAGGTGAAAAGAGAGCTGCAAGAGAAGCTTAAAGTCCTCGATGACCGTGAACGTTTAGACGACTTGAAGATGAAACTGTCCTGCGTTGCTAAGAGGAGAGGCCGGCGGTGGAGGAGGAAGCTGGTGCAGATGGAAGATAAACGTATGGATGGGCAGATCTCAGAAAAAGAGGCGGCAATAGATAAATGGAGGATGAAGAAGATCCAGGAAGTAGAGGAGAAGAAGATGGTAAGTCAATTCAGCACAATATTGAAAAATGATGTTATGATGTGCAGTAGGTTTATTTCAACAGTAGGTGGCGTTGTACACCTACCGTCATTTTAACATGCTCTTAGTTGAGAGTACACCTTCTATACAGGAGATGATTGGAGGAATTAAAGCAGTTAGTAGATGACGCGGGTCGTTCTGTCAAATCACCCAAAATAACAGACATTTTAAACCCGACCGTCTCAGAATTTGATGAAACTTGGTGTACTTGTTGGTTGGGTCAGTTTGGTTTGGGAGATTCGACCCCCAAAATGGATGTGACCCCCGACCTTTGAACCCTCATATCTCAGGAACTACTCGGCCAAACTTCAAAACATTGGTAGTGTTGGAAAGGGAATTTGAAATCGAAATCATTATTTTCCCGATTGGAGTATGTTGGGGTACATTGGCATTTTGACTTTTGCTATGACCTTGAAATTGACCTTGTGGATCATGTAACCTTGAGATGACCTTTCCTGAAATTGAATCTCCCACATGTTAAAACACATACAAGTTTCAGAGGTGTCATATTCTTTATTAAGCAGCAATACACATTCAAAAAGTGCATGTCTATGATCACAGCGAGTGTGGACAACTTGTAACGTCATCCAAACTTCGTTCTCCAGGAACAGGAGCTGAAGATGGCCGCCGACGCTGTTCTCTGTGAAGTGCGGAAGAAGCAGGCGGATGTGAAGAGGATGCAGGATGTCCTCAGGTCTCTGGAGAAACTGCGCAAACTGAGGAAGGAGGCAGCATCCAGGAAAGGTGATTCATTACATTACATTACATTACAGTCATTTAGCAGACGCTTTTATCCAAAGTGACTTAAAATAAGTGTATTCAACATAGGTAGGTAGAGAACTACTAGTCACCAGAAATCATAAGTGCATTTCCTTCCTAAACAAGCAACTAAGAGCAGAACTAGTGTTAAGGTAAAAGAACAATAAGTTAACTAGCTACTTTTCTTAAACAAATGAGACAAATAAGAAAATCAAATAAACAAGAGCTCAGACAAACCTGACATTAACCTGCAGTAGACTTGTTTTCAGCCCCCCAAACATATTCATTCATCTGATATTAAATCCATTGTGAAATGAAGCAATCCTGATTAAAAAAAATCTCAATATTAGTGTGTATATGGTTAATTTGCCATTTTACAAGGTTTTTTCTGCATTGTAAAAGTTTGCGCGAGCTGTGTAAACGTAATTTTTGGCCACCTGAAAATTGAATTTAAATCTGCTTGGAAATTGCATTGAAACAAAAGCCTCTTCAAGAGCGATGGAAGGGTCGATTGTGGTGATGGTAATGTCAAATAGGAAGTCCTCCACCCGCGGAGGATGTTGTTGTGTCAGTGGAGATAGGAGGTGCAGCCGGTTGGAGAGGCAGGTGGCAGGTGGAGCGAGTCAAAGTGAATTGCATTGTGGGTAACTAGAAGTAAACATTGGAAATTCAAGATAATGTTGGAAGTGTCTAGTTAATGTTTAATGCAAGTATAGTCTGTTGACTGTTTTCTGAGTTCATTTTGTTCATACAAGGTTAATATGTGATATCCTTAATGTATGAAATTGAAAGTTATTGCCACATTTTCTTTATAAAGAATTTGGATCGAAAGTAAGTAAATGGTTCCCTTATCAGGCTGTGTAGGAGAGAGGGATCGCTTTTTTCTTCCACAGCAATAATCAATAGTTTGTCATATTCGTCATATGACGTAAATGGAACTTTTGGAACATTACACAGTTACTAATATATTTTGCTGTGAGGTGCAACAATGGCATATGTAGAAAACGTCTCAGATTCAAACCCAGTGGGTCTCCACCACATCTCCACACGCTGCTGCAGGTATTTAATCATTTAGTTAAACATGTTGTGCAGTAATCCAAACATCTTCTTATCTGTTGTTGAAAACCAGCAGTCAACCATAAAGGTTAGTTCCCCGTGGTCCACTATAATATAAAACTATTCATTATTAGAACTATTATTTTTTTTAACTCACTTATTCTCAGTTGTTGTTACATAAGGCAGTACTTGCATTGTAACAATGTTTTTTTGTTTTTCACATTTGACAATGATAATAACAAGGTACCAGACTAGTAATAATAATTGGTCATAACAGGACTCAGTCTCTTAGTAAGTGTGTTATATGTTCCATCTCATAGAGGTCCCAAACTTTTTAAATCCACAAATGATGCTCATCAAAAACAATGTCTTATCTGGCAGAATAGCAAATCCTCTGTGTGAGCAAGGCAGGAGGCTGGTCCAGACTCTGTCCCAGTCCAGACTCTGTCCCGGTCCAGACTCTGTCCCGGTCCAGACTCTGTCCCGGTCCAGACTCTGTCCCGGTCCAGACTCTGTCCCAGTCCAGACTCTGTCCCAGTCCAGACTCTGTCACAGTCCATGTCAACCTGCAGAGTTTGTGCCACCATTGCACCATTTGGCAAATTACTGAGCTGAACAGTTTGTACTGGTCCACAGTCAATACTTTTAAATGGCATTGATTCCTGTTGAATAAACTTAGATTGAGACAGAAGTCCTTTTAAATCAATCATGAATTACATGAGCACATTTATTAGCACACAGAAGACAATACAATACAATACAATACAATCCTATATAATACAATACTGAGCGCTCAGGAGAGATACGCACACATGGGTAAAGCATACGGATCTCTGCCATAGAAGCATCAGGGCAAAGTTTATATAGTTAAAGGAAACAATAAAGGGATGAATATGCAAAAGCGCTATCTACTAGGGGAAGGACTAGAAGCATTGACGCACCTAGTGAGGTCACAAGGTTAGACGGAGCAGATATCTGGATACACAGAGCTAAAAGTAATGGGGGAGGCTTTCCGGATAGTACCGGTTCTTGGGAGTCAGTGTTAGGATCTGACCTGACCTGTGGCCTGCAATGCCAGGCACTAGTCGTTCTTCCTTCATCTAGATTAGGCACATCCTGTCCTCCCAACTATGATATGCGACTATTGACAAGACATGCACCCAGACACCTCGGCGCCTCACCCTGTGTGACTCAACATGCTAAGGCCTAAGAAGGAGCAGCATCTAAAGAAATATAGGGGATAACAGTAACAGAACAACAAGAATATCTAAGGTAACATACGTAAATTCTCCCACAATTCCCAATGGTGTACTATAGCCATTTGCTGTTTTTGTGCCAAAGATTTTGTTATATTTTTGGAATTCTTGACAGTTTTTGAGAAGCCCATGTTTGTCCAAACATGAAGACTAGGACCCATTTTTCGAATGGCTCTGGGATAATGAATCCTGAAGTGATGTAATGTGGGTAGAGCTCTTTAAAAAGCTCATGATGTTCAATGATGAGATGATGGGAGAAAATATGATGTTAATAATTTGCAACAAAAGCAGTAATAGTGTCCAGTGTACATTTGCTTCCCTTGCAACATCCCCAAATATCAAGAGCATATTCTGGATCAAGCAAAATGTCTGAATGGCGTTGAGACCAGATCCATTACCGGTCTGCTCCAAGTTCATTCAGGTTGGTCAGTTTTTCGCGACCCTTGAAGATTTGCAATAAGCGATGCACACATTTCTTTTCACTCCAACCCAAGAATACAGCAGGTGATTAGTCCCTCCTCTCTGGTTGAAGGTGTTAATCAGGGACATCACCTGCTGTAGTCTTGGGTTGGAGTGAAAACCTGCATACTCTCGGCCCTCCATGGCACATGAGTGGACACCACTGGGTTAGATGTAAAAACGGCGCCTCAGTGTGGACGGAGAGATAAGTCAGCGTTTTCAAATTTGCCCGGCTTAGTGTGGACATAGCCTGACTGTGAGCCAATCAAATCAATACAAAACAATGGCTCTGTCTCAGACAGGCTCCTGATTGGCTGCCCGCTACAAAGCATGATAACTTCCTGTGGATGGTCAACTATCTTAACATTAGTTGAAATTTAACGTTTTTCCCATGTGGCAAATCACGTGGTGATGGATTACAAACTTCATCCATTGTATAGACGAGCGATTACATTTCAAATTAAAAGTCTTTATTGAATGTTTCACATAGTACCTACTTCTATACACAAAAAGCACTGAAAACAGGGAGGGTGACATGTACATTATATTATTGGATGTGAGAGAAAATATTATTATTAATAATAATAATAATAATAATATTAATTATTTTGTCCACTAAAAAATATTCCCTGGTAGTTTTTTATTTTTTTTAATCTTTATTCACCGGCCCTTGGCAGGTGAGCCTGAAAGTAAATGTGGGACTCTGTTCCAGGAATCTTCCCTGACCAGGAGTCAGACAGGGAGTTCACCAGCCGCCTGGAGCAGCTGAGGGCCGTGATGAGGAGGAGGACGGCGGTGTACTCTGCCGAGGAGAAAGCCCTGAGGGTGATGCTGGAAGGAGAGCAGGAGGAGGAGAGGAGGAGAGACGCCGAGAAACGACAGAGGAAGGAGAGGGAGAGGCAGCTGCAGAGGAAACGAGAGATGGACGCCGTTCTGTTCGGAGGTAACCGGACACACCAGCTAGTACTACTAGCTAGTACTACATAATTCATTCAAAGAGAAATGTTGTAGTGATTTTCAATAGAGAAATGATGAAATTGACATCATTTGTTTGACTTGTATTTTCATAGAGGAGATGCCTGCTGACTGCCCCCTGCAGCCCTTCAGACAGTACTACACCCAGGCAGAGCATTCACTAGCTGCTCTACTACAGATCAGGTTTGTGCCCTCTGCTGCTTAATGCTTTATTTCACATTATTATATCTAGTTATACACTTTTCAAAACGTCATTACAAAGCGCTTTACATTGATTTAAGTCTTAAATCCTCTAGGAGAACAAAAGCTCTGATGTGTTTCACATTAAAGATTTTACTTTGGTTCTCTGAAGGTAGCTGGATTGCGTAATTCTTTTCAGCTCATGTTTTGAATCCTGAACCTTGGAAGGGTTTAGTGTTGGTTGTCAAAAATGCAATATCAGCGTAAGTCTAACTTGGTGCCAAAGGAATATTCCTGTAGTAGTGCAATCATTAGTCCTGCTGCTGTTTCCCACCAGGAGAGAGTGGGATGGTTTCCTGGTTGCTGTGCTTCACCCTGACGGTGCTGCGGTCCCCCAGGCCTGGGTCCTGCCAGACCCCCCGTCAGACCAGGCCTGGGCCTCCTTCCTACACAATGCCGGCTCACTCTGACAGCCTTTATTCAGATAGAAACTGATCCTGGATGTTAAAACAATAGATACACAACCTGCTGAAGAAGAGGCTGATCAGAGGAAGACCTGCACGACGCATTTGACGATTCTGTCCTGGAGGACTTGACAAATCAACATGGCAGGTTTCTAGGATCCTCGTGGGTCGTTTTGGGAGTTTGTTAATATCCCAATTGATTGTTGTTATTTGTGGAGTTAGTATTGTTAGTATGTACAGTTTTTTCAACACAATTACACAAATGTATTTTGCTGGGAGGATTTCCAATTTTCCAATGAGCACAATAAAGAAATCTGTTCTTCAGATTGATTTCCTCATACATCAGTTTGTGTGTACAAGACTTGATCCTGTGTAAATGCAGACAGTCGGTGTGGCTCTGCGCTCGTATCATCCCTCCTCCCTCCTCCCTCCTCCCTCCTCCCTCCTCCCTCCTCCCTCACCCGTCTCTCCTGTCTCTCCACCGCTAACGCTAGAAAACATCATCTGTAAAGGATCACGTGATCTTGGTATGAAATCGACTGAGGAGGTGAAACCCTCTTACTTACTTCACCAACTAAATTCTCTTTGCTTGAAGGGGCGATGTGGATGGAGGCCAGAGGACCGGATACATGAAGTATTCATAGGCATTATTTATAAAAACTCTTCAATAATATTCAATATCAGTGTAGTGCTCAGTTAGTTCAGATGGCTCTTTAAATTGCAGGATATATTGAGGACATGTAATCGTCTCTAGGCTCACACCAGACACCATACACCTTACCACAGTAAACACTGAATTTCTGTTTGGCAAATGTTGCAGTGTCTCCCTTATCCCAGTGGTCCTCAATCCAGTCCTCAGTGACCCCCCTGTCTTGGAGCTAAATGGACTGTGTTTATATAGCGCTTTACAGTAGATGGCCCTCATTCACCCTCACACACCGATGGAGGGGAGCTGCCATGCTGGTCTGGGGTTCAGGCCGACCCGCTCTACCTGCTGAGCTCCAGCCTGAACCAGTTGGAGGCTTCAGGTTTTCATGGTACTTGAATTGGTCACAATACTTCTTTATGGTTTTACTGATCTTAGACAAGACACGTGGAATGAGCCTCATCTGGTTTGTGGTCTCAGTGGATTAGTGGTTCAGTAGACTAATCTTCAACACGCCTCTTGATGTCAGTCTGGCTTCAGTAAGACCTGAGAGGAGACCAGGACCAGCAGCTCCCTGGAAATACAGGTAAACTCACTTTGTCTTTCCATAGGTTATGTGTTGATTATAGATTATATGTTGACTATTACTAAACTATACAATTCACCAGTACCACACAAGATTAAGCTATATTGATTTTTTAGCACTGACCAGTAAACGGATGGTCACTAAATTGATATTCAGCCGTTTTTTAACAAAACTTAATCTGATCCTTCAAACTCTCATAAGAGGTGGTTTGGTTTTCACTGTCAGAACATTTTGACATCATTTCTAATTAAATACATTTTGTCTGGAAAAGATCATGATGCTGACGTTATAACAATAACCTGTAGTCTGTTTGTTATTGTTTCTCTTCATGAAAACACATTAATGAGCTTATCAAGCATCCTGCCTGTTTCAGTCCTGGACCATCTGGCCTGTTAGGTCTCTGAGGTCCTGGACCATCTGGCCTGTTAGGTCTCTGAGGTCCTGGACCATCTGGCCTGTTAGGTCTCTGAGGTCCTGGACCATCTGGCCTGTTAGGTCTCTGAGGTCCTGGACCATCTGGCCTGTTAGGTCTCTGAGGTCCTGGACCATCTGGCCTGTTAGGTCTCTGAGGTCCTGGACCATCTGGCCTGTTAGGTCTCTGAGGTCCTGGACCATCTGATTAGGAGGGTGTTTTCTGTGTCTGTTGGTGTTACTGGAGCAAATATCTGATTAGCTTTCCAACAGTGATGCATTAACCTCATCCTATACCACCTTACAGCTTCCTCTGTGATATACGAGACACGTGTGTGTGTGTGTGTGTGTGTGTGTGTTATGGTTTCTTACTAGAGCAACCATTCATTCTGTCAACAGATCTAAACTTGAAGAAATGTCTGATTTGATTAGATTCTCTGTGACTGTTTGAGCCTTTGATTGTCAACTTTGTTTTCTCACCTTTAAGGAAAGAGGAAAAAACACCATGTTGCCTTGTTGCTTCACAAACATGGGGTTGTAATCCCAGTGATAATCCTCCACCTGCAGACAGCAGGTGGAGGATTATCACTGTGTAACTTACTCAACCAATATAGAAAGAAGAGATGCAATTTTAGGGGTTATCTGCTTTTCTCTCACATCAGTTGGCTGGAGGTTTTTATTATAGTATGAACAGTATGAACAGTATTAACAGTATTATCAGTATGAACAGTATGATCAGTATTATCAGTATGAACAGTATGAACAGTATGAACAGTATTATCAGTATGAACAGTATTATCAGTATGATCAGTATGAACAGTATGATCAGTATGAACAGTATTATCAGTATGAACAGTATTATCAGTATGAACAGTATTATCAGTATGAACAGTATGAACAGTATTATCAGTATTAACAGTATTATCAGTATGAACAGTATGATCAGTATGAACAGTATTATCAGTATGAACAGTATTATCAGTATGAACAGTATGATCAGTATGAACAGTATTATCAGTATGAACAGTATTATCAGTATGAACAGTATTATCAGTATTATCAGTATGAACAGTATGAACAGTATTATCAGTATTAACAGTAGTATCAGTATGAACAGTATGAACAGTATTAACAGTAGTATCAGTATGAACAGTATTATCAGTATTATCAGTATTAACAGTATTATCAGTATTAACAGTATTATCAGTATGAACAGTATTAACAGTAGTATCAGTATTAACAGTATTAACAGTATGAACAGTATTAACAGTATTAACAGTAGTATCAGTATGAACAGTATGAACAGTATTATCAGTATTAACAGTATTAACAGTATTATCAGTATGAACAGTATGAACAGTATTATCAGTATGAACAGTATTATCAGTATTAACAGTATTAACAGTATTATCAGTATTAACAGTATTAACAGTAGTATCAGTATTAACAGTATTAACAGTATTAACAGTAGTATCAGTATTAACAGTATTAACAGTATTAAACAGTATTAACAGTAGTATCAGTATTAACAGTATTAACAGTATTAACAGTAGTATCAGTATTATCAGTATTAACAGTATTAACAGTATTATCAGTATGAACAGTATGAACAGTATTAACAGTATTAACAGTAGTATCAGTAGTATCAGTATGAACAGTATGAACAGTATTAACAGTATTAACAGTAGTATCAGTATTAACAGTAGTATCAGTAGTATCAGTATGAACAGTATTAACAGTATTAACAGTAGTATCAGTATTAACAGTATTAACAGTAGTATCAGTATTAACAGTATTAACAGTATTAACAGTAGTATCAGTATTAACAGTATTAACAGTATTATCAGTATTATCAGTATTAACAGTATTAACAGTATTAACAGTAGTATCAGTATGAACAGTATGAACAGTATTAAACAGTATTAACAGTATTAACAGTAGTATCAGTAGTAACAGTATGAACAGTATGAACAGTATTAACAGTAGTATCAGTATTAACAGTATTAACAGTAGTATCAGTATTAACAGTATTATCAGTATTAACAGTATTAACAGTAGTATCAGTATGAACAGTATTAACAGTATTAACAGTAGTATCAGTAGTAACAGTATTAACAGTATTAACAGTAGTATCAGTATTAACAGTATTAACAGTAGTATCAGTAGTAACAGTATGAACAGTATTAACAGTAGTATCAGTATTATCAGTATTATCAGTATTAACAGTATTAACAGTATTATCAGTATGAGCTTCTTTATTTCAGAAGCAGGATGTGCTGCAGAGCTGCTATCATCACTATATGGCAGTGAACTGTTAATACATCCATTATAATATATGATAAGACAATATTTGCACCATATTCTGTCTATTCACTTGTATTATTATGCCTATCTCTCTCTCTCTCTCTCTCTCTCTCTCTCTCTCTCTCTCTCTCTCTCTCTCTCTCTCTCTCTCTCTCTCTCTCTCTCTCTCTCTGTCTCTCTCTCTCTCTCTCTCTCTCTCCCTCTCTCAGTGAGATGAGTGGTGTGGACGGTGTCCCTCTGAAGGTGCCGCTGGGTGCAAAGGAGTCAAAGGAAGAGGTGGAGATCATAATCCCCGACTACCTCGCCTTGCTGCAGGAGACACAGGTGTGTGTGTGTGTGTGTGTGTGTGTGTGTGTGTGTGTGTGTGTGTGTGTGTGTGTGTGTGTGTGTGTGTGTGTGTGTGTGTGTGTGTGTGTGTGTGTGTGTGATACCTTTCACCTCTCATCTCCACCTCACAACCCACACATGCATCAACAATGAAGTTCATTTTCATTACAGACTGTAATTCACTTTCCTCTGATACTCTGATCTCTTCACTGCCAAGATTCACTTTCTGTGGGTCTCTGGACGTTGATTGGTTATAACCTGTACTGGACTACTGTACTAACTACCTATTCATGCAGTAGTTATTGACCCTGTAGAGCAGTGGTTCTCAACCCATCCCTGTCCTGGAGGTTTTACTCAGGCACACCTGAACCAATTCAAGTTTCATGACAACCTGAAGCCTCTAACTGGTTCAGGTGTGCCTGAGTAGAGCTGGAGCTAAAACCTCCAGGACAGGAGATCCTTGAGGACTGGATTGAGAACCACAGCTGTAGAGGGAGCACCATTTTAGGGAGGTTTCCTTGATGTACACTTGCTACACTAAAATGAGACCAGGAAGGAACAGGTTTCCAGGGAAAAATGAAAGGACAAAAGTGCTTAATTGCAGTGAAGGAGAATAAAACGAAGACGACGTCACCAACATGTGGTCTCTTGTTGTGTGGCAGTATGAGTTCAGTCTGGAGGCCTGGGTGATCACCGGGCTGCAGGGCGGCTACGGCAGCCAGCCTCCGGTGGCCTGCTCCCCGGTGGCCTGCTCCCCGGTGGCCTGCTCCCCGGTGGCCTGCTCCCCGTCAGAGGTGCTGCCGTCCTGCCCGCCATACTGGCAGATGTTCAGCCGCCCCCAGCAGAGCCGCTCGGACTTCTGGGAGCCCGACCTCCGGCGGCGATCCCACAGTCTCAACCTGCACACCGACTACGCCACCTCCGTCTCTGATGATGGAGGCGAAGGCCCTGCGGGGAAAGTGAAGACGTCACAGAAAGCCTTCATCCCGAACCTGCTGAAACCCCCCGCCTGTCTGAGCAGCCTACCACACCAGCGCAGGAAGAACCTACGCCAGTGCTCCTTCTCAGTGCTGGAGACCTCCAATCAACACGACCAGAAGACCACCGGCAGACTCCACAGACCCCCCAACACCAGAGCCAGTACAGCTGACAGGGTCCACAAGCCAGCACATACGGTAAGACATCACGCCTGTTCATGAGAAAAGCAAGTTTCCAGTTTTTATTTCATCATTTAAGGAGGCATAACCCTAAAAATCTCATCTTTGCTATTTTTTTCAGGAGTATGTAAGAATATTTAGGTTATTTTTATCAGGATACTTTGGCCAAAATGTCTTTTCTCATGGGATGTGCAGTCATGTCTGTACTCCCTGGTTCCCAGGAGCAGGCTATCTTTACAGCCTGAAGCCCAGAGCAGTTGCTTGTCGTGGGAAGGGAAGGGTCACGCTAACTAGAAAACACCACAGACATCCTCACTGCCACCACAGCACATCTAGAATGAGCTAAACCGTATGTTCACGTTAGCTAGCTAGTTATTTTATTGCTGTTATTAACTCTGTGAACATAAACACTGTTTGTCCGCTGGGAGAGGAAATCAAGACGAACTATCAAAGCTTTTTTTCAACTCGCATTTCTAAAATGTTTCTAGGGATGTGCACTCTAAAAATAGCGAGCGTAAAGTCTGGCCCTGAATCCAGCCAAGTTATTAGAAGTTCATCAGGATTAGCGAGCGGATATTCTCTAAACTTTTCTTTCTCTGCAAAGTAGCGTGTCAAGGTTACTCGTGCTGAACGCCAAGCTCATCCATCAAGATCAGAGTTGGCATGCCTCCCCAGCATGGGCTCATTCAGCAGACGCTTTTATCCAAAGCGACTTACAATAAGTGTATTCAACATAGGTAGAGAACTACTAGTTACCAGAAATTGTAAGTGCATTTCCTTCCTAAACAAACAACTAAGAGCAGAACTAGTGTTCAGGTAAAAGTGCAATAAGTTAGCAACCTACTTTTATTAAACAAATGAGACAAATAAGAGAATCAAATAAACAAGAGCTCAGACAAATATCACTGTCTCTTTCTCCATGCATACACACAAACATACTCTCATACATGCACCAGGGCCATTCCCTCACTACAGTCTGTTCTCTCCCTAAAGTCTCTCAGCCCACATTCCTGCTCGCCCCCCCACACCTCCGCGGGCTCACATCCCCTGGGTTCGCCCCCTGCTGGTCCAGACTCATCAGTGGACCTTCTGTCAGCTCTGAGCCCAGATGAGAGAGAGCTGCTTGAGGCCATCACTGCCGGGGGTTACCCCCTCCACACTGCCATCACTGCCCTGCAGAAGACAGGCCAGCAGACCCCAGACCAGGTCAGTCCTGACATATAGAGCACAACAGGGACCGCCCACTTTTTTTACAGCTCTGGTTCTGGAAGTAAATTTCCCATTCATTTACTCCAGAGACGTTTCAGAAAATCCTTCTATAAAGAGTTTTAAGGAACCAAGACAACCAGCTAGACGATGAATCGTGACCATAAAACATTTGATTCTGAGCAAAAAAAAGATCGGAAAACGGAAGAAAAGGCAAAAGTACAAGACTGTGTACATCATTATTTTATGAAGTGAAGGAACTACTCATCCCATAATCCATTGCGAATGATACTTTTCCAACAACTTCCAAGCTAACGATAGTTTAGCTTCTTCTTGAATGTAACATTTGTCAATAGTATAGTGTTGATATTGTTGTTGTGTTGTGAGCGTATATATAGTGTTTCATATAGTATAGTGTAAAGTGTTGTCATCGACATGGTACAGTGATTCGTTCCAGCTGCATAGGATAAGTAGCAGCCGTTCACGGGATGCGGTAAACATTTCCATGGTAACAGCGAGCTCCACCAATCAGAGACGTCGCTGTTACACTTTAGGATTGTGGGTAGTGTAGTACTTCTCCATGTTTTTCTCAAAACAAGGTTGATATCATACAGACTTGTGTCTTCTACAGGAGCAGACACTATCGTTTCACAACCTACTAGCTTGTGGTGAGGCTACATTGGATGGTTACGACATTATGGATAATAATCAAAATCCTTATGCAGAATATGAATGGGATGTTCACTTCCAGAACCTCACTGTTGAGATCTATACACTACACAGAAAGCTGCTATGCCTTTTTGATTTTTCGAGGTCTGTCTCTAGATTAAGAGAGCAGATGTATCTCTAATCCTCTGCTGTCCAAACTGTCCAAGTTCAAACTGTCAATCAACATCTTAATTCTTTGTGTAGTAATGGTACATTCATTTAAAAGATATGATCTCAGGAATGCACCACTCTGACAAGAAAAAAAAACACAGTGTGTGTAATTTACTACAGGGACACATTTTTCTGCAATGAGCCCATGTACTGTACACACCCATGTACTGTACACACCCATGTACTGTACACGCTTAAACTTAGTGAAGAGTCTGTCAGCCCCTTTTCAAGCCTCTTCCTCAGCTAGCAGCAGGCATCTACGTTACTGTTGGCTTGGCTGACAGAACAAGTTGGTTTCAGCTCTGCATATCGGATACTGTTGTCCTAGGAGGGGGTGAAAAAACATCCCAGATCCTCAGAGTTTCTACAGCCTGCTCTGTATTAGGATTTTTTTCACTTAGCCTCAACTCTCCCTCAGGACTCAGACTGAATCACTGACCAGAATACAGAGTCCATGAAGAGAAGCAGGGTAGACAGGGAAGAGCCACACAAAGTAAATAGAGTCAATGCCTGCTTGTACAGGAGAAGGTTCTAGGGTGGGGGATTACACACTGGCTGATTTATTTAGTATCTGCTTTTATAATTTGAAGCACAAAGGTAATGAAGGTAAAGGTATATTCATGAATGCTTTTGTGTTTGTTTGCAGATCTTGAGTTACCTGGTGGCATGTGACCACCTCTGTGAGATGGGTTATGATGAAGATCAGGTAGAGGAGGCTCTGGAGATGTTTCACAACTCTGAATCAAAGGTGAATTAGTCTCTTTGGAAGCAATACATTACATCACGGTCATTTAGCAGACAAGGTACTTTACACTATGTGGGGATCGAACCCACGACCCTCAGACTGAGAGTCTCATGCTCTACTGACTGATTGACCACACTTGATACACTATATAGTCAATAAGGACAGACCATTGCTGTTATTACACTGAGTTAATTCAATATTGTTCTTCAGGCTGAGGAGTTTCTTCACCTCCTGAGCCAGTTCAATGAGATGGGCTTCCAGCAGAACACCATCAAGGAAGTGTTGCTTGTCCATGAAAACCACCGTGAGCGGGCCTTGGAGGAACTGATGATGCGCGTGGCGTGACAGCGGACAGACACACACTTTAACATCATTAACCTGTAGCCTATCTATTATTTAATTGGAGGGAAACACCCAATTCATATTGGTCAGTTCACTTATTAGCAGTATTAAACAGTTTCAGACCTGGAGATGGACAGAGGCACATTATTGTTGTAAATGCAAATATGTAATCTTGCCCATATTGCACATTTTGTTTATTAATATATTTATGAATTGACATTGTAATGATCATTTGGCTAAAAAGTATGTTATTTCACTAATTTATTCATTTATTTTATTAATTTTAATTATTTTAAGTTAAAAAAAAAGTGTCTGATTAATGCTTTTTATTTGAATTTGCTCTGCCTCTTATGCAACAATCAATAATTATTCTTGGCAAATGATCTGAATAGGTTTGATAGAGATGAAGCCCTGTTGTTTGTGTGCAGGTTTATTATTTGGGGTTCGAGCCCAAAGGGTTGAAACTTGGTATACAGCGTTAGGGGACCTGTTTACACTAGCGTACTATCGCAGGCAAAATTGGCCAATCGATATGGTCACCATTCATTTAGTTTAGAACTATTTGTACAATCATCACTGAAATATCTTTCATATGTCAAGTGAATATTACACAGCTTTTTAAAAAAAAAAAAAAAAAACATTGTAGAATTGGTGCCATAAATTCCAAAAAATATGTACCTTTAAAAGTGGTCGCTGGAATGTCATGAAAGTTGGTACACACTTTGCTCTAACTGAGCAACCGTTTCTGGCTAGGTTGGTTCGGACCTGACCATCGTGATGAGGATAACACCAGTGCAGTATCAGGTGTGGATCACTCTGCTAACCAGCTTTGACAATATCACTTGTAGATGCCAGCTTTGAAAATGTCTGACTAAACCTGAGGTGTGTTCAGAATGGGATATTAATATACTACATCTGATGAAAACACTGTCCAATATTACGTTTGGTCTTTTCTTTCACATTATGACTTGTAACTAAAAGTTTTATTTACAATGATCACACCACATTGTATGGAAGTCAGTCCAAGTACGGCACCATTCACAGTAATGTTAATACATAGATGAAGTCAACAGGTCATAACCGTCACAACGTCTTTTTAATGGCTCTTGAATGTCAAAAACTAGTTTTAGAACATTTCTATAAATCTCTTGACCCTTAAGAGTCATTTGGAGACTTTTGATTGCAAGGGATAATTTGTTTGTATTAACTTAAATAAGAAGGGAACAACTGAAATTCCTTTACTGTGATCAGCAGGAAAGTGATTGGATGGCTAAATGAGCTTAATGACTTCAGTGACTGACAACTTGGTGCTCATATGCTACGATGCTACTTCTCTGTGAAAACCATCCTGGCTTCACCGCTGCTTCCCAGAATGAAGACATCTTGGCATCCATCGTTATTCCAGGCTTGTTTTCTGTAAAAACAGGAAGTGTGCGTACATCTGTCTGGGACTGGTTTTCACAGAGAGGAAGCACTGCCAGTCTGCATGCTTTAAATGATATAAATGAAATGAACACTAAAACCAAGTGAGATAGCGTATTTATCATTTCAGTAATAGTTTCTTCTCATGGACACAGCAGCTAATCAAAATAGATGGTTTGCTGAAGTCTTGCAGAGAGGATCTTGGACTGTCAACTGTCCCCAAAGTTTTGGCCGTGAGCCAGAGCCCCTGACTTTCCCACGAGGGAGGCCGTGGCCTTCGGCAGCCTCATCAGAAATGTGTACATGGATCCAATCCTCCCGAAGCCCTTCATCTCCTTCTTGGTTTTCCATTTGTAATCCTCTATTGTGTATTCTGTGGTCACCATTCGGTTGAGGGTGAACACAGAGTCCCCCCTCACCACAGCCGTGAACAAAGAACCTTTACTGTTTCCATAGCGATCCGGTATGGCCGTCCACTGTCCTGAGCTCAGGCTGTAGCAATCCATCACACACAGCAAGAAGTCATCACAGGGTCCGTTGCGCATCACATACAAATTGTCCTTATGGGCGACCATACAGAGGCCGTAGCTGTACTGGCGGATGAGTGTGGTGACCAGGACCCACCGGTCCTTTTCAGGCATGTACTCGTGTATCTCTGTAGCACCCTTGGCCTTCCAGAGACAGATGAAGATCCTGTTCATGGCTGTAGCAGAGGACACGGAGGCGGCAGGGCAGGGGAGTTGAGAGGCAAAACTCCAGCTTTCCTGAGCCACGCTGAACCTCTCCACCGACGACATGGCTTTCTTGTCATATTCCCCCCCGATGGCGTAGAGGCAGCCCTCGTGACCGATGAGAGTGAAGTTGTAGCGTAGCTGCTGGGGGCTGGGGATCGTGGACCACGTGTTACTCGCAGGATTGTAGCAGAAGCCGGTGTCTACTACCTTCTTGCTGATATCGTGCACCCCTCCGATAATGTATAGTTTGTTGTCAAGGACAGCCACGCCTGCCATTGTGGTGCTAGTGCTTATGGGTAGGTGAGTCAGGACCTTCCATTCTTTCTGTTCTTCATCCAGATAGCAGACTGTCCTCTGGAAATCCCGCAGCAGCTCAGTTGATGGCGAATGGCTACAAACCGCCATGTAGGTACTTGGAATAAGTGACTCAATGTATTGTACCAGCGTGCTGGGTAAGGTGTGAACATCTTCTTGCAGGTCTGAGTACATATCTCTGATGAACAGCGCTGACCTGTGGGAGAGCTCCCACACACCATAGGTGGTCGCTGTGTGGTACATGAGCAGACAGTTTTCAGAGTTGATGATATTGATCAGGTGCTTGGTGAGCGCCTGGACCTGGAGAAAAGCGGCACACTCGATCGCTTCCACAATCTGGTCGCCGCTCAGCACGGGCCACTCCCCGTCCAGGACCCGGAGCAGGACCACGAAACCCAGAGGCCCCAGACACCTCAGGTGGATCTCCTCCTGTTGGCATTCCCTCATTCCCGACTGGAATAGTGCTCTGAAGTACTCACAGTTCTGAGTGAGAAGAGCTTTATCCACAAAGAAAATACTGTCGTGTACTTTCACCCTCAGGCTGTCCAGTGTCTTGCACAGTCCCGGCTGCTGGCTGCCAGCCTCTGAGCCTGCACAGCTGCTGGCCTCCATCACCTCACTGCTGTAGATCTTCATTACAACCCAGAGCTAAACAACAAAACCACACAGGGAAATGAACAGAATGTCCAACGAGAGCAAAATACCTCACATCCCTGTTATATTCTTGGTGTTTCCTTTGGGCAGAGCAGATGTACTCAGCAGGGTATTCGCTATTTGTTTTCAGTTACTAGAACAGACGTGTCTATACATAGTAAGCGAACGTGTGACACAGCTGTAGTACGTTATGATGACACGCAGCTAAAAGAGAAACCAATGTTGACCTGCTGAAAGAGGAGACGGGTCACGCCGGGGCTGCTCTTCATGTGCTGACGATTTATAGCTCTTTGTCTGGTCGTCAGCTCAGAGACAGCTGAACATATCAGGATCTGTCCTTGGGCGGCTGAAAAAGTCAAACTGTAACAATAGATTGTTCCCTGAGGTCACATATTATTAGTATTACAGCAATCACACATGTACTGAAGACCTGTACAGCTGCTGGGTCTGTAGATGTGTTGCATCTCTGCCATGTCAGTGGTTATTCTGATATCCTATCAGGTTGTAAAGAATCACATTACTCTGAGAAGATAACTTTCAAAATGAAATCTACTAGAGATTATTGATAAACTTGTTAACACTGTAATCAACAATGAGATCCTCTAGATTTGTCAACTTCTCTGAACATCATTTGATAATTACTTTTGGATAATTTTACAATTTGTTATAAGATATTCCATTTTACGGCTGTTTTTACAACATCATCATCAAACCTACACATTTCATGATGTGATAATGTGCGTTTTTGTGCATCATTTTACAATCAAACTTGCCTTTCCTTTCAAATATGTTTTTTCTAAATCATGTCAGCATTTTTTTATTATTATTGTAAACTGCATCTAATCCACCACTTTGTGATAGCAAAAAAAAAACAGAAAAAAAGAAATGCCCTGGACAGACAAAAGCTCCTGGATCACCGTGTGAAATGCCTCAACACATATTCCATGTATGGTGTCAGGCGTCGTTATTCAAACTCAGCCAAGTCAGGTGTTTAGGTTTTTACCAAATCCCGACAGTTTGAACTCAGTTTGCTGTTCCCTTCCCTTACATGGAGAAGCAGCTCGACACGAGTTTGATCTCAGTGTTTCTCTCGGCGGCAGACTGAGCATCCTCGGACTAACTCGGACAAACTATCACATCAGAACATTATTTGGAATATTTATATTTTCGGTTTTCCTTAATCAGTCGACAGAGAGACAACAGAGAACCATGTATTTGTTATGATATACCGATACAGATTTTTCTTTTATTCACTTTCGTACTTTATGGAAATTGTTTTTGCGATGAACATGCAGAAAAGTAGTACCCAGAGACCTACAGCGTAGATATCGCCAAATATACTCACAAGTAAAGGATTTGAGTGAATGTCTCTGATGTTTGGGAAAGCAAAGCATTGTACCTTTGCTCCGGTCCCGGAGAGGAGCCAGGCGGACTGCAACCTGGTGCTGCTCGGCGCGACGGGCTCCGGGAAATCAGGTCGGCTCTCTTGTTTCTCACGGTACCCAAACACACCACTCAGTCATTCTCACTTTACTGGGCATCGTGCAGATATGTTTACATTTGACATTTGTTATTTTAGATGATGCCATATGGGAATGTGTATGTGCTAGTAGTTATTGAGCCCCTCAGACCAGCAGGCAACATGACAGTCAAACATCTTAACCCGCCTCTTCTTTTGCAGCACTGACTGTGAAGTTCCTCACCAAGCGCTTCATCGGTGAATATGACCCCAATCTTGGTGAGATTGCGGTTGTCTTTCATTAAATACTTACCGGTCATTTTAATTCTGTACCAAAAAAAAGTGAAAATGGGCGTTTGAAGTTTGACTTTGGTTTGTATGCATTGGCTGCCATCTAGAGGATATCTATTCATCAGAAGAGATGGTGGACCAGCAACCAGTTGTGGTAAAAGTGATGGACACTGCTGACCAGGTAGAAACTGATTCCGCTGTCACTTGGTTAGACCGATATATATATATGGGCCTGATGATGACCTTTTATTATAAATCAGATATCAGCCAGCCCTGTCATCACCTCTGATATGATGGAGATTCCTCTCTCACCACAGCTAAACAAATATATTAAAATGTATTTATTAAATTGTGTGTTTTTTTTAAATACATTAATTCTTCATTTATAGGCAGTAATGTATTCAGATTGTCCCTACCATTGAATAGGTGTGGTGGGTCACCTTGCCTGAAAGAGCTAAACCTAAAATAATGTCATGTCTGGGTTTCAGTGGAGAGATTTATTGTAATACTGTTTGTTAAGGCTTTTCTACCATGACAACAATTCTGTCAATTCTGGGGGAAACACTCGATACAGGACAAAATATTGTTCATCAGCAACTTAAGTCTAAATGATCTGTATCGGCCTTCAAAAACCCATATCTGTCCTCTCTGTTATGAGTCAGTGCTACTCTGTAATGAACGCACAGCTCAGCAGAGAAACCAGACTCAACGTGACTGTTGTTTCTGTGTCTGTCCATCTGGAGGACGGCCCAGTGAACAGTGAGCGCTACCTCTCCTGGGCCAGCGCCTTCCTGGTGGTCTACAGCATCAACAACAGGCAGAGCTTTGAGGCCTGCCAGCAGTACCTGGAGACACTCACCCTCCACAATAAAGCCATGCAGCCAGAAACTCCCATCATCCTGCTGGGCAACAAGCTCGACATGGACAGATACAGGTTTGTGTGTGTGTGTGTGTGTGTGTGTGTCTTGTCTCCTTATAAAATGTGGTAGTAAAAGTAAGACTCTCCACCATCTGTAACCTCAACGCACTTTATTTATCCTCACCTTCTCCCGCTGAACCCATCGTACTCTAGCGCTCCGCCTGCTTTGCCATGTTAACAACCCCCAACAGGAACAAACTCAACACACACAGTGCCTCCAGAATCCTAGGTCTCCCCCACCCCCAACCTCTCAGACCTCAACAATAGATCTCAACAGTGAGGTTCTGGAAGTGAAAATCCCATTCATATTCTACATATGGATTTTGATTATTATCCATAATGTCGTAACCATCCAACGTAGCCTCACCACAAGCTAGTAGGTTGTGAAACGATAGTGTCTGCTCCTGTAGAAGACACAAGTCCGTATGATATCAACCTTGTTTTGAGAAAAACATGGAGAAGTACTACACTACCCACAATCCTAAAGTGTAACAGCGACGTCTCTGATTGGTGGAGCTCGCTGTTACCATGGAAATGTTTACCGCACCCGCGAACGTCTTGTCAGCTAACGTTAGCATTAGCTACCAACGTAACCTAGCTAGCTGCTTATCCTATGCAGCTGGAACGAATCACGATCGTCGATGACAACATTTACACTATACTATATGAAACACGATATATACGCTCACAACACAACAACAATATCAACACTATACTAGTGACAAATGTTAAATTCAAGAAGAAGCGCTAAACTATCGTTAGTTTGGAAGTTGTTGGAAAAGTATCATTCTCAATGGTTTATGGGATGAGTAGTTCCTTCACTTCATAAAATAATGAAGTACACAGTCTTGTACCTTTTGCCTTTTCTTCCGTTTTCCGATCTTGTTTTTGCTCAGAATCAAATGTTTTATGGTCACGATTCATCGTCTAGCTGGTTGTCTTGGTTCCTTAAAACTCTTTATAGGAGGATTTTCTGAAATGTCTCTGGAATAAATGAATGGGAAATTTACTTCTGGAACCAGAGCCGTAAAAAAAGTGGGCGGTCACTGTTGCGCTCTATATGTCATGATACGCAAAACCCTTACTATAACACACGACCCTGCAGCACCCCCTCAACCAACTCTTCACTCGACTCCAGTTGCAGGACCCTTGTTTGTAAAAGTGCACGCTTTCGCAGGGAGCATTGTTTCCCTCTGCCCTATCGGTGTTACAGTAAATGTGCACATCTGAAATGATCCATTCGGTCAAATTTGTGTTGAACTTTCCATCGCTCTCTCAGGCAGGTGAGTAAGTCTGACGGCTCGGCCCTCGCCTCTCGTTTCGGCTGTTCGTTCTACGAGCTGTCGGCGTGTCTGGACTTCCCGTCCGTGAGGCGTGTTTTCCACCAGGCGGTGAGGGAGGCGAGGCGAGAGGGAGGTCGCGGCCCTCCGGGACCGACGCTCTGCATCAGCGAGGAGAAACCGCTGGTCAGCCTCTCTTCGGCGCCCTCCTTCACCACCCCCTGCTATAAGGAGCTGCCGGCCCCCAGCACCGCCAAGGTGGTCACCGTCAAGTCATCCAGGGCCCAGAGCAAACGCCGGGCCCCGACACTCACCCTGCTCAAGGGCTTCAAGATCTTCTGAGATCTTCTGAATTCAAGCAGCATATAGAGCCCACCGAGTTTTACAGTTTTTCTCAGTCGCTTTGGTACATTTCTCGAATCATCCTTAAGATTTGCAAAACAGTAAGTGCATTTCTCAAAACAATTGGTACAAACAGCAACACAATGGATTACCCTAACCCTAACCCGTAACTTGCTCAAAATGCTTAGTTCATCTCTCAAAAGTAAATATAACAGTTACTCTGATGGAAACTATGGCGAAGGGTTGGATGGCGATGATTGAAAATGCACATGGCTGCACTTTTTCTGTCTGGCAGAAATTAATTTCAAAAGACATTTACAACCAATAATTGTTCAAATTGTCATAATTGTCATTTTCCTAAATGTGCTAAAACATTGGCAAATGGTAACAAAGAGAAATGCTCTTTCTGTTGTGCACAGAAATGTTGTGAAGAATTTCACAGATTGATTTGACGACTTCAACTGTCATTGGAGAATTGAGCCAAAGCAACTGAGAAATACTGAGTGGAAGATTCACCTGAGAGCAATTCATCAATTCAGAACACATTTACAAAAAACTCTAATAGAAATGTAGAAAATAGAAAATATGCTTGACAGATTATGACAACTGGTTCAACCATTTTGCATGTAATGACTTATGTAATGAACTAGTGCCTAGATGTTGTGGGGGGATGAGACGATTCAACAGAGAACCAATATAATACATTTTGATCAACATGACAGAAACTATTGATAATGTAGGAAACAGCAGACGGTTGGACATAATCATTTGCATGAATGTGCCAAAGCATTTGCAATTTGTTCAACAGAATGAGAAGCACAAGTGACTAGATGATGTTGAGGTTGAACAAGTAGTTTTGAGAATTTCAATTCTGATCTGAGAAAGCGACCAAAGCCACTGAGAAAAACTGTAAAAGAAACACAGAAACACAGCGTTACTTATTTTATTACTTCATGGTCCTTTAGGCCATCAGAATGATCGATTGTATCATAGTTTGTATTTTCCAGTGGTTTATATTTTCTTATACAACTATATCAAACAGTACTGTAAATGATTTATTAAACAAGAAAAATGACAAACAAGTGCTCATTTGATAAAAATGGTTTATTTCCATTTACCACTTACCACTGTGTTATGAGGGAAAGCAGCATGTACATATGAAAGAGGTTGTGTCTAAACTCTTCTGACTATCCTGATGGATATTTCACAAGTACTTCATTATGATTGTAGTGTCAATCAGTGTTAACTTTCTTGCAAATGTACAACTCATGTTGTAATAAAATGATATGATGTAGAAGATTATTTACAGTTATTTTCACTAATAGGGAACAATATAAAATAAACCACTGCCCCTGACAATGAAGCATTTGTGTATTTCAGGTGATGTCAGCTGTTCAATTCTTCAGAAGAAACTCTGAATTGGAGGAGTATTGTAAACAGAGCAGATTAACCCACATAGTCTCATGTGAGATTATTTGGACATTTAGCCTTTAATCTGTTGAACTCTTCATTCCATGATTCCTGTCTGAGTCTCCAGCTCAGCAGCTGAGGCTTCCTCTCCTTTCTCCTCCACACTCTCTGCCTCCTGTTCTCTCTCCGATGCCTCCTCCTCCTCTGCTGCAGGGTCTGGGTACAGGCTGGAGACGTTGCCATCTTTCCACGTCACCACGATACTCCCGGCTTTGAGCTCCACGACCTCCCCGTTCACTGAGGAAGGTTTCTCTGATTCTCTGCTGGCCTCGACTTCGGCGTCTTTGACCTCTAAGGCGAGTGGCATCTCCTCGGCCTTTTGAGCCACAGCAGCCGCTGCCTTGTACTTAGCGATCTTCTTCCTGTTCCTGTGGGAGAGTCAACGGGGGCTATTGAAGTTGTTGCGGGAATAAACGCAACTAGCTATCACAACACATTTCAAGGTGAAATATGTTTATTTTTACACTGTACGTCATTAGATCCAAGGCAAAGATGAGCCATGCTCTGAAAATCTAACATTTTGTGATTTGTTCTGACAGATATGCTCACTTGTTTGCCATGGAGCCCATTCCCAACAGCAGGAATCCAACAAGAAGGCAAGTAAAGGACAGACCCAGCATTGCAAACTTCCATGGGGTTGCTATAACAGGAAGAAGACAACAGTGAATTTGTACATCAACACACCATCTGAACCCAAAAACATATTACAACATTTCTGAGGTGATCAAAGTCAGCATGTGAACCTGACTCAAGTGTTAATTTAAAGGAAGAAACCTAAAACACTTTGATTCTCTTAAATAAAGCTGGTAGCTGGTATTTGTGTTTCCATGTTATTGTTTGGCTGTGTATTTTTCATGTTCCCATGATAAACCGGCCAAACGTAGAGATATTTCCAACACAGCTACAAGCTACGAGTTTAATAGGAGAACAATTTCAACAATCTAAAACAGGTTTTGGTGTCCAGCCCTGATACAGGACTCTTGGGGAGTCTGTCATCATATGGGTTTTTGACCTATCCTTAAGTGGTCCACAATGCAGTGCAGTGACAAGACAAGTTGCGTAACTTTCCCTGTTCCTCAACTGGCAACAACAGCTAACACTAATGGCTGATGATGCATTCAGGTCTAAGGAGAGATACTGAAAATATGACCTTCCAATAGGGAAAAAACATTGAAGTCAACCTGCTAGTGGTACGTCCGAACAGGAAACATGGGAACTTTTTGAAGGCTCCGATATCTCCCACCTACAGATAATGGTGTCAAACATGGCTTCTTATGATGAACTACCTGCTGCAGTTTGTTAAAGAGTTGTTCCAGTGAAGCAAGATATGTGGAGAGAAAGTGGGTCAAATAAAAAGGTAAGTTACAAAAAGTAAAGGATATAACAGTATCTGAGGGTGGTCTTTCCCTTAGTGTACCTGTGTTTAAACGGACTCCTCCAGCATGTCAGTCGTCTTAATATCTACACTTAATTGAACTTTCCTTCAAAACAAAATATCTTCCAGGCTCGCAAATTGCAATGGCAGCAGTGTGTTAAGAGCAGCAGTACTCACGGTCCTCTGTGCGGTAGTACCACTGAAAGAACTGCCTCTGCTCTGCTGTCATGGACGCCAGCCCGCCTCCCTGTCCTTCTGCAGCCTCAACCTTCTGTGGATCACCAGACGCCCTTTTGGATCCTGGTAGAAACCAAGACAAAGACACATGCTGCACATAGGACATCATGAGGTCAAAGGTGGAAGACTGACCATATCTACTGACCAAACTATACGATTTATGTCTGCTGACCAGCTGTTGTTCCATACACCTTTATGGGTATAAGCAGAAACATGTTGACATCTGATAGAAGCCTAGCACAACAAAATAACCCGAGGGCAAACCATCGTCTGGATTGATGCCCAGGGTC
Source organism: Hoplostethus mediterraneus (assembly GCA_034670385.1). Taxonomy (NCBI): domain Eukaryota; kingdom Metazoa; phylum Chordata; class Actinopteri; order Trachichthyiformes; family Trachichthyidae; genus Hoplostethus; species Hoplostethus mediterraneus. The sequence continues at coordinate 151,433 of JAXDDW010000229.1, read as the reverse complement.
CTACTAATAGCGCCAAACTAACCCAAAGTACCACAAACAACCATAAACATCCCCAAACAACTACAAAGTACCACAGACTACCTCAAAATGTACCCCAAACTACCCCAAACTACTGAAAAGACACCCAGTTAATGATAAATCAGTTTCTTTAAACATGTATTACTGTTGCTTCATGATTGCTGAAGGTCTGCGATAAGAATTTGAAAGCACAAGCTGCACACTTTGTTGCTGATGTTGATGGTAGTGGTAGTGTTGATTATGATAACTATATTGATAAGTTGTCAGTTAAAGCTGCACAATCTGCAAAAAGAAATAAAACATCTACTTAGGTTTTTGTTTGTACTTTATCATTTATCATTACCTTAGTTAGTTACTAGAGCCAATCTAGTAATAGTCTAGATAAGAAAGAAACGTGTTAATATCCCATAAGTAGCATAACCACACACACACACACACACACACACACACACACACACACACACGTCCTTATACCTGGTATGGAGACCAGAGATGGTAGACTACAGCAAAGAGCACAGAGCAGTCCGTTACATTAAGCTAAACTTCCAGAGGAAATGGATGTGCGAGCAGGGGGCTCCACCCTCACAACAACAGGTAAACAAAACTATGTTTAATAAACAACTTAATAATAAGCCCTGGGTCGCTTGTGAATTCAGCAGTGTGACCCTAAATGAAACAAATGCAAGAAAGTCTGTTTTTCATACTATACTATACGCACCATTATCGTCTGTGTTGTGCAGAAACCTTGCATCGCTCATCTTTTTACCATATATTTTTTACTGTAAAAATGATCTAAAAAACCTTTAGGTGAACTATCGACCATGTTTAGCCAATAATGTATTGTAAAAAGTCAAAAGAATGCATGGAAAATCTACAAGTTTCTCTCAGTTGCTGAAAAGTTTCTGAGTTTAAAATCATGCATGTTGTTTTAAAGGGGAGCAGAAACAGTCAATGTGCAGACTGCAGAATAATATGAATTCAGAGTGATAGTGCAGAACATAAACGTGTCAGAATAAATCATGTTTTGACTTACTGAGCTTTTCTTGGCAGATATCACCTTCGTCCGGAGATCTCCATTTTGAGTGTTTGCTCTTGTGAGACAGACTCAGGCGCCGACCACGTATGGACAGCAGCAGTGAAATGTTCTGGCTGATCAGCTGGTCCTCTTCACAGTCCCAGTAGAGCTTGGCGACGCCCCCCTCCGGGTCCCGGCAGGCCCGGGTCTGGACCGGCGTCCTGCGCTCGGCCGACAGGCATCTGGACGAGCCGACGCACTCCAACATCCTCTGGTCTCTCCAGATCCACCGCTGGAGCTCCGAGTCCACGTTGCACTTCTTCAGCAGAACCGGGCCTGCTGTCGCGCTGTCTTCCAAGCACAGGCTGTGATGTGTGTTCTGGATCAGGAAACTGCTTCCCCCTGCAAATGTGAGAGTGCCGTCCTATTTTACAACCTTGACATGCTTACACGAGTTGATACTGACTCATGAATCACCTTCAGATACGTCTGAGTGAAGTGTTAACTTTACCTTGCAAGAGGAGGAACAGTACAGTGGTCCAGGCACAAAACATTTCTAAAAAGAATGCAATGTTGTTATCAGAAATCAGACATTTAAATAAGAAAACTTCTGAACTTTTACAAGGAACAATATTAACACAACCTTTTCTCACCATGCAGGAAGAGTACAATGACATATATATCACCATGTGCCCAACACGTGTGACCACCCTGTGGTCCAACCAGTACTACTCAGGTGAGGGTACTTGAACATACAGAAGTATTGAAAATCCTCCTATTTGGCCTTGAGTATTAACCTGGTAGGACTTAGCACATGGTGTGTGAGGGACAGTTACAGACTGGTGGATGAGTGTGCAACTGTTAATGCAATGTCATTTATTGTATGAATGAATCAATTATATCAATTATACCGACCATTGGGCACAATTGGAATATTGTGCATTGCTTACTCTCTGTTTGGCATCACTGCACTTATTTACTATATATAATTTCACTTGGTAAAGATGAAAATCACCAGAGAATTCTTCCAAAGCGTTGCCTCATTAGTTAAAACCGCTTACTGTGTTTTAATCAGTGTATTTTTCATTATGTCATTTTATGTATTACAATTATGTATTAAATAATACATAGCCCACCATGGACTCCCAATCACCTGAACTTAATAGAAAAGTGAAAACTCTTATGATTCTACATTACATTACATTACAGTCATTTAGCAGACGCTTTTATCCAAAGCGACTAACAATAAGTGCATTCAACAAAGGTAGGTAAGGAAACTACTAGTCACCAGAAATCATAAGTGCATTTCCTTCCTAAACAAGCAACTAAGAGCATAACTAGTGTTAATGTAAGAGTGCAATAAGTTAGCAACCTACTTATCTTAACATTCATTCATTCTAGGAATTGATGCATCAACAAATTGATAAAGATCTTTTACAACGATCTGACACAATGAAACGATTCATGAAAGTTATTGGAATCATCACTTTGCTGTGTTTTTCCATTATCATGCTCTGCACTACATCCATTGTTGTCTATCGCAGGAAGTATAAAAAGAATCAGTCAGTTAATGGTAATACAGGTGTACTCACTGATATGACGCTCTCTTACTGCCTGGTTCACATCAGGAGGAGAAACAGGAGTCGACTCATCCAGCAGATAAAACGCTGAGGCAGCTTTACAAAGTTCATGTGGGAGGAGCCTGCGTTTCATTTTCATTACTTCTGTCTAAGTCTGGTCATTAAATTTGTCAAAACTCCTTATAAGCATGCAAAGATTCTATATGGAAAAATTGTGTATACTTATTCAGTGAAGAAAATATCTGGAAATGATTGAGATCCCCATGAGTCAGACATTTAGTCGTCTCTGACTCTTGGGGGATCATTAAATAATTGATGTCAACATATTGGAAGGCCTGTTTACATTTAACATCACTGATTTCTACCATCTAAAGACGATAGGATGAGTTGAGATTTGTCACAAAAACATCCCACAGCTCTTAAAGCCGAGTCTGTTGAGTTTGAGGTCTTTGACCTGGTTGCTGGGTTACTATTTACTCAGCCTTGCTGTAACCTTGCCTTTGCTGTTTGTGAGGAAGACAGTTTGTGACTCATCGGTCAAATACCTGGCACATGTGGAGTGGTGTAATGTTTGGTAGTTAAAGAGATTTTATTTTATGGCAACGGTGTAGTGAAAAGTGATTAACCTTTGTGTCGTTTAACGCACAGGAGGATATTGTAGTTAGGATGTAGGCTTAAGGTTATCTAGTGCTGTTTGTAGTGAAATTATATTGTTCATTTAAGGTATTTTAGTGCAGTGGCGTCGTCTGGTCGTCTGGTCTGGGCTTTCAGGGCTCAAGTCCTCAATATTTCTTTCTAGCCCCAAACCTTATAACAGAGATCCTTTACATTTAAAAAGGTAGATAAAGGGATTCATTCCGAAATTACAATTTTTAGATTCAAATTTGTACTAAAAACTTTACTTTTTTACTTGATAACTAATTAGCTTAAAACTATATTGTAGCAGAACCTGGTAACCCAGGGTCTTCACTAAGTGCTTCATGAAACAAAAAGGTTGCAAAGAAACCAATCTGCATTTTAACTAAAGCAGAACAGTTCCTCACTGGATCTCCACTCTGCACACGAACCAAAGATCTAAACAACCACAGTGTCTGGTAACGGTAATGGATCATCATTTCACGTGGTGTCACCAAAACTCACCAAATAACTGAGCAAGGATAATTTGATTGAGAAGTGTCCCCTGTGTTATACTGTGTCTGTGTGTTTGACTAGTTTACAAAGTGTGGAATGTGACTTTTTATGTGCATGTCATCATCTTCATTCCTGAGACATAATGTTGCTGTTTGGTGTCTAGCAAGTTGAAAATTATGTTTTTGTTGGGTTAGATGTGTTATTGCCATGTATCATAAACAGTCTCTAATACATTCAGAAATAAGGTTGAATACTGGAATCACATCCCCACCTAAGTTTATTGCAATGACTCACCTTCAGGAGAACCGGTGCCTTCAAGTAGCACTGGTATTGATGTTTTATTGTTCGGGGTGAGCAGGGAGAAATTACAGTTGATATCCCCTGTTACACAACTGTTATGGTTCATAACCCATTGATATTGCCACTTGCTCTGTAGTTCAATTACCATACCTACCTCTGTAGAAATTTGCCAAGAGCCTCATATTGACATTGTTCCAAGTCTATCGATACCTCGGTTACATTGAAAGTCACTTGTCCTCATTATTCTCTCTGCTACTTTCATGTTATTTTATTGAACATATTGTTCAAACATTAACTGAAGTTCTCCCTTTGCCAGAATTTCCTCTTTGGTGACTGTGATGGCCTCACCAGCGGCCACACACTGAGACCAGAAAATGGTGCTAACTCTTCATTTCTGTTTACTTACATTAGGTTTCTTTTAGCACAACACAACATACATTTACACACGTAAATAACTGGACATAACATATACAGTTTTATGAACTTTCTTTATCAATTTCGCTATTAGTTTCATTAGCTTAAGTTAATCTTTATGAAGTTAATTTGTTTTCTTTGCGTTACCAGTTCCTGGGGGGCATCCAGCTGCATCGGACCGGCTTAAATGGTGTTTCTGGCTAATTGGACTGTGCCTGAAGTAGGGAAGGAGGCCAAAGCCTTGTAGCCACCGCCTCCCTGGAGCTGAACAGGTTGGCCTCTGCCTTCCTGAAGTGGCGCCAAATCTGGCTGGGTGGAATCTCCACCTCCCCTGGGCTTGGGCCTCCCCTGGATAGCCAGTCTGCGGCAGGTTGTCCTACCCTGGCACGTGAACGCCCTCAGTGACGGGAAGTTCAACAGTATTGGCACGGTCAGGATCTCCTCATTCAGACACTGATACTGGCTCTCTATATGGTACAACTCTCTAAACCAGTCAGCAAGTTAATTTCCACAAGTCAACCCTTTTGCTTTCTTTGTCACATTTCCACGTCCTCTTCCTGAAACAACTCTCAACTCTCAACTCTGAAATCTCACGAGAGTTGTTGCAGGAAGAGGATGTGGGAATGTGACAAAGGTGGTCTATGAAAGCAAGAGGGTTGACTTGTTGCAGGAAGAGGATGGTGGAAACATAAATCAGCGTTGGAGACGTGTGTTGGAGTACAGAAAGCGTAGTTTAGAGTATTTGTTTTTTCCCAAAGATTAAAAAAACAACAACAATGGTTCGTTTTTGCGCATTTCCAAACTGGGCCAACAAAATGTTGAGGAAGACTTCGCCAGCTTTCATAGAATACCTTTGTCAGGTTTCTACCGTCCTCTTCCTGCAACAAGTGAACCCTCTCGCTATAGACTAGCTTTGTCCACCGTCCATTTCAGAGCGGGACTTCTCCTTGAGCTAGACTTTAGTTTTCTGGTTAAAAAAGGTCTATTTCTGTAGCGATCCTTTCAGTAATGTTGTCAGACACACGAATAACAATCTGAGCCTGTCAGTGGCAAAATCAAGCACTTTTAGTGGACGTACTTTGACCACGTGCACTTGCCCCTACAGATTACATTGCAGCCATTGAGCCCGTTTGGCGACTGCCGACTGAGCCGATCTACCGGAGCAATTCCGAAACTTTTTGGATCTATTTTGCGGTATAATAGGTGATTTTGTGGATATAGAGGCCAGGTTTAAAAATCCCGGAATTCTCCTTTAACAACGAGTGTGAGGATAAGGCAGATAGATTCAACAGCGTTCCTTCAGTCACTCATTGGGAACCTGGAGGACAGGTTGTTTAGCACTGGCTCAAGCAGACATCCAAGTGTATCAGCTGAGAACATGGCTCAGTATACAGACTTGCTTGATAAATTTAAGGTTTTTAATCCAGAAAACTGGCCTGTGTGCCCTTAAATGAGCGTTATGGCGAGGCTTTCATCAAATAACAACAGTTGAGGCTTGACCCAAAGAGAGTGCTTGAGGCCTTCAGGGATTGTAAAAAGGACTCCAGTATAATACCTGAAGACTTGTCCCCACTCATTGATATTCTTAGCCTCATACCCGTGAGCAGTGCAGAATGTGAACTAGGATTTAGTTTAATGAATATTATCATCAGTCCGCTGAGGTCCTGCTGATAAAGACTGTGTCGTCATTCATGTTTGTTAACCTGAATGGCCCTCCATTGTCAAAGTGGCACCCAAAGGAATATGTGAAGTCTCGGCTGGTAAAGCATCGAGGAGCCACTGACACACGGTCACGGCCTGCAAGTGGACAAAGAGGCACTCTGGGCGGTGTTGTGAATATTCTTATATTATTAGTGGGCTAGGTAGTGATGTGATTGATAGTTTTTAAAATATTCAACTTTTAATAGTATTTTTTTTCTCTCATCTCAGTTCTTAGAGTGGTGGGTCACATGATTTGTAAACTGCTGCTGCTCCTACAGTTTTTATACTATATAGACATATTCTACTTACACTGTCACTCACATTTAAATATCTAAGTGATTTATAGTCTTTAAGCTTTAGCAATTTGTTGGAGAGTCATGCTCCCCATACACATACATTGTGGAATGTTCAGAATTCCACTCTGGATGCAGTTTGTAATTTCACATTTTGTACTACTGGTTGCTCTGGGTTGTTTTCAGGTTATTATGGGATGTCCTTTGACTGCTTCATAGTTTGATACTCTCTTTATGAGGATTAGTGCACTTCATAGATGTTATATTTTACTTGCTTTCATGCTGTCTTTCATAGTTTCATACTCTATTTGTGGTGATTAATACACTTCATAAACTTTATATAATATAAAGTATGAAACTATGAAAGGCCTGAAAGCAAGAAAAGCTTCATACTCTCTTTGTGGTGATTGCTACACTCCAGAGACTTCCACTATGTTTATTCCTTCCATAGTCTCGTTTAACAATGAATTCCAGCTTCACTTTTTAAATACATGTAGGAACCACATATTCAGGCCCCAGGGAGCACCCAGTGACGCCCGGCAACACCCTAGGAACCACCTAACCGTAGCCTATAACAACCTGTGTTGTTATACAAGAGCTGTATTGCTCGGGACCCAAGCGTTGGGAGGTAACCTCCTTGTAGCAGCTAGCCCACTTCTCATTTTCTCCAGGAAAAGTTCATTCTACAAATAAATAAACAAATATTCTGAGTATCTTTTTCCCCGGTATGTCGTGGTCTTACTTACGTTGATCACAGAATTCATAGTTAACCCACCCCTGCTTAGAATGATGAAAACCAATTATGTGGGCGATTCCAACGATTTCAACCGGTTAAACGCATGAACGCTTCCAAGTTGTAGTCACGAGATGAGCATTGGTCCTTCGCTTTTTCCCACATCATAGTCTGACCCACACTCCGGAGCAGTAGGTGGCGCTAATGCAACACTTCTGTGAAGAAAGCCGAGTAGCCGGAACGAAAGTAGACGAGGTGAACGGTATCATCACAAAGATGGCGGCGCCCACAAATCCTAATGATCATGGCACTAATGTCGTAACGCTGTTCCCTCGCGTGCGTATGTGGACAGGTGTAGTCAAGGCAAATCTGCTGTAGTTGCGTGACTTTGTCCCGGCGGTAGAACGAATTCTGATGATAAATGGTTGTATGGTTGTACTGGAGCGATAGCTGCTCTGAATATGTGGAATAAGGTCATGACAAGACCAGCTGCCCTGAAAATACTGCAGGGCATCCAGAAGTGTTCTACACAGAGACTGTTGAGTAAGATAAGACGTAGCCAGCAACAGAGACATTACTCAACATCAGGACCACCGTGGAAAATTCTGTTTTTTGGTTCGGATGATTTTGCTGTGGAATCCCTTCGACTCCTGGCATCTAATGTTAGCAGGTATGACTCTCTTCATAAGGACAGGGCTGGATACCAGGCGAACCCCTTTCGTGGCCTCGTTGGCCTTTTCTGGATCTTTACTGGTGGCATTTTTAATATATTACACGTACAGTCCAGCAGCCTCTTATTAAATATTAAATTTAAACTTTTATTATTGTCTCGAGCTGCGCTTTACTACCCTCCGCGGTGTTTGGCGCAAGATCGTGTGAATAACTACATGTGGAAAATATTGTTCACGTGTGCTAAAAGCACGTGCTTTGCATTCACATCTGTATTTTCACATGGGACTTTATTTTTGTATGGGATGAAACCACTGATGAATTTGTTAAGCAGTGTGTATGGGGGCGTTGTCATCACGATAGGGGTGGGCGATATGACTTCAAATCAATATCACGATTATTATTGTTTTGTTTTATTTTGAAATGGACCGGATGCTCTATGCCGTTCCTGTGTCTGACTTCCTGCCCGGCCTGACACATTCGCTCGGTCCAAACCTGTCTGAACACGGCGTTACTGGACGGGGGGAGGGACGTGACTGAATACCACGTAGTATTTTTTAAGGGGACAGTTCATGAACGCAGTATTGGGGAAAGTATTTGGCCCATTCATTCGCCAAATACAATGGAAATCAACGATTTTGAAAATTTGCCACGATTACATAATTAAAATGACGATTATGAACACGATTATCGCCCACCCCTACATCACGATGGAAATGTTTGTATTGCAGATCATAGTCTCTCGAGTATAACCAACTTCCACTGGTGTTTGTAGGTGTTCCAGTGAAAGGGTAGTGGAATCACTTGAAGTTGTGACGCTGTCCAGTGACATCCCAGTGAAGAGGTTTTCCGACCAGAACCAACTTCCGGTTCACACATGGCCCCCTGGGGATCTTGATGGGAAGTTTGATGTTGGAGTGGTGGTGTCTTTTGGCTGCTTACTCCAAGAGAGACTGATCAACAAGTTCACATAGTGAGCAGCTTTATACATACATACACCATCTAGTAATGTTCCCTCTAAGTCAGTTGTCATTCCAACCAAACACTACAGTCATCAGCCGATTAATACACCTTCATTACATTACATTACATTACATTACAGGCATTCAGCAGACGCTTTTATCCAAAGCGACTTACAATAAGTGCATCAACATAGGTAGAGAACTACTAGTCACCAGAACTCATAAGTGCATTTCCTTCCTAAACAAGCAACTAAGAGCAGAACTAGTGTTAAGGTGTTAGTGTTAGTGCAATAAGTTAACTAGCTACTTTTCTTAAACAAATGAGACAAATAAAATCAAAATCAAATAAACAAGAGCTAAATTAAATAAGTGTATCAGATAAACAAGATCCAATAAACAAGAGCTCATACAAATAATTGACGACAAATAGGCGAGGCTGAATAAAGGTCCTGGCTGAGAGAAGCAGAACTAATGACATGTAACTGTAGTGATTGGTTGGGATGAAACCCTGCAGGCTCTTGGGCCTCCGTGCACCATAGTTTAGATCCTACAATACATACCATGTGCTTCATAGACTCATCGGGTACGTGTAGGTCATCAACAAATTGTGTGTGTTGCATTCACACACAGTGGGATTTTGAATGTCCATCCCAGCCTGCTGCCCCGGTGGCGAGGTCCCGCCCCCGTCTTCCACACTATCCTGCACGGGGACGCTGTGACAGGAGTCACCATCATGCAGATTCACCCTCACAGGTGATCAAGAGGAAATCCTCCCTCTCTCTCTTTCCCTCATTATATAAGTGACAGATTAAAGTTTCTCTTCACTCCCCCAGGTTCGATGTGGGTCCCATTCTCAACCAGGAGGTCTATCAGGTTCCTGAGAAATGTACTGCCGATGACCTCGGAGCTGTCCTGGCTACTAAGGGTGCTCATCTGGTGAGTCATCGGACCTGCCCAGTAGATTTAACACTTAACAGAATATAACAGAATATATAATAATTTAGCTTTTATTCTTGATCACAGCTGATTGACACACTGAAGACACTCGCTGAGAGAATCGCAAACAAAAGAGAGCAGACTCAGACAGGTGCTACATCAGGTATGTATGTACCATGCTGTACTCACATACATCAGGTATGTATGTACCATGCTGTACTCACATACATCAGGTATGTATGTACCATGCTGTACTCACATACATCAGGTATGTATGTACCATGCTGTACTCACATACATCAGGGATGTATGTACCATGCTGTACTCACATACATCAGGGATGTATGTACCATGCTGTACTCACATACATCAGGGATGTATGTACCATGCTGTACTCACATACAGACATGTTGAAGTCTTATGGCTTACAGTTGATTTCTGTTTCCCACTAGCCCCCAAAATTAGCACTTCTTTGAGCTGGATGGTGTGGGAGGAGCAGACGTGTGACCAAATTGATCGACTATTTCGTGCCATTGGATCCCGGGTAACGATGACTTGATGATCTGAAGTTTTGTTCCCCAGGATGCAAAACTGTTGAGTTATCACGACTCTGATACTCTTCTGCCTTCAGATTCCCTTACGTACCATGTGGATGGGCAGGACGGTAAAACTTCTGGATTTTGTGGGGAAACGCCACGTTTCATTATCAGGTAACTTGAGTTAAAAATCACATTCATCATCATCATCATCATCATCAGGATCCTGACTTCTAATAGGTTGCTCACGCTGATTTCAGGCCGAGGGAGGAAACCGATCCCCGGCTCAGTCAGCTTCCAGAAGGAGTCCAACACCTTGGCAGTCTGCTGTCAGGTCTGTTCAACTGCTACAATATCTTGTACCTAAAACATCTTTATTATGAGTGAATTTGCTTTGTTGATGATGCAAGAATAATCCATGTAACATTTGTACATATTCTGCTGTGTTGACTTGCTTATTGTGGTTGTGATTCATACATTTCTGCTCCTTCTACTTTTGCTTTCAGTCAGGGTGAGAACATCTGTTACACGCCAACATTGCAATATGTTAAAGCCCCAGGAAACTTGGCTTGAAACAGTAAAAATGAATATATGATATCAAAGTTTAGTGTCGAATTAAACATCCACAAAAATCTGAGTGAAAATAAACGTTCAGAAATATTAGAAAAGCTGGTTCAGATGAGTGGGGGGTTCAGAACAGGGGGGTTGAAGTGGGTGTGGTATTTTCTGACATTTATGACGCAGAGAATTCATTCATCCAATCAGTAAAAAATGCACGTCAGTTGTCCCACCCCCAACAGGTGCAACAGCTTGACAGTTTGACGTGGGCGGAGCTATCCATCCTGTCAGGATGTCAATCAAATCCTGATCTGACACGCCGACACAGTCCTGAGAAATGAAAACAGCTAAATGATGTTTTTGAACGAGGTTTTCTCATATTTCTGAACGTTTACTCAGATTGTTGTCAAGCCAAGTTTCCTGATGTGTCAATATGTTCTTTTTGTGGATGAAAGAGAATCACGTTTGTGTTGTGTCCCGTGGTGCAGGACGGCTGGGTGGGATTCAAGTCGGTGGTCCTGAAGAAGAGACTCTCAGCAGCCGACTTCTACAACGGCTACCTGCACCAGAGTGTGAAGACGCCCCACCAGACACCTCACTTCCTGTTCCTCAGTCACCAGGACAGAACTGAAGCACATCAGAAGAGAGACAACTTGGTGGCACAGCGTACTCTTCCCTGATGAAACTGTTGTTAGTACATGACTGTCTGTTTTAAGACATTTCCATTTAGTAAATCAAGTGTGTGAGATAAGGAAACATCAAAAGTGCAATTTATTTCCATAAACATTTACACAAAAGCACTGTTTCCAGGATATACAAGAGGCAGTTGGTGGTGCGTTAGGGTTCATATGACTCTGTTGTACAGATGAGTTGTGGGTCTCGTCTTCCTTGGGAGGTTTTCGGATTCTTCTTATCGCCGTCGTCAACTGGACGGCTTCACCAGGGGAACGTACCACTTAACGGAGAGAAACATGAGTTGGATGGTGCCGACATCCTCTGAGTGATACTGTTACCATAGCGATGGCAGACGTACCTCCTCGCTCATCCCTGCTGTTCTCCTTCCTTCTGTGTTAAACGGTGGCTTCAGGTACCCTTTGAAGTGCTGCTTCACCAAGTCATGGAAGGTTGACAAGCAGTCCTGCAAAATGCATCGTCATGAATACAAGCGATGCATTTTGCTCGTCAACAGAACAGCATCATCATGATAGAGTTTAAAGGAGAATTCCGGGATTTTTAAACCTGGCCTCTATATCCACAAAATCATCTATTATAATGCAAAATAGATCTAAAAAGTTTTGGAGTTGCTTCGGTAGATCGGCTCAGTCGGCAGTCGTGAAACGAGCTCAATGGCTGCAACGTAATCTGTTGGCCCAGTTCAGAAATGCACAAAAATGAACCATTGTTGTTGTTTTTTATCTTTGGGAAAAACAAATACTCTAAACTACGCTTGCTGTACTCCAACACACGTCTCCAACGCTGATTTACGTTTCCACCATCCTCGTCCTGCAACAAGTCAACCCTCTTGCTTTCATAGACCACCTTTGTCACGTTTCCAACAACTCAACTCTGAAATCTCGCGAGAGTTGTTGCAGGAAGAGGACGTCAGACACACGAATAACAATCTGAGCCTGTCAGTGGCAAAATCAAGCACTTTTAGTGGACGTGCTTTGACGCCTCTATACCCCTACAGATTACATTGCAGCCATTGAGCCCGTTTGGCAACTGCCGACTGAGCCGATCTACCGGAGCAACTCAGAAACTTTTTGGATCTATTTTGCGGTATAATAGGTGATTTTGTGGATATAGAGGCCAGGTAGAAAAATCCCAGAATCCTCCTGTAAGAGGTTTCCGGTGATCATACCCGTCCTTCCCCTGAACAGATGTAGGTGAACCACTTGAGTCCTGCTGCCACATGTGTGATCTCGTCTCGGTAGATGTCCTCCAGGACCTCCACGGAGGCCTGGTCGCCTTGTGCAGCGAAGCGGGACAGGGTCTGAGGGTGGACGTCCAAGCCCCTGGAGCACACGCACACGCACACACGCACACACACACACACACACACAAGACTGGCATCTACAAACCTTCACTTCTTTAACAGTTCAGTCGGGGGAAACTATGAAATAGAAAGTAAAAGGTGAGGAAGCTGAGATCGGCCATGCTTGCACATTTTTTTTAATGCCGTTAAAATTAATTATTTTGTGATCTCGAGATTACAAAGCTCGTTTTCTCATGATAACGGGTTAATTTATCTCGTTATCTTGAGAAAACAAAAGGCCGATTTCCATGACAACGCGGGCCTGTACACGTAGCTCCTGTACGCCAGCTGCAGAAGAGTAGATTCATATGTAGTCTAACAGGCCAACATGAGTCGGACTGACATTAGTTTGCTAACGTGTTTTCCACTCAGTGTCATTTAAACATGTGAGTAGTTCGGACGCCACCATTCTGTTGAACCACGACGTAAACACACGGCTCTGGGGGGGTTTGGGAGTTGACCAATGGGAGGGATGCGATAACGGGTCCTCCTTGATCTGACATGTTCATCTTAAATCAGCATGCTGGCCTGACCCTCCTGACCTCTGATCAACAATATCAGGAATCAGAGGAAACCAGTCCCACCTTTTGTTTGTTTGTTTTCTCGAGATAACGAGATGTGATAACGGGTTGATTATCTCGTTATCTCGACATCACGGCATAATTAACTTGTGATCTCGATATAACGACATTTAAAAAAAAGTGCAAGCATGACCGTTCTCAGCTTCCGTAGGAAAGGGAAATAATTCAATAACCAACCATTAATGAAGAGCCGATCATGTAATAGTGAGTGATGAGTTTACCTGGCTTCATGAACCATGTGCACAATAGCGAGTCTTGCTAGCAGGTCATGGGAGGTGTCTGTTGCCGATTGCCACAGTCCTATGAGGGCAACAGTAAGGTTACTGACGCAATCATTCAGTAGATCCTCTCAGCAGCTGTGGTACGGTACTTTGTTAGTATTACTGCATGTACCGTTGTGTATTACTACACGTACCGTTGTGTACAGGCAACGCACCGAAGAAACTGCCCAGCTCTACGATTCTTTTCTCCAGCAAGTGGTAATGCTGCGGAACAGAGTGTATACGCAATATGAGCAGAACGGGACAAAGGTTGATCTTTGCTTGCAATTTCACAAAATCCAGTTGATTATGGGATGTCACGTGAAGTAAAAACCTTCGCTTCATCTCCAGCCACTTTAACAAAACTGCTGAAGAACTGGCGGGGCAGCAGATCCCCGCTGTGCTGTCTGAAGGTGGAGAACCTGGCGATGACGTCCCAGGACAAGTCGATGGCCCACTGCTCGATGTTAGCCAAGGAGTGCAGCAGCGCTATCCGGCTAGCCTGTACAAACCATGAACGTTGTCGTGTTCCATCTGCACGTTTGTGGCAACAACAGAAACCTGATCACCCTCGAATCGGTCGTGCTCACCTGCGTTCCTCCTTTACCACGTTTGATCTTGCCGGGCTGGAGCACCGTCAGGTCCTGCTTCCTGCTGGGCTGCTGCGGCGGCGTGGCTCCGCCCACCTCCGATATCTCCCCTGACCTCCACCTCTCCTGAGCCTCCAGTGTCAACTTCACCTGAAATTGTTACGGGTTACAGTAAATGGCTTCCCTTTTCCACCATCACGTGTATTAGATGTGACCTGTCATTTTCAGTGCTGTGTTCAAGAGAGTTCAAGTTCAAGAGTTTTATTCGTCACATACATATACATGCAGTGAAATGCAAAGTGGCTTTGCTCACGGGAATGTGCAAAAGGGCATAGTACAAAATAATTAACAGTAAAAAAACCAGCACAATAATTACAGTAGAGCTCTTATATAAAGCAACACACAATATGTACAATAAGAGCACTTAATCAAATATAAAATATGAAGTGTAAAATATAAAATAAGAGGTAGATGGGGGAAATGTGTGAATGTAATGTGAATTCGTGTTGTATCATCTAGATCAGTGGTTCCCAATCCGGTCCTCAGTGTCTCTCCCCATTAGGCCAGCACTACCAGGATACACCAGCTTCTTCCCCCAGGCCGTCAGACGGCTCAACACCTCACTGCTGTCTACTCTGAGTAGAGCTGGTTGGGAACCACCGATCCAGATTAAGGAGTTCTGGTCCACTTGCCTTCTCTTTTGGATCTGGTGTGCAGAGGATCTTGACAGCCCAGAAGCAGAGTGTGTTTTCACAACACGAAGGCTTGACGTCGGCTGGAGAAGACTCGCCTCAAACACAAAGCACCACACAAAGACTAGATGACAAAACCAAAACGAATTCTGTTCCATCATGTTTCATATCAATATCAAATCAGGGAGAATTTGCTTGTCCTCAAATGTAAAGACCTTCTTGACATGTTTATTGTGTTTTTGCAGCTTAAAAATAGTCTGGTTTCTATTACAGGGCTAATTGGGATTAGCCAGCTTTCCCTTAAAGCAACACGTGTGCTTCTTATCTGTTTTTGATCCTTCTGTATTCTTTAATTTAACACTTGAAACGCCTCCTGTGGAAGAGTAGCCAATGAGTTTGAAACTGCTGATATGACTTACACATCCAAATGACATGGTTTTCAGAAATTCCACTTTATACTATAATGAGGGATTTAACTATCACCCATCTTCATCATTCCAATGTAATGTGGGCGGCTGTGGCTCAGCAGGTAGAGCGGGATCAGCCCTCTTATTCATAAGTAATAATAAATAATACATGCATATCGGACCAGGGGGCTAGAGCTCACCTTCTGCTAGGTCCCACCATCTTTAACCCTGCTAGGGACGTTAGTGTGGTGCAGTGATATTGTCAAAAAGATTGATAGAAAACTCTCCATCCCTCTGTCTTACCTGGGAATGCTGTATTGGTCACAGAAACAGGAGTCAAGGACAGTTCATTTTGTGTGTTGACATAAACTTTACCCTGGACAACTCTGACCTCGTAGACGTTGTTCTGAAGACAGTGAAAAAAATATATTAAAAAAATGCAGAAATGACTGGCCCATCATTCAAAAGCATCTGCAAACCCCTGCTTGTATCTACCTGAAGTCCAGTGGAGGAGGTGCCCGTCTCCAGACAAAAATCAAAGTGATGCCACGGGCACACAAGGGCCATCTTTCCATTTCCTAGGTCTTCAATGTCTCCCAGCTCCAGAGGGCCACCTGTGCATTGACAGAATATGGATTGTGATCAGATCATGGCAATCCTCACCATCATCTGCAGATAGCCCATGAACTACAAGCCTCGACACAATAACCCATTCAAACAGACCTTCATGGGGACAGGAGGAATCCATTGCCCAGTATCTATCATCTTCAGTGTGAACGAGTACAATGTGCTCCCCGTCCTCAGAGAACAGCCTGGAACAAACACGTGGAAAGAAACTGGTTTGTTTGTTGTTGATGGAGTAATGGCAGAGTCGTGATTTTACCCTGAAATGACAAGCTGATGTTATTTACTTTGTACATGGCGAGACAAACTCCGATGTCTTTCCTATACATTGCCAATTTCCATCCGTAACAACTTGTCGTAAAGCAACCACCAAGTCCTCTTCAAAGTAATCCATCTGACTCAAGTAGCAACACTGGTTGTTTTTGTGTTCTTCTTCTTTGTTTTTTTAGCGGCGGTTAGCAACCGCCGTTAAAGGTGCATTACCGCCACCTACTGAACTGGAGTGTGAACCACAGTTCCTGAAACATAGATGCTGCGATCTAGTCCAGTTTATCTTAAGAAACTAAAAACAGCAGCTGAAATTCCTTGCGACGACGTTCCTTGTAATACAATTTATACAATCATTTCGTTGACTCCCTTTCCCTCAAATCGTCTTTCAATATCTCCCTCTCGCATAGGTGTTTGTGTTGGGATGGATGCTAGCCTTTAACGAGCTCCGACGTACAACCAAACAACATGGCATAATATGCAAGCCTGCCTCATGTGGTCCGGAGTTAGCGTTGCTACGAACAACACTGGCATTGGCAACTGGAACAAGAGAAAAAAAACGAATTAGGCACAAAAAAGTTCATGTTAAACTCTGTAATGTCCAAAACATTTTGCGTCCATGAATGCGTATGATGCATGCCCTTCAAAGAGCCTGTTGCATTTCACAAGAGAACACAATCCGCTCAAGACTAGACAAGAAAACAAATAGCTGTCAAAGAGCTTATAGTATTTCAGTAGAGTAATATTTCTGAAGAGAAAAAACAATAATGTCATGGGCGAAACGTCTGTGTATCCATCTGTGAATGAGACACATACTGCAAATAGCCTCTAGTTTTTCATATGCGTTGAAGTATTATGGTATTATACTTTGAAAACACAATAAAGCTTCTAATAAATGACCACAGCAGCTTCCTTTCTGTGGACCATACCACTTCACACTCTAGGGAACTGTCACGTACACACTGACCGCTTTCGGTGAGGCCAATAAATAGCAAAGATACCTTCTGAGAAAACCTATTTCGGTTAACATATGAAAGCCTTAATATAACGATTTGAATCTGAGTTCAATTAAATATTATCATGAATGTTGACTCACTACCAGTCCCACCCCCATCTCCCTGTGTGTCAATCGGATGGTAGCGGACCAGCAGGAAAGTCTGCCATTTTACACGGGAGTGCTAGCTAAGTCACCCAAAGTGGCTGACCAATACATATTTACCGCTATAGTAGCCAACATCTTTTCAAAAGTATACAGTACACATCTTGAGTAAACATTAAAATCGACATATTTCATAAGAACAAAGCAAAGTGACAGTGACGTAAACGTTAAGACGACACAGGTAAGTTATCCTAGTTAACATAAGATAGCTACGATGCGTTAGCTAAATGGCTAGTTAAGTGGCTGGTTTGCTAATTTAGCTAGCAAGGCTGGCTTTGTCAGTCATGTCATCGTCAAAATGTAGGCTATGCGTTTATGGGCTGCAAGGCAATTCAGTCTTTGATGTTGGCAGCAACTGGCAAAACCACATACGTCATGATGGAGTTGTTTAGCTAGCATTAGCTTTAGCTGTGATACAGGCACCAGCTAGTAACGTTAGCCGCTACAATGCCTGGAGATGCCATGGTGTTCTACATTTAGCCAAGCAGCCAGATATTCATTTTAGAAGTTCAGTCAAAGGCAGACGCTTAAGTCCTCACCTTGTGTTTGCTAGCAAATTGGCTAGCTAACATTGGCTACCAGTGAGTCTGTAGTCTAGAATTTCTCTATTACTTAGGGGTTAACTTTCCTGTGAAGGAAAATCCGGGAAACGATTAATTTCATTGGTTGCTTAATACATGCAACCCGTCCACCATTAAGTGCTACAAACGGAACCAAACAGTGTTTGGTAAGGGAACACTGACTCATTGACAATGCCAGGTGAGCCATGTTGCTAATTAGCTTCATACAGTAGCTAATTATCCTTGAAATTCCTCCTTCAGCTGTATGCTGTCTGTTTTATAAAGGGGGTGTGGCAGCAGGGATCTTGCCGTGATTTCACGCAACAGGAATTGTTACTTCACAGCGGAGATCAAGATCTTGTGAAATGAGAGATGAACACGTGATTGATTGTGGCTAGTTAGTTAACGATGGGTCTTCACATTTATAGGTTACACCCACCTGTCCTCACAGTTATCGGTTAGACGTGTTTCATGGTGGTGTCCACAAAGTAGGACAACATGCTAGTCACAGCAAGGGCTTGTCAGAGACCTGTCCTGCTGCCAGGCACGCCCATAGAGTGAGTGACCATCACATCTATATTAAATGTATTGGATAGCAGAGCAGGCTAATAGGTGGTTATTATTAGGCTACAGCCTCTTTAGGAACATGTACCTGTTACAGGACAATCTAATGGTTTGTCATGTGATCTGTAGTAGCCATGTCCTGAGGGGGGAAGCTTCAGTCAGTTTTATGGAGGACCGGATCTGCCAAAATAAAAAACAAATGAATGCCACAATAGATAATTTACAAATTCACAGATGCATAAATCAGTAAATATAAATGAAAGTAATTTAAAAACAAAATATACATTTTTATTATTTATTCATTCATCTATTATTTTCTGTATGTATTTTTATTTTTTTAATTAATTGTCCATATGATAATTGGGGGAATTTCTTTAACATTCAGGCATAGCAATAAATCCCAGAGGAGGAGAATGTCTGTGCCTATATATCCCCCTGTCATATTTAGGAATTAAAATGCAGACACCGATTTGGTTATTTTTATTCCAAAGATAAAGTTTTACAGCATGACGTTTTATTTCCTTTGTAGATGAGGTTATTAGATTGCTGTGGATGCAGACATGCACTCTGATGTTGATCAGTTAGGTAATACCGTGACATACTTTGACACCTCGCTCATTATCATAAGGAAATGCAAACATAAATAAGTAATACAGAAATTACTAAATTGGGAAATAAATGCATACAGAAATAATTAGGGAAATAAATAGCACATAAAAATATACAAGAGAAAATGGATATATTTGTCAGATTTAATTTATTTATATACGTGTACATTTCTAATCTACTAATTTAATTGTTTTGCTGATACCGTGCACATGTCAGTGGTCATGGATCCTATGCCACTCAAGCCATATACCCAGGAGTGCAAATCATTTGTTTGGTCTAGTTCTTAAATGTACCAAAACATGTGGTTTGGTACTCACTTTTTACATACAAACACATTATGCTGTGTCCACTGCAAGGACAAAAAATGCTATTTAAGTGCATGCAAACAAATACTTGACTGAGTGGCTCATATGCAACCTTCCTACAGTATTAACATTCAATTTAGTTTCTCTCTCTTACACACACAGTAACACAAACACTTTCCTTCGACAGACCACATCCGTTTGATACTGGGTTCTCATGTCCACTCCATTTTTTTTTCTCAACAAGGTTATAGCTTTTTTGTAAGCGACAAAAGGCTGTAGTTTTTCAGTGTGATATTCTGTGTTAATTAGTGTTTGTAGTCACCGGTACGTTCTTCATTCATCCGCCTTGCTAATAAATGAAGTGGGTCTGACAATGGGTTGTCAGCAACTGGCTTTGCAAGCACACAGGCTGGATGCTGTCGGTTCTTATCGTGCACACCGAGGGTATATTTACCATAATTTGTGGTTCCTTTATTAAATGACCCTCCTCCTTCTGCTTTAATTCAGAAATTGCCGACACACTTTGCAAAACACTGTGTGGATTTTAGTCGTCATTGTCCACCCAAAACTGTTTTTTCCAGCCGCCAGCAGTATTATGTGATAGAACACTCTAAAGTATTATCATTATGAGTTTAGTCATACTTTACACCAAATACACATGAATATGATTCATTTTATAATGGAATGTTAAACAAATAATAAAAAACTTCCAAAATAACACAACTTTTTTTTTTTAACAACCGCGGGTGCCTTGACACCGCGGTGATGCGGTTACCGCGGCAGCCCTAATCTGTAAGATGTGTGCATGAATATGTATATTACTACTGCGGAGAGACTTTTCGATCACTCTGTATTTCTTGGACATAACACGGGAGTTAACTAGTCAACCATCACCTGTCGGTCTTGAGATGTTCAGCCAGATCTGACGTGTTGTTTCTGCTGTGTTCAGTGGCTCGCCCACTCGTCCACTTTACCTCCATATTTCACTTTCATTTCACCCCGTCTTCGCCAAACTAACTATTTGCGTATTTACAAAGACCAAACCTCATTATTAATGAATCAGTAAACATATCAGTGGTTATCTAGTTAGCTGTAAGCCCGTGTGTGCAGTGAGACCCGTGCTCCAGCAGAGGAGGGTGTTGTGATCAGACTGGCCATTCGGCACTAATTTGTGTGCATCAGCGGGAGCAATTTGTCGCCAAATGCATTGGCTGTCTACAAATAACATTTTCTCCTATTTTTCAAGATATAGCTAGATTAGTCGCTTATTAATAATGAAGTCGTCAAGGGGTCTGAAAAGTCACTAAATCTAGCGACAAAGTTGGCAAGTTTACAACGCTGTGTGCTCAGGCTTGTTTCCTACATCACACACACCACTAGCGCAGCGTCACCGTTGTCAGCATGGTGCTTAAAGAGACAGATGCCTCTTATACAGATCAAATAGTCATTCGCTAAATAAAAAACCTGGTCAAAGATCTTTTACAGAATGCTGGAATAGTACCTGTTTTCTGGTACCACGGTACGTTTTCACTACCGGTATACTGTGCAACACAAATGTATTTTTTTAGCCTACACATATGGTATGCATACGCGTGTTCTAATGACATTTTAAACGTGCATTCCTAGTTTCGGTCACGCATGCGTCTGGCGTACCACTTATGCGCATCTCTGCATATACCTATATAACTGGCTTGATCACCAGTATGGTGTTAAGATGCTGTAGTGTACCTGCTGTACGTAGGTTACTGCATAAACAGGTTACTCGTCCTTATTGCTGTCGTTGTTGTAGGTAGCAGAACTAGCAAGACTAAGATTAAGGGGTTATGCTTTAAGTGTCATTCTCATTTTCATTGTACTATTTGTGTTTCTAACAGGGTGAAGGAAGGAAAGAGACAGTTTCCATTGTGATAAGCAGAACAAAGGGTAAGATGCCACCATGGTCCCAATAACACCTTATTTGCACACCATGTTAAGTCTTACTCATTTCCTCTACCATTTCTCCCTCTTCTTCCTCTCTCACAATCACGCGCAGTAACAACAGTTTTGGTGAGTGATGTACTGATGGTAGTGTTCCCCAGTGTTCATCTAGTAGTACATCCACATACACCCTGATTTCCTATGAAGTAAATTGTGGTAACACCCCAGAAAATAGTAGCCGACTCTATGATCATTATATCAGAATCCCAGTAGCTCAGCTCCAATCAAAGCACTTTCCCACCGGAGAGTTGTTGGCAGTGTCTGACCGCTGTAACAACGTAACCGCTGTAAAGTTTGTAATGATTACACCACATTTCCCTTGTCTGTAACCAATGGAACTGTAAATCTGGCAGAAATGCTGTGTTGATTGAATCTCTAATCAGGTGAGAGTGTCCAGACAGTTTGTAGGTCCAGACTCAATACAGTGAGCAGACACATTTAGCCTTAGCAGTCTCATTTGGCTTCCAGCTGTTTGCAGCCATGCTGGCCTGGTTAGTCGGGGTGGTCACTCTGTTGGTCTTCCTCTGTAATAATGTCTTATGTATTGTTATGTCTTCTCATCCAGGGTTTTTTAAATCATCAGCATTAAATCATCACTTAATATGTTCCCAGTAGGGATCTTTGTAAGTCGCTGGCCATAGTTTTGTGAAGATTGGACACAAGTTTAATGAGTTATGGTCAATTTTGTGAGGCTTCACCTTCCAGAAAATGTGTTGGCTAATATCAGTCAAACCATGTAAGATATCAAAACACCAAAAGTCATTTTTGATCAGCTCGACACACCGATAGAGCTACAACACTTTGTGGTGATTGGACCAACAGTCAAGGTGGACATGTTTTGTGTTTTCCAAAAAGTCAAAATCTCAGAAAATCCAATATGGCAGGCAGGGTGGTCCCTATGGCAACGTGTTAGAGCTCAACCAGCTGCATAGGCATTCCCTGTTTGGTGCCAATCAGAATTATGGTGTGGGAGTTATGGCCTATGTGTAATATGTGTCTTTAATTGGTGTCATATTCTTTGACTGACACGCCACCAATGATATCTATCATCCAAATGCCCTGTCTCTATCATGTACCATTTAACATGAAATTGGAAAATATGGAGGAGGAGATGTCAAAATGTCTTTTTCCAAAAGGTCAAATTTGTGATCCCAAGTTTGTACATCGAGGTGGATTTGTAGCCTATACCGGGTTTGGTGTTAATCAGACTTGTGGAGTGGAGTTACCTCCTCAGTGTTATGAGTGTATTTACAGTGCTATGAAAACGTATCTGCCTCCTTTCTGAGTTTTTGACATTTTTGCAAATTTTTACATTTAATTTGTTCAAATCCTTTTGTGGGTTCAAGTAGTATTTAAAGTGAGTCTAATGCCCCTTTTACACACAATTCCCGGGATTTACACGAGTTATTAAACACGGGTCGTTCCTGTGTTGGACCCATTCAGACTAAACTACTGTCCTGGGTTCATCCCGTGTTGTCGAACATTCAGACCAGACCGCAAAAGACCCATGTCACCATATTTACATCTGTATACGTCCCTGGTAATTTGTTGCTTTATTTCTTCTTCCAATTCTCCATTGGTATCCGTTCTATTTGCTGTTGAAACGGTCCTTGTTGTGAACTAGCTTGCATATAATGCACCTCTGGTCTTAACCAATGAGGTTCCCGTCCATTGCGTAACCTGCGTCGTCCCGTTCACACCGCAGCCGAGCTGTATCTGACCCGGGTTATTCCCAGGTCGAGAGCAGGGTAGCTGACCTGTGTCTGATAACCCGTGTTGACCCATTCACACTAATGCCTGACCTGGGAATAACCCAGGTCGTTGCTCCGGTGTGGAAGAGGTATTATAGAAGAAAATCACACCTAAGATTGTTGCTTCTTTCATTTGTTTGATGTTCAAGGTAAACAAAATGCAATTTTCTGCTGTGGAAAAGGTTTTGCTCCCTTATTAAATCAAGCCAATTAAAGGGATCATTAGAGTCAGCTGATTTAACACAGCCAGCCCTGCACAATATAAAGCTCACTTACTTTGACCCTTACCATCAAACTTCAGTTGCCAGGTTAGCTTCTAGAGGCTCATCATGTCACGATCAAAGGACATTAAAGCAGTTCAGAGTGAAGAGTGGGCTAACAGACAGATCATGAACTACAGGAACTGATTCAGGGCTCGACAACAGGGACGGCCATGTGACCAGAACACGCCCACGCACCAACTGCAACCAAAATTCATGTTTTGACTAATATCTGTACCTAGAGCACGTGCACCAAACTTGAAATTTGGTTGGACAGACAAGGGAGTACACATTTATGCATTTGTGGATTTAAAAAAAAAAAGTGTTTAATATATTTTTGTATTCCTATACCTACTCAACATATGTACAAAGTTTTATGAAGATTGGATAGAAGGTCAATGAGTTATGGCCATTTTTGTGATGGGCCAATCAACCAAACCAGGAGAGACTAGACTCTTTAACCAATGGAACAGATGAATTTTGATCAGAAATAAATAATTAACCTCATCCTACCTTGGTCATCCTCAAAAAACATTTTTGTTGTGGTCTGATAGAACTGAGAAGGAGAAAGAGAGCGAGTGCTTTCCTTCGGTTTCCTTCTACCCCATCAAGTGCACAAAAGTAGATAGAAATCTTTTCAGGCATTTGTGTCGCAAACAAACCAATGGCTAGAATCTAAACATCATAGGTGTTCAAACACCAAAACTAATCTATATGTCAAACTACAGCCTGGGTAGACTTTGCTTAATATTAGATTTTGGTTGAAGATCTGAAAACATTCAGTGTCAAAAATACGCAATAAATCAGGAAGGGGGCAAATACTTTTTCACGGCACGGTATTTGATTACAGTTCCACCATCTGGCCTATCAGGGTCGTCTTTCTTGAGTAACAAACCACCACCAATATCTGTCATTTTGGCAGATGGCACGTCTCCATCCCTTACCATTTTAAAGGAAATATTGGAAAAAATTGGTTGGTTTCATAGTTTCAACAGAAACTGGACTAGCTGAATGCAGCTGCATGCTCAGTAAGCAAGAGAAATAAGTAGGTAGATATTGTGGGGGGAGAATGGATATTATTTCAAGAAACTGAATAAAGGGGGGGGGGGGGGGGGGGTAGAAGGTCTTATTCGTGACCTAATGTAGGATAGCATACAATTTCACTAGGCAGCTCATTGTGGGCTGTTGGGCTATTTCCCGTGCTGGATGGTGTCGTAGCTTAAATAAGATGAAGGAGATGACGTTCTCTCCCATCTCAGTGCTGTTCTCCTTCAGTCAAAGACAACGCATGACTGCACATTTATTATGAATGGTGACACACTCAAAGCACCAGCATCAAATAGGTATCCACTGTGTGGTGTTGTTGCTTAGTATAAATAATCGGTCTCTTGTTACCAGTTTTATCCTCGCCACTACTCTCACAGCCTCAAACCAAGAACCTTCAGTATTTGTTTGCCATGAAACATAAAATTCATCCAGCAGGAAATAAGGCCCGAGTCCAGGTTGTGTTTTGTCAGATGTTTCTAAAGCAGGTATCCATTGTATGTTCCTTGTTTCCTTGTTTGTATAACTAATCCGTGACAATATCCGCTAATGCTATATTCTAAATTTGGTGCTGATAGTAGGGGTGGGTGATATGACTAAAAATCAATATCACGATTATTTCAAACTTTTACCTCGATTCCGATTAATGAACGATTATTTTATTTGTTTTATTACACACACACACACACACACACACTGGTTGCTTTGCTAACTGGCGCTTCTAGACGTTCCTCGTTCTTGTAGCCTAAATAACAATCGAAATCAACAATTTTGAAAATTTGCCACAATTACATAATTAAAATGACTATTATGATTATAAACACGATTATCACCACCCCTAGCTGATAAATCAAAAACGTTTTCCATGTCCGCCTCAGGTCCGTTATTCTGGGCAGACATCGCCCAACCCGACTTTCCAACAACCGCTTTCTTCAAAGTTTGAAAGATGTCATGAATTGTATGTTTCTTGTCATCTGTAACACTTCTTCCCTTCACCCCTCTTAAACAGCCTTTTATTTAAATGCAATTTTCGAGTGGATTTGAATTTACTTTAAACATTTGTCTTGGGCAGCTCAAACTTAGCTTTAAG
Organism: Hoplostethus mediterraneus; assembly: GCA_034670385.1. Lineage (NCBI taxonomy): Eukaryota > Metazoa > Chordata > Actinopteri > Trachichthyiformes > Trachichthyidae > Hoplostethus > Hoplostethus mediterraneus. The sequence continues at coordinate 125,812 of JAXDDW010000229.1, read as the reverse complement.
TTAGCAACACTAGACACATTTTTAAATTACTACGTGATCATGAAAATGTATTATTATCAAGCGCATACCGACTGATTTGACAGTATTTTTGCCTCAAGCTGTTAAAAAACTCACACCAGACAACGTTCTGTGTCACACGCTAAATGACATGACCGTGTTGAATGGACCGCAGATTAAATTGATTATCTTTCTTTTCTTAATCCATTCCTGAGAAATTACGGGGGGGAAAAGTAATTGAGTGAATGTGTGCACAGATACAGCCAACAAAGCTGCTCTGGTGTGACTCGTCCTGTGGAAACCTCCAATGTAACTCAAGAGTTTTCCTCACCAATGCCAAGTTATCAAAAATAATTAGACGATTCATATAGCAAAACCAGTTTGAAGTCTAAGCGCGGACTAATAACTACACTGCTAATAACGCAAGCTACAGAATTATCCTCTTCCCCTTCCCAGTCAAACCTCTGCGTCTGTAATCATTTGAAATGACTCCCAGCTTAGAGAGACAAATCAAGTTATTTTGTAAAAGCATTACAATTGTTTTTCTGCCCCACATCCCTTAAACAGCTTTGTAAGATACACCGATCAGCCACAACATTAAAACCACTGACAGGCGAAGTGAATAACATTGATTATCTCATTACAATGGCACCTGTCAAGGGGTGGGATGTATTGGGAATCGAGTGACCACTCAGTTCTTGAAGTTGATGTGTTGGAAGCAGGAAAAATGGGCAAGCGCAAGGATCTGAGAGACTTTGCCAAATTGTGATGGCTAGACGACGTCAGAGCATCTCCAGAACGGCAGGTCTTGTGGGGTGTTCCTACCAACAGTGGTCCAAGGAGGCACAACTGGTGAACCGGTGACAGGGTCATGGGCGCCCAAGGCTCATTGATGTGCATGGAGCGAAGGCTAGCCCGTCTGGTCCGATCCCACAGAAGATCCACTGTAGCACTGTTGCTGAACCAATTAATGCTGCTATGATAGAAAGGTGTCAGACGGTGCATCGTAGCTGCAGACCGGTCAGAGGGCCCATGCTGACCCGTCCACCGCCCAAAGCTCCTACAATGGACAGGTGATGGTCAGAACTGGACCATGGAGCAATGGAGGAAGGTCTGGTCTGGTCTGATGAATCACGTTTTCTATCACATCATGTGGATGTGATAGAAAGGCTGCGTGTGCGTCGTTTACCTGGGGAAGAGATGGCACCAGGATGCATTATGGGAAGAAGGCCAGCCGGTGGAGGCAGTGTGATGCTCTGGGCAATGTTCTCTGGGAAACCTTGAGTCCTGGTGTTCATGTGGATGTTACTTTGACTCGTACCACCTACCTCAACATGTTGCAGACCAGGTACACCCCTTCATGGCAACGGTGTTCCCTGATGGCGGTGGCCTCTTCCAGCAGGATGATGCGTCCTGTCACTCTGCAGACATGGTTCAGGAATGGTTTGAGGAACATGACAAAGAGTTCAAGGTGTTGACTTGACCTCCAGATTCCCCAGATCTCAATCTGATCGAACATCTGTGGGATGTGCTGGAAAAACAAGTCTGATCCACAGAGGCCCCACCTCGTAACTTACAGGACTTAAAGGATCTGCTGCTACCGTCTTGGTGCCAGAGACCACAGCACACCTTCAGAGGTCTGGTGGAGTCCAGGCCTGGACGGGTCAGAGGGAGACCTACACAGTATTAGGCAGGTGGTTTTAATGTTATGGCTGATCAGTGTGTATAACTACTAAAAAAGGAAAAGAAAAAAAACCCATATATTTTTTAAAAGTTTGTGAGGTGGAAAAGGTTTGTATAGAATATGGCATTTGTATTTTGGTACATCCCTAGTGTGCTTGCCATACCTTCTAAATCTGTTTCTCCATTCATCCATGTAAGAATTTGTGAATGGACAGTTGGACAAGCTTCCAAATAAAGGATGTTACTGTTGAAGGTCCTCATCTCATCTCCTCTCTCTCTACCAATCTCATTCTGCTTGTCCGTCGTCGATGGTAGCTTGATGTACTGAATCACATGTTGAGTGTCTCTGTTAAATGTGCATTTGCTGTGTCTTCATCTTGTCCTGTGTGTTTGGTCCTGGTCTGTTGTGTGTCCTGTGTGTTTGTGTTTCAGTAGTGGTAGTGTAAGGCCCTGGATGGATAGCCTGGACCCTGAAACCCTGTACCTGTCTCCAGAGCAGCCAGGGCAGCCCGGGCAGCCCGAGCTCCCTCTCCCTGCCCCGGAAGGCCCCAACATGACACTGGGGTGGTAAGGACCCTTGGGCCTGCTCTACCTTATCCCCTCTTAGCTGCTGTTGACACATGCATGGTTTAGGCCAGGACCCACTTGCCACTTCCTTGCTGTACTCCTTCCATCTTCCTCTCCTCTCTCCCTCTCTGCTGACTCTGATGTAAGTAGGACCATCATCCTACCGGTCTCTGGAGCTTCACATGTAGGGTTCTTCAGTCATCCCTCCTGTGTGATGATCTCTCTCTACTAGGTCTTACTGGGCCTTTCCTTCCCTTACTGCTCACATGTGTGCAAACAAGATCTGGATGGGGATTTACCACAGTGGTGGCAATACAATATTATGCTATTGAATAATAGGTTTATTATTACATTTTATTACATTTTTAATTTTTATTAAAAAGCTGAACTAACAGCCTATTCCCACCAGGGGTGGGCAATCATGTGCCCCGGCCCGCCACGGCTCATGATTGCCCACCCCTGCCTTAGTTCAAAGCAATTACTCAATTACAATTGCACTTCAAATAGTACTACAAGTACACTTCAAGTACTAACTAACAAGTAACTAACTAACTACTACAAGTACATAATATACACTGCTTTCAGTAGTGCCTGTAATCCACGTTAGAGAGAAAGGGGGGGGGGGGGGGGGCACTAACGTTCATTGTGCGGGAGAAAATTAATTTTCCACTCGTTGATGCTGATTACGCTGATTACATGACTTGTTGGATATATAGACTCCGCTAGCAGCTTCACGGTAACATCCCAGGTTCAATATTGGCAGAAAAAAAGATGAAGTCAACATCAGGTTTTTCTTCGTCTCCACTCTCAGCTCTGTTTGCAGTCAGACAGCGCCTGTCTAGCAGGTGTGTTGAGTGTCCCAGCCTCCAGAGATCAGTCTCTCTGTAACTGATGAGAGATCTATTTAGATCAACTTCTATACATTGACCAACGTTTTATACTTCACGTATGGGAAACACTGCATTTGCTTGGTGCCTAGTTCTAAACGGTTGGTACTGTTGTTTTGAATACTGAAGAATTCTGTGCCAAAATGGAATATGTATGCTGTAGTTGAGTGTAGTCTCATCTCCCCTCAATGCAAAAGCTAAATGAGGGTCGCTACACTTGAATTAGCTTGTATGCTGATACAGTTTGTCTTCATCATCCACAACAACCCACTGTAACATACACATGCAGGCAGCCACAGCCCAGGTGGCTGATGGGGAAGATTCCTGCCGGTTGTTTGGTGACGGGTTGAGAAGTCGATGTATGACTTGATCATCATGTGTATTGCCTGCCAAGCACTTCACTTCTCTCCATCACTTTGCTCTGTCTGTGCCTGTAGTGCAGCCGTGCACACACACACGCACACACGCACACGCACACGCACACGACCAGGCTGCCACGTAAATCAACATGAATCTGACACTCTGGTCTTCAGCTTTTCAGCTCAGTCCTTCAGGTCGGTGATCCTGCTGTCAGTCCAGTTTCCACTCACAAACAAACCACGTTTAGATCAGTTCCAGGCTGAAGTCGTCCACTTAGCCTTAGTTGGATCATCAGACACCCGGCCTACCAGCCCGACTCTCCTGCATCCAGCCAGTATCTCAACCACACACCCCGGTCTGCCACAGTTGCTGGCTAATACCCCTTTCACACACATCATTTACGCAGGTTATTGAACATGGGTCATTCCCCTGTTGGACCCATTCTGACCAAACCCAGGTCACATCACATGACCCCTGTCACCATATAGCTGTGTGATGTCACAGTAGATAATTGAATCTTTTTACCGTCCCGGTAATTTGTCGCTTTATTTCTTCTTCCCCACGAAAGACAGAAGCTCTCTGGTTTTGGAAGTATTCGTTCGTTTGAAACATTCCTTGTTGTGAACTGGCTTGCACACTAATGCGTTGCTGGTGATTGCAAGTATAATAGTATAAGTAGTATACTAAGTATAGTAGGGCTGCAACGATGCAACGGATATATTCATGATAGACGCGTCATTTTGTGTTGAACTTGGCGGAGGCAATCGCAGTTAACAAAGCAAAACGAGCCCAAGAGCGTCCACAGTTTGAGATTTGTTTCAAGAACAACCCAGTAAAGGTGTTGAGTCGGTTCAGACCGGGAAGCACAGCCAGCTTCCTTTTTGCGGCGTCAGACACAGGAACAGTCAATTTCAAAATAAAACTCCCTGCTTGACCCTTGATTAACCCTGATTGAGAGAGAGAGACCATTTGCACATTTTTGTATGATTTGATGATCTGTTTTATTTAAAAGTATTATCTCTGAGAATGTGGTTCTCATCACATGCCTTAATAATTATACATGAGCCCCTAGTACTAGCTTTGTTCAGTCAGTTTAAATTGCTTGTTTCAGTAGCAATTACACAGACATGTTGATTTGTTTTGTTAATGTGCAATAAAGTCTTAAAAATTTCCATTGAAAAATTGTTTAGATTAGTCGACTATGAAAATCATCATTAGCTGCAGCTCTAAAGTATAGTATATAGTAGTATAAGTTATGAACAAACACCTAAAGATATATATTATTATTATGTTCTTTTTGTGTCATTTGTGCACCGTGGTATTAAAACCATTATACTTGGCTGGTATTGATTACGAGTTCTGGCAGCTACTTCTGTGATAGAATAAATATCTCACAACTGCCTGAGTGTGATGGCCATCATTTAATTGCTTGTTGGCTTGTATCTTTCACTGTGTAGGGGAGCATGGGCATGTCACTGTGCTAGTGGTGCTAGCAAATGGTGCTGGTGCTGGTGGCAGTACCAGTGGTAGTAAGCCTGTTGTTGTGATAAGCAGGCCAGGCAAGTGGTCCTGGCTGGGCTCTGTCTGTGTGTTTGTACTATCCCAGTTGTTGTTCTGCACATTGCATGGCCTGGAGTTCATCTCACATCATAGGTGTGTGTGTGTGTGTGTGTGTGTGTGTGTGTGTGTGTGTGTGTGTGTGTGTGTGTGTGTGTGTGTGTGTGTGTGTGTGTGTGTGTGTGTGTGTGTGTGTGTGTGTGTGTGTGTGTGTGTGTGTGTGTGTGTGTGTGTGTGTGTGTGTGTGTGTGTGTGTGTGTGTGTGTGTGTGTGTGTGTGTGTGTGCGCACACAGGCCACAGCCCATGTCATATGACATTGGCCCCCTTCCCATTTCTTTTACACACACACACACACACACACACAGAGCAGTACAGCCAGTAGGACAACAGGGCAAACGCAGCCCTGTTGTCCCCCCCCCCCCACCCCCCCGAAGGCCGGAACCTAATTGTGATCTCCTGGTGCAGCTAGTCCGGGGATTAGCTGCTGGCCGTGGAAAGCCATTCACTCCCTCATTCCTTCCCTCTGTCCACTGGGCCTTATCACCATCAATCTGACACCCCGTTTATCTGACGCTGCAGCCAGATCTGCTGGCCTAGGAGAAACGTTCACAAAGAGCCTGGACTATCAGCACTTTCATTGTAGGACCACCTATGGCCACCTCTCCTACTGGCCCCTCTGTGATCCCGTCATCCCTCTCTCTCCATGATCTCTATCACATTGGTTCCTCCCAGTCCCAGAACCTGGAGGCCAAACTCAACAGCTTGTCACTTTGTGTCTGTGAATCTTTTCCACTCCAGAAAGGCTTTTCGGTTACATTTTGTTTTTGTTTTCCATGTATGAGGGTTTTTTGGAGCGTTCTCCATGTGGATTGGTTTACTGGTTTACAGTGTGTGTTTCTCTGCCTTGTGTCCACTGCTGGCCACTTCGTCACTCAATTCTTGACGGACCTACTCACAAGTGCATGATCTGGATTTTACCAGCACCATCTAATCGCGGTTGTCTGTTCAACATAATTGTCTAACTACTAAAGAAGCATCCCTGACAATCATGGCGTCTTTTAAACTGGATTTCCTCCCTGAGATGATGGTGGACCACTGCTCTTTGAATTCTAGTCCTGTGTAAGTAACTCTTCCGGGGGAATCTTTGTTGTGAGTTTTGCGTATTTGTGATGTGTTTCTTGTGTTTCTGAGACTCAAATTCTTTGGGTAGTGTTGCGCTCATGATTGATGTTATTAGGCCCTTACTGTGAGTGGGTAACCATTTATTCGAAACTTGATTATTGATGAGCATCTCTGTCATAGAGTGTCATGGTAGCCATTGGCCAGAGCCTGAGAGCTGCCTCATTCTTGATTCACTTTCTGTGCTTAAGTTTATCATGCTCACAGACTGGGGAGGCATGTGATATTCAATGTATAGTCAGATTCTGTGTGGGTCTTGTGTCTTAATTCCAATATTTATTTAATTCCCTTTGTGCAATGAAGTACCTTTTACACAAGTTCTGACATTACACTAATTGTTTCTGTGTGATTAAGAGCAGAATTGGGTTTGTCTGACCTGTCCCAGACCACCTCTGTTTACCTTAACCAGCACAATACACAATGATGCACTTGAGGTTTACTGCCTTGCACTCAGGGCAGTGCAGTAAAAATGAGCTATACTGTCGTCACTGGTTGCCAGGAACTTTGCTATGATGCAGACATGTTTTACACCCTGAATGAAAACAATTGACCCAGTTATCAAAAACTGAATGTGTCATACCCTCATACTCCCATTGCTGGCTTCACACAACAGTACTATCAAAAGCTTTTTCCATGACGGTGTCTCACCGCAGTGGATTCTTGAGCTCTCCGAATCCAAATAGATAAACCTCCTCCAAAATTCGTCTTAGATTTTCCCTTTGCTCAAGGTACACAGTGGGATTGAACGTTTGGTGTACATGGCAATCATTCAAATACTATGTGCTGAAGGTTTTCAGGCTGCAACCAGGCTTGAACTTGAGCTTGAAATATTGCAGAGCACTGTTTGACTAGATCTGACCGGTAGGGAGATTTTGGTGTATTCTTCATATTGGTGTCCTGCTGCCCAGCTCTGACCTCCTAATGTGAGTCTCACTGAAGCTTATACAGTTGGGACAATTTCAGTGATTATTGGTTTGGATCTCCTTGATGGTGTCGGGAATCAAGTCTGTATTTCTTAATTTTGATACATAGATATCGTAAAAAGTGCCAGCAATGTTCCAGCCAGTTGCTGCATGGACTAGATGGTCGTTGATGCCTGTCTACATCATGAATGAATGATCATAGCAATGCCTTTGTAATCCACCTGAAGTTTACATGTCTCTTTTTCAGAAGAAAAAGGGCCCAAAGCCCTGCTGGTTTTCAATCCAGCCATTTTATCAGTGACTGTTTTAGGTCTGGGATTAAAGTAAGATAGAAAACCAGCAGTACTCTGGACCCCCAAGAACGAGGGTTGAGAACCACTAATGTAGGCTGTCTCTCATTAAGCTTGTTGGAGATTGAAGCACTGACTATAGAAGCATTCAGCCATGCATGAGCAATAGCAATCCTACTCATTTTATTCTTTACGCTCTTCCTCTTCCTCTTCCTCTGACTCATTTCTTTTGCACTTTTGTCGTTCTTTCCGCATCAGCCACATAACAAGTATACACCGCATGCTGCTGACGTGGTGGACCTAGCACTACTCCAGGACAAGTTATCATTATTACTACATCTAATTGAGCTTTCCTTCTCCCCTTTCCTTCCTCTATCGTTCCTTCCCTCTTTCTCCTCCCCTTCCCAGTGGGAAGAAGATGAATGGGTCCCTGGACCACCCAGACCAACCGGACATGGATGCCATCAAGATGTTTGTGGGCCAGATCCCGCGCTCCTGGGCCGAGGAGCAGCTTCGCGAGCTCTTCGAGCCTTATGGAGCTGTCTATGAGATCAATGTCCTCCGAGACCGCAGCCAGAACCCACCACAGAGCAAAGGTGCTGTTGGTATCATTTAATGTGATTGTGATGGAAATCATTTAGAGCTAGAATGATGAATTGCTTTCATATCGAAATTGCGATTTGAAAGAATGCAATTTTCAAATTGTCAGAGCTGATTTTCCATGCAACTCAACACAATCTCTTCCTTCTTTGCCAGCACACAAATATCCTGTTCACTGAGAATAGCCTGGTTATGCAGTAGTATCTATTGAGGCATTTGCATGCAATGCATTAGTGTGATTAGGGCAATAGCCAGTTTCTTAGGAGCTGCCTTCATGTAAGTGTCTGTGCTGGCGGGTCAGTTAGTCAGAGCCCGATGTATTTATATATTATATTCATATTTATCTGTTTTGTTGTTGCACCACTTGCGGTTGCAGACAAGCGCTCTACTTGCGCTGTCAGGCAGTAAGCTCTTTTGCAGCAAGCTAACATTAGCGCCCTCCCGCTAGCAATTTATCGTGTCTGATTCTTCTTGTGTTTTATCGGAGGATTACAGCTCTAAAATGGATGTACTAATATTCTATTCATTAATCTAGTCTTTTATAAAAATGTGCATATATTTCCAAAAAAGTAAATGATTACTTTCTATATCCAGTTAAGTTGTTGCGTCTTATGTATTCAGACATGCGCTGATAAGTCTGATAAGATTAGGTAGATATAGCTAGATTATTAGTTTGTTTTAGTGCTGTCTGAAATGTGTTGTTCAAATAAATAGTGGTAGCTATTGCATTAATTTAATCTAATTATGGTTGGTGGATGTTTGATACCTTGTGGACCATGAATAGACCTACAGTGTAATTTAGCCTATAGAAAATAATTAAAATTAGTCAATAATTTGTCTCAATTAGATATTTTTTCCAAATCGTTCAACCCTAAAATCATTGTAGCTGCTTCAAAAGATAAAACCGGTTAGCCAACCTGTGCAGTGTTTCACATACATAGGCTCATCTGTGGCACACTGCCACAATATAAAAAGTTGGTCAATGTATAGAAATTGATCTAAATCTCTAACAGTGGCCCTAAGAGGTGCGCATCACGTTATGTTCTCTGAAACAAAACAATATTGCTCCAATATTGAACATAGGATCTTACCGTCCACTAAGTAACGTTTCCCCAGCTGCTTGTGTCGCCTACATATTCAACAAGTCAGGTAATCATATATCAATCTGAGGTGTCTCTGGTGAGAGAAGCAGACCAGAGAGATCCGCAGTGCTGAAGGTGTTAGTGATGTGATTTTGATCATTTTGATCAATCAGTTTTGTGTTGTGCAGAATGGCCTGTTTAAGGGAAACATTGGGTTTGTGATGTGTACGTCAGATGTGTGACAGCTCTCTCTGTCCATCCCCTTCAGGCTGTTGTTTCATAACGTACTACACTCGCAAATCAGCCTTGGAAGCACAGAACGGGCTTCACAACATGAAGATCCTGCCAGGGGTAGGTAGCAGCCTCTTAAAGCTGGACCATGGCTCATACTCCTGCTGTTATGTACTTACATTACCATGGCAACATCCATATGTTGTGTCTTCAGATCATTGCTATCATAAGTCATGACTCTGCCAGATGTGGACCTGGTAACGGGACATTGGATACCATTTAATTGCCTGTTACTATAATGCATGATGTTCAGCTTTGTAAGTGCTGATGTGTTGTTGTCTCGTTCAGATGCACCACCCTATCCAGATGAAGCCTGCTGACAGTGAGAAAAACAATGGTGAGGATTTTGTCCCATTTACATTGATCCTCTCACCTTCTTAATACTAGCGTGTGTACACCTTCACCAGCATCTGGACAAAAGTCAAGATGCACAGTTTTAGTGTAGTGCGGTGGCAGGGATCTAAATTTACTTTTTGTGTTGTTGATGAAACATGTTTACTTTTCAATTTAGCATTTTCACTTTTCAAATGGAAAGGGGTATTAATAATAGTATTAAACAGTATTGATATACAACTATTTCTGGAGTAACTTAAGTAAAAAGTATGGAGTAAAACCCACTCTTCACCAGTTATGACAATAATCACATACACATACATAAGTGTTTTGCAAATCATTAAGCGTGATTAAGCATATGTCCATGTTGAATGTACCATTGTAGAAATGAGCACCACTTGACTTGACACAGAGCAGATGTGTGTGTTGATGTTGTGTTGTCTTGAATGCAGCGGTGGAGGACAGGAAGCTCTTCATTGGGATGATCTCCAAGAAGTGCAATGAGAACGACATCCGGCTGATGTTCTCCCCCTACGGCCAGATAGAGGAGTGCAGGATACTCCGGGGCCCCGATGGACTTAGCCGTGGTGAGGCAGATTCAGCTCGGCTCTCTGACTTGGAGAAAGGATAAATAAGTTCCTCCATATTTAGAGATCTTTCTGATTTGGCGATATAGCAATATTACCGTTCCGTCCAAATGTAATAAATTCCACACCCGTTAACACAAAACTGCTGTACTCACTTTATCTACTATTTATTAGTAAAAAAAACAGTTAGAGTAAGTAGTCTACAATACAAAGTGAGGGAGAGGGCCAAGGTTTTGTTGTATGAATGCATAAGCTGTGCATGTTTTCACTAGATTTGATTTTGTATTTTATCAAGCGAGAGAAAGACAGTGAAGCTGCGAGACAGGCAACGTTGCTTTGGGAGAGGAAGCTGCGTTTTTACATTTTATGCTAACAAAAATCAGGAAACAAGAACTTTAAATCGGCAAGCGAATTTCCACCAGTGATTGTCCCATACACAACAGCAATTCCAATCCAGTGGAGTTTGCGAAACTGCTCTCACCCCAACATTATAATTATATTTATATAATTATTATATATTCATATAATAATATATAATTATGTAATAAAAAAAAAACTTTTTTCCCAACATGCACAACGTAGCTACCAATTAATTGGGATGAGAAATTAGGCATAAAAGAAGGAACAAACGTTGAGTGCAAAATGGAGGCCTACTGTGTGTGTATATCGTTATAGTCATCCAAGCAATATCATCAATACATACATTTTGATATCGCCCAAGCCTAATCCTAACCTACTGGTTATAATATAGCCTTAGAATAATCATTTTTGCCACACTGAGGGCTGGAGATGAAAGTTTGGCATGGCTGGAGTCAGCAGGTGATTCCTTAGAATCGGCTAAAGTTGATCGGCCATTTGAAATACTCCTCAACAGAAGTGGTGCTGGCTTACTAGCTGTTCTTAGTCCAGTCAGTTTCTCATCAAATGTAAACCACTGTCAAACCACTCAATATTTCCAATTCAATATCGGGGTTCGTACGGGTGCTTGAAATCCTTGAAAATATTTGAATTTATTTCTAATGCAAACAACTAAATAATAACAAATCAGCAATCTGAATAATGTGCTAGTCCCTTTTTATTTATGAAAAAGCTGTAATCAAACAGTCAATTAGTTCTGCATAGTCAATACAGCTCGGTGCTCTTTAAGCACTCTTCCTCTGATGAGTGGTCTTCCTTTGATGAGTGGTCTTCCTTTGATGAGTAGTCTTCCTTTGATGAGTGGTCTTCCTTTGATGAGTAGTCTTCCTTTGATGAGTAGTCTTCCTCTGATGAGTAGTCTTCCTCTGATGAGTAGTCTTCCTCTGATGAATAGTCTTCCTCTGATGAGTAGTCTTCCTTTGATGAGTGGTCTTCCTTTGATGAGTGGTCTTCCTTTGATGAGTAGTCTTCCTTTGATGAGTAGTCTTCCTTTGATGAGTGGTATGAGTAGTCTTCCTTTGATGAGTGGTCTTCCTTTGATGAGTAGTCTTCCTTTGATGAGTAGTCTTCCTTTGATGAGTAGTCTTCCTTTGATGAGTGGTCTTTTTTTGATGAGTGGTCTTTTTTTGATGAGTAGTCTTCCTTTGATGAGTGGTCTTCCTTTGATGAGTGGTCTTCCTTTGATGAGTAGTCTTCCTTTGATGAGTGGTCTTCCTTTGATGAGTGGTCTTCCTTTGATGAGTGGTCTTCCTTTGATGAGTGGTCTTCCTTTGATGAGTGGTCTTCCTTTGATGAGTGGTCTTCCTTTGATGAGTGGTCTTCCTTTGATGAGTGGTCTTCCTTTGATGAGTGGTCTTCCTTTGATGAGTGGTCTTCCTTTGATGAGTAGTCTTCCTTTGATGAGTAGTCTTCCTCTGATGAGTAGTCTTCCTTTGATGAGTAGTCTTCCTCTGATTAGTAGTCTTCCTTTGATGAGTAGTCTTCCTTTGATGAGTAGTCTTCCTCTGATGAGTAGTCTTCCTCTGATGAGTAGTCTTCCTCTGATAAGTAGTCTTCCTCTGATGAGTAGTCTTCCTTTGATGTGGCCTACTGTACAGACACAATGCACAAGCCAAGCAGCGAGCAGCATTTTGCCCTGAGGAGGTTTAAAAAACACCAAATTCAAAAAGACACGGCTCGCCTCCACACAAGGCATTTTGAAAAATCCATGTTTTCACATACACTTCGATTAGTCAGCTAGTCCAAAGGACACAAGGATTTACATTATGGTGTATGCACTTGGCACACTATAATCAATGTTTGTTTTCAGCACTAGAACAAGAGAAAAGCAAAACAAATAATTTATTGTTATTTATCTTTCAACTATTTGTTCAGAGATTACAATACCCCTGGATATATAACCCATATTAGTTGTATTTGTTAATGACAAAATATTCTAGACAACTCTACTCACCTATTTACTAAGAAATATCCACACTACTGGCATAACAGCATACTGATTAAATATGTTTTAGATCTGTGAATCTGATAAATGTAACTGGTTTTATAAAAAAACACTTTTGACTGTGATATTGAGAAGAACTTCATCACAGAAAAAAATGCATTTGTAGTTTGTTGACACTTCACAAAATCTGTGAGATGCTTGAAAAGTGCTTGAATTTTCAGAACCTGTAGGAATTCTGAAATATGTTTTTTCCTTGCAGGTTGTGCGTTTGTGACGTTCACAGCCAGACAAATGGCCCAGTCAGCCATCAAGTCCATGCACCAGTCCCAGACCATGGAGGTGAACTGAAAGTGTGCTTGAAATATGTAGATCAGGAGTGAAAAAGATTAAATCTCCTATGGTCATGAAAAACATTCTGACTCGCTAAAACAATGTATAAAATGTTGTTATATAAAATAAGTGGGTTACATTGATTTCCTCCAATTTTCTGTGAAAGATTTTTTATTTTTTTTAATCATTATTCAAGTCTTGCATGGGTAAATGGACACTTCACACTCCAAAGTCTGTTAGGATGTAATTTGTAATTTTTAACACTGTTACTCACACTGTTCACATAAAGTAAAAGTGGGCTACGGCCTGAGCAAATACAGCATACTAAATTCACTTTCAGAAATATAATGGGGTATAAATTAGAAACAATAATATACCAACTTCTATATAGTCACTATACACATGGAACATTCATTCATTGAAAATACTGTAAGCATAGTTTGCTACTTGCAGTATTGGGTGTGTGAGTGCACTATTGCTGATGGGGAATAGTGTGGTCGGTACACAAACCTGCACGAGGTGTGCATGTGCACATACTAATTATGCAGGAGCATGTTGCTAAAGACAGTATGCCAGTAACTGCTATTGTTTGTAGTCTAATGAAACCACACTACACACAAAGCAATACAAACTCACTGACAATCCCTATGCACTGACTAAAGGGCCACCTTCCTAGCTTACAGTACAGTACAGGATTAAGAGCAAAGCAGACAAATTGCTGAAAAATATGAAATTTTCGTTGTTTTTCAGCCCAAGTTGTGTCCATATGTAAGATTTACTCTGTCTGCACCACAGGGCTGTTCGTCGCCCATCGTGGTCAAGTTTGCAGACACCCAGAAAGACAAGGAGCAGAAGCGCATGGCCCAGCAGCTGCAGCAGCAGATGCAGCAACTCAACGCTGCCTCCATGTGGGGAAACCTCACCGGGCTCAACAGCCTGGGGCCACAGTACTTGGCAGTGAGTATGAACACACACATAGCTGTTGGAAAGACAGTGTCTGTGGGATGTCTGTTCAGCTAGCATATTGTTTTGGAGTAGTTCCCTGCTTATTCTGATTTCTCTGACATAGAGTGACTCATCACCTTCTGGTTGTTGTAAAACTTTGACATGTTTGAAGGTTAGTAGTCCTAACATCTGCCGGTGTGGGACAGGAACCCACTGAAGCGCTGGAGTCTTTTCAATATGGATAAAGACTGTAGAAGAGATGCAAATAAATTCTGTTTGTCAGTTGTTTTTTTGTAGTTTTTGAGTTGATTGTAATCTGAATTGAAGTAAATAAAATATAGCTCAAACACTACGAATCATAATTAAAATACATCACTTAAATAACCTGTATCATTATCTTAAATAGTCCTTGAAATATAAATTGAATAAACTTCATAAATAAACCGCACTAAGCAGGTAAAGACAACAAATCAATAATTCTGATAGAATAAATTGATGAAATGAACAAACGTCTCAAAACACTCTGGAGAACAACTTGAAGATTGATTTGATATTCGATTCAGGCGACTGCAGCTGGATCTAGTCTTGATCATGCACTCACAGATAACCACTTTCCTTCAACCCTCAGTGCTTGCACCTTCTATAATTAAAAACCTATCTGTCTATGTATCTCTCTTACCGGTGTAGTTAGATCAGGCAAACGATTAGCCCACTAAAATGCCGTTCTCAGGTCTTGAAATTGAAGGATCCGAACACATATGGTAGCCTGACATGCTACATTAAAATGATTATTGGTTGAATGATTATTCAACCTTATTTCCCTCTAAAATAGTGTAGTCCTAAATTATTTGTTTTTACCACCAAATGTTTATCAAGCTTTGCTGCTTGTTGATCCATTTACTTTTGAGGAGTAAAAATCCAAATCAGAAATGTCCTGATCGTGATAATTGTTAATAATACCACAAATAAAGTTCTGAGCAAAAGGAAACGCTGCATTTTCCCTCAACCTGCTACTTCTACTCAAGTTAATGATTTCCTACATTTCCCAGAATGTGTGTTTTGTATAGACTATTATTAGTTTATTATTTTTATTATTATTATTTAGTTGAGTGGAGATGGCTGCAAGTTTTCGTAGACATAATTGTTGTCGTTTCACTTTCACTTTATGCTTTCAGATTGTCACCATTCTGCTCTAATATGATGATGATGATAAAATTGTGTCAGATTCTTAGATAACACTTTAATTTGGGGAAATATACACATTTCACACCATTTGATTAAATATTATTTGGTAAGAACCCACTTTGCATTTTTTCCAAAAAAGGGGGAAACGATAAGGAAATTAATGAATGAACAAAAATATGAATGAAAGGAAAACCTGTCTGTTGGAGTCTGGCAGCAGTACTGTGCCATCCCTGCAGAAAGCCTTCAGCTAATGTGGAGATAATCATGTGTTTATAGCGCCACATATAGCTTATTCCTCCAACTCCTATCCTGTTTTCTTTTTATCCTTCTGCTTTAACACCTTGTTTTTTTATCACCATGATTTGTTTTGCACCTATGCCAACCTTTTTACCTTTCGCATGTCTCCTGTCCTGGTGACAGCAGTACTGACCATCGGATTCTCTGTGTTTGGTGTAAATGTTTAGCTTTATTTACAGCTGCTGCAGCAGTCAGCCTCCACGGGGAATGCACTCAACAACCTACACCCCATATCAGGTACTCACAAATGCATAGACACACACACAACTGGGATTGGGACAACATATTATAGTTGTGGCGATTTTAACCTGAAACGTAAAAATGCAGAAGTGGCTTGTTGCTACTCTGTAGGCCTGTCAGCTTAGTTATTGTTCATCATGACCTTGTGTTTGTGTGTCTCAGGTTTGAACGCCATGCAGAACCTGGCTGCATTGGCAGTAGCAGCCAGCGCCACACAGGCCACGCCCACCGGCTCCAATGCCATGACAACGTCCAGTAGTCCACTGAGTGTACTCACCAGCTCAGGTAAACACGGTGCTTGTTACAGTACTGTAGTATAGTTGAGAGTTGAGGTACAGATACACAAAGCCCAGACCGTAGCACCGTAACACAGTTCTGGACAAGATTATTGGCACCCTCGCTTTTTATGCAGATGTACAATATCTTCTGAAATAATTGACAATCAAAACAAACTTTGGTTTTTATACGTTCATCTGTTTCATTTAACAGCTCATCAAACAATAAGAATACAAATATATAAATGGCCATGATTATTGGGACCCTTTTCTAATGCACTCAGTTGCAGTTTGACTGCTTCCAAACATTTCTTGTACCCATCAAGTATCTTTCTATAAAAAGTATCGTTTCTCCAACTCAACCCGCTCCAGTTCTTCAATGTTTGAAGGATTCCTTTGACTTACTGCCATCTCAAGTCTCTCCATAGGTTCTCAGTGGGGATTTAGATCAGAGGTTGAGATCAGGACTCATCACTGGCCACTCCAGAACAGTCTTTTCTCTTGAACCATTCCTGGGTGTTTTTGGATGTGAGTTTTGGGTCATTGTCCTGCTGGAGGACCCATGACTTTTGATTGACGCCCAGTTTTCTGACACTGGGTAGCCCATTTCCTCCAAAATGCCTTGGTAATCTTCTGATTTCATGATGCCCCAGTGCCCCAGTCTTTTTTTCTCATGACTTGTTTGATCGATTAGTAGCGTGAAGCGTATCAGTTGTGAAGGAATCGCGAGTGTTCATGCTTTTCTATCTCCATCAGATGAACGGCAAATGTCACTGTGATAAAACCATTACTGCCATAGTAATCTCCGATAACAAACTCGTCCCGTCTGCTTATGTAAACGTCATCGATGACGTATCAGGGTCTTGAAGGGTTGTCCCATTTCATAGGGGGAGATTTCAACCACTACCCCTTGTGACTCTGTTCCGAGGGCCAAGCCGAAGGGGGAGGGGCCTCGAAAACGAGTCGTAGGGGTGAAAATGAGAAATGGGATTCGGTCTTGGACTTTGACTTTTTGCAAGGGACGGATTATTTCAAGCCGTATCACATACTCTGCAGCCGTTCTCAGAACAAACTGACAGGTTCCAGTATCGGAGGTAGCAGCAGAAGGTGTTCTATTCTTTAAAAGCTTAATTTCGTCATATGTAAATAAAACGCTTATCTGCATTGCACAAGAGCTCTTATTTGGTTTCATGGGTCCATAGAACATTTTCCCAGAAGGATTTAGGTTTGTTCAGGGGGGTTTTGACAAAGATTCATCGGGCCTTCTGCGGGCTTACACCGCAAAAATCTATTTCCGCCAACAGAATTGATAATCATGGCCAATAATCATGGGCATGGCCACAAAAAATATATATTTGTTTTTAGTTTTTTTTATTTATTTAGATTATTTGCTTTGTATTTGTTGTTTGGTCATGTGCTGTTGTAAATCAACAGATGAATGTGAAGACAGAAAGTTTTCCATTTCAGAAGATATTGTACATTCTGCATCAAATGCGAGGGTGCCAATAATCGTGGCCAGATCTATCGCTGTCTGAATGTTTTCCAGCAGTGGTGGTTGTTGTATGTAATCTTAATGGTACATGTTCTCCCAGCAGGCTCCTCTCCCACCTCCAGCAGCAACTCATCAGTGAACCCTATGGCCTCCCTGGGAGCTCTGCAGTCTCTGGCTGCTGGGGCTGGAGCTGGCCTCAACATGAGCTCCCTGGCAGGTATAAACCTTTAACTACAGGTGAACAGGTTTACAGGCTATAAAGGCTTTGCAGGGGCACATGTGATGGACCTCAGGTTGTTTGACGTTTTCTGTCATTTGGAGCAGTACGCTATATGAGATCAGTGTAGGTTGGGTGGGTGGGGCTATCTACCAATAACTATAAAAATATATTTCCAGGTTGTGTGATTACATTGTGTTTGTGTAGCTAGGTCCCCCTTAGCAGTGTCCCACATTTTGCGTTGATCATTCAAAAGGATTTTAAAAAAAATGCACATTACCAAAAAACAGTATGGCATACCATGATGACCCTTGATGCAAATATATAGAGCAAAGACCTTGATAAGGGTCGCAAGTTGTGTCAAATTATGCATTTGTAACTTCTGAGATAGAGGGCCTCGTTTCGTGTACTATACTATTATACTATGCTTCATGTGGCTGGTAAAGTAAAAGCCCTGCTGTAAAAGAATAATGGGTTATTTGACTTGAATTTGTTAAACCTGCAATGGAATACATGTATATAAGGATCTTCTTCCTGTGAGACCCTAATAGTCTATTTTACATAAAAATGGAGGCTAAATTACCCCGGGAAAGTTTCACTCATGAGATTGTGTTGTGTTGATGTGGTGATGCAGGCATGGCAGCGCTGAACGGCAGCCTAGGCAGTGCAGGCCTGTCTAACGGCTCAGGTAGCACCATGGAGGCTCTGAGCCAGGCCTACTCAGGCATCCAGCAGTATGCTGCCGCCGCCCTACCCAGCCTGTACAACCAGAGCCTGCTGTCCCAGCAGAGCGTCTCAGCAGCAGGCAGCCAGAAGGAAGGTAGGTTCCTGGTTTGAGGGGTTGACTAGAAGGAGGGGCAAAGTGAGAAGCAACATGGAGGATGGGAAAGAGTTTAGAAAGGGGTTGAGAGGATAGGGCCATGTATCACAACATGTCACAGTTCATGTAGCAAAGGTTAGGTTAGACTTGAGGCATATGTGGTGGATAGAAAGGGGCAGTTAACATGGAGGGGTAAAGTCAAGCAGGAGCTGATGTCTCATGTCATGAAGTATTCCCATCCAGAAGTAATGGCAGGGTTCAATTCTAGTTCAGGTGATTGACCTAAGGTTTGATAATTGAATGATCAGCATTGTAAGTCACCAAAAATATTCATCCTCTTTTTGTGTACCACAAAATGATTCAAAAGTTTTACTGTCTGCCTGAACTGTGTGCACATTACACTATTCTGTGAAAATGGAATAAATATTAAAGCAACCTAATATCACCTTGCAGAAACAGCAGATTAGAACCATGTTGACCCGCTAACACACGAATACATCTGAGAGAAGACTTCAGATCTGTGTTGTAAAAATATCTGTATAAATCATTTGTTTGTTTTTTGTCCTTTCCCACCAAAAAACAAAACAAGTAGAATAGTAAAATATGAAAAATGTTTTAGTATTTGAGTTGTGTTTCTGTAGTTGTTAAGGCGTAGTCTGTTCCAGTGCTGTGGTGGACAGGTTGGTAGGCAGGATGTCTGTGCTGTGTTGTTGTGACCTTCTGCTAAGGATTCTGTCTTGTTTTAAATCTGCTGCATCAGCCAGCGACAGTCGCAGCACCGGTAAGATCTCACCTCTCTCTGACACGGTCTCTAGAAAACTTTCATTTTAAAACAAGCGGAAGTCCATAACAGAAGGCTTGTCCTCGTCTGTCATGTTACCCGTTTTATTTCAGATGCCTGTCTTTTGTTTTAATTTTTTTTTTTAGAAAAAAAAAAGTCATACCCATCTTTTAGTAATTTATTCAAATGTATTGCTGTATTCATAAATTGTTGACATTTGGTGACTAGCTTGTTAAGATGTCTTTCCAATCTTGATTGGTTTGTGTAATTGGTTAATTGCTTGGTAGGTCCTGAAGGCGCCAACTTGTTCATCTACCACCTGCCCCAGGAGTTCGGAGACCAGGACTTGCTTCAGATGTTCATGCCTTTTGGAAATGTTATTTCCGCTAAGGTTTTCATTGACAAACAGACCAACCTCAGCAAGTGTTTTGGTGCGTTCACATTACAAACAACCCTTGTTGTGATGAACACTAGCGAAAAGCCATCTCTGTCCTGAGTGTTTGACTGTGTGTGTGTGTGTGTGTGTGTGTGTGTGTGTGTGTGTGTGTGTGTGTGTGTGTGTCCTAGGCTTCGTAAGCTACGACAACCCGGTGTCATCGCAGGCAGCCATCCAGTCGATGAATGGCTTCCAGATTGGTATGAAGAGGCTGAAGGTGCAGCTGAAGCGCTCAAAGAATGACAGCAAGCCCTACTGAAGGCGCTGAGGCGCTACGGACTTTGTTAGGAAGGGTGGTGTTATGGTAAGTGGAGTGTGAATAACCAACTAAGACTCATCCCCCTCCTCTTCTTCAAATTCTCTGTGCATTACAGGGTGATGTCTATGCTGCCGCCTCTCTCCTCTTCTTCTTCATTAACAGGCAGAAAAGAGACAGAAACGATAGCTACATGCATTTTTTTTTTTCAGCCGAAACTGGATTTTTACCTGTTCTGTTATGAGGGTTTTGAGTTTTGTTTTTCTTTTTGAGATGAGAAGGAAAACAAGTGTATTTTTATTTAAGTTGAGATGTTATATCAGTTTGCTGTGTTAAATTATATTATATTAGTCAATTATTATGATGTGTTGCACATTGACAGCCAGTTGCCAAAATACACCTCTGCTTTTACTCCCTGCTCCCTCCTACACCCCCCCCACCCCCCCCACCCCCCCCACCCCCAGCATTAACCTGCTAAACAGCCACACAGCTGGAATACCACAAGACACCTTCCACCAAGCAGACTGCCTTTTAAAGCACCATGAAAGAAAGAGTAGAAACTACTGCAAAACATGAGCTTCACTTCTGTTTTTTTCTGCTAAAGGTACTATTATTCGCCTACATAGTCTTATCAGTGATTTCGTATTGGGAAGGCTATATTTCATAAGTTAAGATAAATGAGTGTTTGTATTATGTTTTGTATTTTTTTTCTTTTTTTTTTCCAGCAACCAAAATGTTTGTTTTTCCTCTTCTCAGTCTTTTCTTTTGGAGCATCTTTTTGATCAAACTGTGTTATGCTGAAATGGAGATGAATCAAAACATGCAGAAACTCAAATTATTTTCAAGGGGAGGTTTTTACCAGAACTGACATTTAGGGCGTTATTCTGCAAATGGAGCAGTTTGCAGTTTTCCTACGGAGTCATGCTGTTAACCTGCGAACAGAGACCAGGTTTATCAGACCAGGTTTTCCTCTCCTCAGTCATCCAGTCGGTCTGATCATGTCATCTTCTTGTTAGCTGACAAGAACAGAACCCAGCATGGTTTTCTGCTGCTGTAGCCCATCTGCTTCAAGATTGGACCAGTCACCGTTCTGAGATCCCCTTCTGCACACCACGGTTGTACTGAAACTACTACTTGCTGTTGGCTTGAACCAGTCTTACCATCCTCCTCTGACCTCTCTCGTCAAGCAGGAGTGCAACTGACTGGATGTGTTTTGTCTGGTAAACTATAGACATTATAGTGTAGACCCAGGAGATCAGCTGTTCCTGAGATGCTAGAATCAAACTACGTTCAAAGTGGCTTATAGGAGCATCTCGACCCTTCTAACATTTAAGTAAACAGTAACCGAACCTCTCCACTCTGTCTGCATGCTTTAGACTAGCGCTTTATTGATACCTGACTCACTGTCTGAAGGAGCCAGCGGTCTGCTTCAACAGCATACACACATACATCCAATACACCCGTCTTGATCTGGTCAGCTAATACCTCAAAATTCAGCAGTGTACTTTTCCAGAATAATGAACTAAGTGTGTTTTGGTGGCCCTCCCCTGTAATACTTGGTGGAAGGGTGGAAGTGAGGCTGGTGTGGCTGTGATGCTCCTCTGACCCAACGACACTTCAGATGGAGAAACCCAACCATTGGCTTTAACCAGCAATATTTTGAAGTCTGGGAATGAAAATCAAGCAGAACGGGTTTGTTCCACTCAGCAGTGTGACGTGTTGCTATCCATCTATCTGTATGTATTTCTGTTGATAATGTAATGCTCCATATAGATGCTTCATGGTTTTAGTTAGGGGTGGGCGGTATACTGTGTGTATACTGGGAGAACTTCATGATATGAATTTTGACGTATTGTGAATACCGTGATTTTTTTATTATTTTTTTCCACATGCCAAAAAATGCTATCAGAAATCCCTTAGGAAGAATTGTAACTGAAATGTAAAGTGAAATGTTTCATCTCTGCTATACTTTATCACCATTACTTTCATTGGCAGCTTGATTGATAGTTGCTTGGGCAATGCACCTACGCTGCACAGTGCTCTCTCACTCCACTCAATGAAATGCATGCATGCTGTTAGCTTGTTGAACAGATGAAGCGAGGACCGTCGACGTGTGACGGGCTCAGAGCTGCACCTGTGTCCTGTAGCTGTAGGTCTTCTGACTACCTGTGCAATATACAGTTGTTGAAAATACAGTCGGCGCTCAGAGCTAGAAGGCTTGTATTTCATGTCAGTGTTTGAATCCATGAGGCGGTTTATCTGCCTACACAGTCTGGGTCTGTGCCCTCACACATCTGATAGTGATCAGAAGAGGTTGCCTTGTTCTACCTGACATTACCCCCAATTAGTGATGATGAAATTATTCAGTTATTAAATAAAGTGTTGTATGGTTGTAGGCCTGCCTAGTGTCTCTTAGTGTCACGATCGAACACTGATCGAGGTCAGTAGCCCGACTCCCTGAAAACTGCCACGGTAAATTGATCAGTTTGTTTTTCTGCCGTATCGTCCACCCCGAGTTTTACTTTGTTTCTACTTTTGAATCGAGCTGTTCTGTAATGATTTATCGATGTCCCTCAACTACTGGTCTGCTAGCTGGCGCAGTCTCTACATAAGGCTACTAGCTAATCTACAGAGGGCTACATGACTTTGTTTATTTTTCACTGAATATCTTTTCTTTTTTTTGAAGGAGAATTCATATTATTGTCAAATTGCTCCAATCAAGACACTCAGTCAATCTGTCAAATCAGTTGCTTATCACTCAAGTGTTTTTTTTTTGTTTTTTTATAGAAATGGAGAGTGAGACAATTGTCCAGATGATGTATATTACAAAACTATTATGCCTTTTCTATTTTTATAGAGGTTTTATACTTCTCTCGTGTGTTGGGGAGCTATTTATTGCCTAAATTATTTATCTGAATTGAAATAATTGTTTTGAAAGACAAATCTTCAGCAGTATTTTGTAGAATTCTAATGTGAAGTCCAACAGCGCCCTCTCCTGGTGTGTGTCGTGCCCTTCAGCGTTCAGTGTTGTTTCCTATGGTAATGTGTATTAAGTGACAATGTGGCGTGGACGTCTGTGTAGGATCTGCTGCTAATAACTTCATATCTAGCTCCCCTCCTGTCATACTTCCCTTCCATTTTAATGAATTACACAATTTAAAAAAAAAAATGCAGGGAAATTCATCCATTTTAAAAGGTAATCTTCAATGTGTGCCTATCCTCCTTCCCTTGTCATGTGAATAACTTGTCATCTTCTGTGAGGTATCAGGAACTTCTCACCACACCAGGGTAGGTCCGGGGGCCAACACTGGGACTAGCTGCAGAACTGCTTCTAGGTCCACATGTCCAAAGATTGAGTCTTCTCTAATAGACAGAATAAACTCTCCTACTATTCTAGACGTTCCAAGTCTCGGAGCTGAGCAGTTTGAACGTTTCCCCTGTGAAGTCTCTGTTGGTGGAGGTCGTTTCTTGGACTCTGACACACTGCCTCCTTGCTGTTGCACAAAAATGAGTATAGGACTGGTCACGTATCAGGGCCCCTACAGTCATAGCTTGTCTAGCTGTGCTTTGATTCAAGACTACTGTACGATTCAGTCAAAAGGAAGAAAGAAAAAGCACAAATTGAAACCCAAAGAAGAGTTTGTTAATTGTGATTCTGTGGCTGCAGAGACGAGCCGCGATGTGACGATGTAGCTTTGATTATCCAAAACAAACCAAGTTAAATGTCCAGTAAAAGCACATTTGTATAGACAGAACTAAGCATTACTTTAGATGAATACTTTTATCTACTGGGTGTACTACTGACCACTTAGTTATTTCTATTGTACTGGTTTTAATTTCAGATGGTTTCAGTCACTGTTTAGCTGCAGCTAGCTAGACGCTAGCCACTAAGCTAGCAGATGTAGGCAGGTTGTGTTGTTGCCGTCGTCCCTCATCTCCCCTCAGTTCCTGTCAGCATGCGGCTTGTTCCCTCGTCTGGTCCTGATGTGACTGTTGAGTGTTTAGCTCGGTGTGTTAGCAGATGATCATCACGGTTTTCTTTCCTGTCCTCCCCGTCTGTGTTCCATTGCTGTTTAACCTAGGTTTGTCTCCCTGTTGTGTTTTTCTTTTTGTTTTTCTAGATCTCTTCCTGTTTGCCCTAGCATGTTGATGTGGCGTCACAGTTCATCGTCAAGTCCTTGTCCTCTGCGCTTCTCTGATGCTTCCAATTTCACCTTTGACCTTGTGTTCTTGCCGTTGATTACCAAGAGTTTTTTTTGTTTTGTTGTTGTTTCCCCATTTGTCCTCTGTGCTGCCAATGGGGTGCGCTAGAAAGACTGCGGTTGGAAATGTTAAGTCACATTAGTATTGTTACAAGCAAAAAAAGAGAATATATTTTTCTAGAACTTAAAAACATAACCACTAGATTTTTGCTGAATCAATTTATTTTAATTTTAGTTTCACTTTTAACCTTAATATTGGTGTTTTTTTAATTTAAACTCTAGTGTTGTGGAGCGGTCCTCCCAGCGCGCCCCAGATTCTTGTTTTGTGGTTTTTGTGTGAAAGCAGGCAATCAGTGTGTGAGTGCAGCTGAATGTCTTGTAGGTTGTAAAATCCTTTTCAGGATGTTTTTGATCACATTTTGCTGAACAGGGGAAGGAATTTGTAATTTTGTACTAGGCTAGCTAAGCATGAGTTCATCTTCGGGAGTTTTCCATTTGAGTGACGTTATAACAAGAAGAAAAACTTTTTATTTTTAAAGTTTTTTTATTATTATTTAAGTGTTGGCTCACCACCACAAGCACATTATGTTCTCATGCTCCTTCAGCGTGTCGAGAATCAGCCGAACATTTATTGGAACACAGAGAGTTTTGGTTTTGTCACAGTATATTTAGTCGTTTTTTTTTTTTTTTCTACCTGCACTGAAATCCTCAGCAAAAATGTGATCTAGTTTGTGTTTATAGAATTTAAAAAGTGATGAATAAACCAGTGCCAAATATTTTGCACAATATATATTTTTCTCCCTTCCACGTTACTTCCTCTAAAGGACAGATGAGAGTTGGACGAGCAGGAGGTGTGTGTGTGTGTGTGTGTGTGTGTGTGTGTGTGTGTGTGTGTGTGTGTGTGTGTGTGTGTGTGTGTGTGTGTGTGTGTGTGTGTGTGTGTGTGTGTGTGTGTGTGTGTGTGTGTGTGTGTGTGTGTGTGTGTGTGTGTGTGTGTACGTCAATTTGGCCGTTAGCATCATTAAATCTCTCGAGTGTTTTTGTGGGATGACAAAGCTCATGTCCATGTACCACAATCAGAGACTTCATTTAGTGGCTTGCTCCTTACTGGTGTGTGTGTGTGTGTGTTTAATGGCTATGATTCAGCAGCCCTACAGATCCACTCATTTAGGTCGTAGGTCTCTCTAGCGCTCTCTCCCTTATCAGAGGACCAATGTTGTGGCTTGTTGTGCCGAGTGTGGTCCACCAGTGTGCAGTAGAAGAGCCACTGCTGTGTTGAGCCACGGTCCCATCCTGCCTGAACCTCCTAACACGTACCAAGACACACGGCGAAGACTTGGCCGTGAAAAGCGTTATGTTATCTTGTGTTTTCACAAATCCTCCACCGAGCGGATCTGGGGGCGTCAGTCAGGCTGAGTGAGTGGTGGATGTGTTTTTGTGATTACTTGGACGACACAAAAAAAACACACAACACACCCCGATACATTCGATTTAATCTAAATAAGTAAGTAATCTCACTGGGTTTTCTACTCACATGTAGCCAGGTTATTGTCCCTGATCTGTCTGCTGCTGTTAGAGAAACCTGTTGGATGTCTCAGTGTTACAGGTACAAGTGGGTGGTCGCATCAACTCTAGGATTGTACATTATTTTGCCTTTTTTTTTTTTTTTTTACAAGAACCATCCTATTACACAGTGAGGTTTAAAGGTGAAAACACACCTGACTCACTGACCCGACTCCCCATCTGTATGGACAGAACGTGACCTGGTAGAGCTTTTTTAAATTCTCTTTGTGAAGTTGCCTTTTGCTCTGTTGCATCGAACTAAATGCAGTTTTGTTGTTTTTGTTTTACATTGTTGTGGTTTTGATGTGAGACATAAGACATTGCTGAATTACTATATGGCCAAAAAAACACCCCCGTTTGTTTTTCCTTTCCTTTGGGTTGGTAGAGCCGTCTCCAATGTTTGGATTGTTTTTAAGGCTTGGATCTTTGCCGTCTGCAGGACGTGAAGCTGAAGTGCAGTCATCAGTCATTTCTGTGAGCCGATTGTGTGAATCCCTATGGGTTGGTTGGTTTGTTTATGTACAAATAAAATGTTTGAGAAGATTCACATTCCACGTGTCTGCTTTCATAACGCCACGGTGTTTAGCAGCTTGTTTACTAGTCATCAAGGACCTCACCATCTGATTACAAGACAGTATTAACTGTCACTTCAGTTAATACTGGGGGGGTGCAAGTAAATCAAACTCTTTCAGCCAACCAGCAGACTAGGGGGTGTTCCACAAAGAGAGCTTACCACCTTAGCTTTGTCTGAGTGAAATAAGCCTGGCTAAGGTGGTAAGCTCGCTTTGTGGAACACCCCCTAGTCTGCTGGACACACACACACACACACACACTTAACCTGTCAGCTACTGAACTTTATTTTGAAGTGTTTAGTGTGTCAGGGTTGATGGACAGAAGCAGGCTGGTTTATAGTGCCTAGATTTTCTTAATAAACTTTAGGGATTTTACGTAGATCGATATAATTGAGTTTATTTTGGGGGGGGGGGGGGGGGGTCTAAAATATAATCCTATGTTGATTTTCTTTCAATATGTTCAACTTGTGCTGTACTATACACTAGCAATTACAAATGCTTTTCTACTGCCATGTATAGTTGTGCAAAAATTCAATAAACAAAGTTTAAAATATAATCGTCTGTTATTTAATAGTATAGCAGGTATAAAATGATTGTGACATTGGAATGGGAAGAGAAATGTTTCTAAGCAGTTTCATTTCTCTCACCAAAATAACTGATTGCAAGAAACACCTGGTCTGTGGGCTCAGAGGCTTTTTCCTGCTCATTTCTATTTTCAGTGTTAAAAGCAGCTTTGGGTCAGGTGATGCACTGGAGGGTAAACTATCACCTCCATTTTGTCATAAGCGTTAGAACCACAAATAAATTACATTTCGAGATTTAAGTTTGTCCTTCCTTAAAAGAGCCTTTCCTCATTCCATCAGTCGCCTGTAAAACAAGGATGAAGTGAGTTTAATGAGTGAACCTCCATGACTGCACCACCCACACTATCAACTCAACATTCATCACCTCTCCAGACGACGTTCATAAGTCGACATTCTACAACCCAAGACGTCAACGTGGTTTTACCAGTTTAATTTGCTTCATATTGGTAGAAAAATAAAAATATCTGCAACATTTTTATTCACAAATTTGAGAGTAAAGTGAGACGACACTAAACCTATTACTCTGTATCATTGTGTTGCTGTTAAAATATTCATATACACACGTCTGACAAAGACAATGACACATAAAAAGACATTTATATACATTTATTTTCATTCAGAACAAATACACCAGAACACCTGTTCACCATCACGCCAGTCTGGGCGCCAGCTGGACGCCGTTGATCCTCAGGACCGTCTGCGGCTGAACAGTAACTGCAAAGACAAATACACAGCCGTCAGTTTGTAGACAACAAAGGTACAGAACAGGAAGTAGTTCAGCGACTACAGTGAAGGCGGTACAATACTACTGGGGCACAATTGTATTAGTCACCAGTACAGAGACAGACATTCATTCCTTTGTAACACCAGGGTAAAGAGCAGTGAGCAGCTCCGCTTGGCAAGGTGGATATTCTATTATTTGAGTATTCATGTATTTTCTTTTAATCCATACATGTCAGTAATCCTCCCCCCATATTTCCAACCAATAGTCTTGACTACTAAAATAAATGTTGATGTAACCCCACAACTGTTTACATTCCATTTTACTGCCTTATTGTTTTTATTGATATTATGTTTACTATTTTATATTCTATTCCATCATCTTCTTTCCCTGCTGCACCATTTCGCTTTAGTTTCATCTTCTTCTCGCAATTAGAAACTTAAATCTTTGCTTAACAAGATGGAGACGATCTACATGTGAACGGTGCATCGTTGTGGAGAAACGAGGCCCAATGAAGGCAACTTACTTTTCTTGCGCTGGAATCGGTGTCGCCTCCAGAACCTCATGTGGACCTTGGGCCAGGACTCGGTCTTCTCTACGACGGTCGCCTCGACTCTCACAACGTCTTTTCTGTAAGGAACGTGAGACGAGGTCAGCCTCTCGCTGCACTGTGAAAAGTTCCAGGTCTGTATGTACGTACATCTTCAAAATATGACCAATATTCATATGACTGTGGATGCCTACCTTTGTCTCAAATAGTTATTTGACAAAGTACTACAATTTTACTTGTAAGATACTTAAACTTACAATAGTTCATGTTCTACCAATCCGTGGTTAGAAGTCTGGTTCTGTTCTACCAGCTTGACAACATGATGCAGCTATGGATGACCTTTATGACCTTTATGACTCAAACATCTGTAGATATTATCTTGATTACTACAATCATGCCAATTACTACTTCATGGCAAATTTCACAAGGATTAGTCTTCAGAAGTCAAGAACATGTGTGAATACAGAGTAAATCTTTGAAGGCATTAAATACAGATTAAATACAGACAAACACAGAATGGTCTGCAACCACAACTATCTGTTCAAATTTCATTCTCAAAACAAGGTGTGTTGGTGGCGAGAGGTGAACAGGTAACTACCCCAGGAGAGGCCTGCCGATCAGGGTGAAGTCTTCTGCTCCCACCATCAGTACCTGGAAACAGAAAAAAGGGTGATGCTGCGATTCACTCTGCGCCGAGCAACCCTGAATAACATTCAAGTACACACAGTAGAAGTATTCATCTAGAAGTACACACAAACAAGGATTGTTGATTGATGCATAAAAGGAAGCAGTTGCACTTCATTCAGTAATGGAACTCACAAGCGTACAGTTGCACACATTCACAGTACAACCACCATCTTCTACTGAGGCCACTGACCAGCTCCACTTGTGCAGTGGGGCGTTACATGCCTTACTTACATGCCTTACTTACATGCCTTACTTACATGCCTTACTCAAGGACACCGTGATGATAGTCGTTGGGGGGGGGGGGGGGACACATTTCCCAGCCAGTCCATTTGAATTGACAACATTCCAGTCACTTGCCCACTTTTCCAACCTTTAAAGTTGCTTATAGTACCAGCTGGGAACGGTTCGTAGTTGTGGGACAATCCCATGCCATGTGGCAAACTCGATATGGCCTGAATTTTACAATATTTATCACAATATTTTTATTTAGATGTACAGAACATCAAATTATTGTGGAATAATTACATCTAACCTGGAGTGAAACTCTAGCTGTAAAACGTTATAGTATGCTATGCTCCATTGTGTTTCTTGATAACACCTTATGGACAGGGAACTTTCAGACTATAAAATTAATTTTAATGGTTTAAAACTAAAAAATGGATCAAGGCGAAACAAATGCTACAATACATCGTGCAAAGCTACTCAGGAGGTTGTATTGACTGTAGATCTCTCACAGCAGCCAATCAACTGCACTGACCAACATAGAACAGCAGACGACTGTTAACGGTGAAGTATCCAATATTCAATCATTATGATGTAGAAATGCAAAAAACACAAGAAATGCTTTAAAGTTTGTGACCCCATTGTGCATAAATTGTTTAAAAGGGAATTAATGCAAGCGCAAAAATTAGCGAATCTCTTCTTGCGTTAGTTTAATCAAGGAGGTGAGTAGAATCAGGCGGGTCATTTTAACTTCATTACCCATCTAAACAGGCCAGATCTGTGGGAAGGAGTGTGTGCACTAACACTACCATGAATAAAGGTGAGAAACATGGTCACTTAATGAGAACTAACTCATGTCCAGTCTAGTGTTGTGGTCAGAGACACAGTGGGTAGTGTTGAGCTTACCGTGCCAAGAAAAAGACAAGAAAAACATTGAAACTAGTAAAACCTCCAGAACATCCAGAGATCTACAAGCCTCGATTGCTGAACCTGTGCATTCGTCAACATGGACAATGAAATGAAACGGCATTCATGCAAGAGCAGCCAGGAAGAAGCCACTACTGTCTAAAAAGAACAAAGCTGCCGTGTTAAAGGGGAATTACGGTATTTTTAAACCTGGGCTCTATTTGTACATATTAGTCATTTATACCCCAAAATAGGTACAAAAACTTTTGGAATTGTTCCGGTAGATCGCCTCAGTCAGGCAGTCGCGAAACGGGCTGCAATGGCTGCAAGGTAATCTGTAGGGGCAAGTGCGCACGATCAAAGTACGTCCACTAACAGTGCTTGATTTTGCCACTGACAGGGTGAGATTGTTATTCGAAGTGTCGGACAACATTACGGAAAGGATCCCTACAGTATCTCTGCAGGGATCCTTTCTGTAATGTTTAACCAGAAACCTTTATTTAACCGCTTCCTGCTACAACTCACCTCATCTTTCAGATTTCAGAGTGAGACTTCTCCTTGAGAAAGACTTCTGTTTCTGGTTAAAAAAAAACCTATTTTGTACCTATTTTGGGGTATAAATGACTAACATGTACAAATAGAGCCCAGGTTTAAAATACCGGAATTCCCCTTTACGTTCATTTGAAGACACATTTCTGGAAGTCTAAAATTAAACCGTTTGGTCGCAAACACAAAAATGCCATGTTTGGTGACAACCCAAAGCTGCCCACCACCAAAATAACCTCCCCACGGTCAAGCATTCCAACTAGGGTTGGCCCAATGAACAATGCTATTTTCTACTTTTCAATACTCTGAGGGAACCAACATTCAATGCACATTTTATTTTCCACTCGATGTATGATTACGTGACTTGTTGAATATCCACTAGCAGCCACGGATGAGAAACACTGAAACATTTCATCTTGCTGCTTCTGTTTACTGGCCTTAAACACCGAGTAAAGGCAAATTAGAACTTTCTGAACAGATTGAACAAGATTAATGTTGTTCAGAGGAGCAGACTCTCAAAAACATGTTGAGTCTCGACGATGAGATCATCTATTGTTGACTTTTTACTTGTCCATATCATCCGATGCACTAAGTAGACCTGGCCAACCCTAATTCCAACAAGACACTGATATAAGCAAATCTACCAAAGGAAGAAGTTGTTTAGTGTTTTGGATTGGTCAAGTCAAAGTCCTGACCTAATCCAATTGTGGCAGATCCTGAAGCTGGCTGTTCATGCAAGACAGCCATTAAACCTCACTGTAAGGAAGAGTGGGTGAAAATCCCTCAATGAAGATGCCAGAGGCAGATCAGCTGTAGGAGACATTTATTCCATGTCATCACTGCTAAAGGAAATGCCCCAAGTTCTTGATTGAAGGACCTCACACATTTTTGCACACAGGGATATCAGTTTTTGTTAAATAAACAATGGTATATTATTGGTATACAAAAGGTATATTATATTTATTTGTGCATGTTCTTTATTTGGGATATCTTTATTTAGAATTGATGTTTAAATGGAGGATTTTATGAGGTTATTCCTCTCCACAATGACCAGGGTTCACAAACTTTCAAGTATGACTGTACATTCACAGACGTCATGTCAGAATTCCTATCATGGCATGACAAAATAATGAGATACCTCTATACCACTACAAATGCTTAAGGTAGTATGTTCAATATTATTGTGTCCATACCTTGTCCATCCTGATTGTGTCCCCACACTCGGCTTCTATGTGGTTCTCAATCAGGATCAGGTCTTCGTTGGTCACCTTCCACTGGCGACTGGCAAAATGGACCACTGCAAACAAGCGCTGAAATTGCTCCTTGGCAATCAGACAGTTCACCTTGTTCACCACAGCTACAGTAGAAACACAAATGATGGGCTTAGATCTCAAATGCCATGAATCATGTAGAGGTTTTCAGACCACCGCAAACCTGGTATGTCCAGGTTCCACTTGGCAGAGAACACCAACACTGGCAAATTGAGAACGCTGCAAAACTGAGTATATAATGACGCAACAGTGTGTATGGGGTCTGCAGGGAACATTTCTCCCAAAAATTACAAACTGATGTTATTTTCAACTTTAGCTTAGCAATACTCATATGTTGAATGTTTATCCAATTTCCAGATTGGAGTATCAGTTAGTGCTTTTCCACCAACACGGTTCCTGTGCCACTGCTGGAGTTTAATCTTGAACCATTCCTAAAAATAAAAATGGTTGTAGGGCCGAATAGTTGCTTCCATTCTGGCACCAAAAAGCTGTCTGGCACCAAGGTACTGTGATGTCACAAATGATGTCACTCGCCAGCGCTTAATCATGGGTTTAATCATAACTGCCTGTGCTAGCTAACCAGACTGACACAACACGCTTTTTAGATTTGCAAGAAAATATTAAAAAATGAGAGATCCAAGTGACGGCAATAACATACGAACGGTTCGGCTCCAGATAGTGGACCGGTTCTTAAGAAGGTTGGCACCTTCCAGGCACCATGTTGGTGGAGACGCCAGATGTAAAGCCTGACCGTGTATTGAGCTGAGAGGAGAAATGTGCTGGCTGGTGGTTTCTTACCTGCATGCTGCCTCTCCTCCTCCTCAGGGCTGATGGACGCCACGTCTGGCCAGGGCGGCCTGGACAGTGATGTCTGAGGAAACACACTGACAACAGGAAACGCAGTTAGCAGGCCACACACACACACACACACACACACACACACACACACACACACACACACACACACACACACACACACACACACACACACACACACACACACACACACACACACACACACACACACACACACACACACACACACAGCTGGGAAATCTACCGAGTGTGTGTGTAGGAAGCAGATTGTCTATCAACCGCTGCAGGAAGCAGCAAGCCAGTGGAAGTCATCAGTGTAGTTGGCTACTAGGGCTGAACGATTTGGGAAAATAATTGAATTGCGATTTTTTTAGACCAATATTGCGATTGCGATTTAGTATGCGATTTTTTTTTTTGGAAGTTCCTTATCGTCTGTATTATTCACTAAACACAAGCAATACATCATTCTATAGTATGACCAACACAACATTGGATACAGTCTCTTTCCTGTAGGCCAGGCCTACGTGTTATGATGAAATGAGATGAATTGATGCATGAATTGATATGAATAACATCTTTATTTAACTATTGAATTGTAAAAAGAAAAATCTTCAATTACAGTAGAATATTGACTGATTGATTTAACTTCAAGCCTTGTAAACATGTAATATAATTATCCTGACTTAACTTTTTAATAAAATCTAACAACAACAACAAATTTAATAAAAACAACAACACACTGCAGAACAACCAGACCAGTGCCTCAGTCATTGCTGCCTTCTTCTTCCAACTGTGGGAGAAGTGCCCCACCAGCTTCTTGCACAGCCCTGTTGCTCTTGACAGTCATCTTTCATTGCATTTTCTGAAAGAAATTTAAAAAAAATTAATTAGTGTACAATTCATACAATTTGTGTGTTACTAGGCTATCACAAGCACGCACACACGCACGCACACACAGCTACATTAGAAAACAAACTTTATCATTCATTCAACCATTCTGTTCTTAATCTTTTACGTTCTCTTCTTATTGTCTTTCTCACACACACACACATTATAAAAATACTGAAAAAAACGTACCAATGGCAAGATGTAATCGGTGGCCGAAACACTGGAGCCTGGTCCACTCGTTAAACTGCGCTGCCTTCACCATGTTCGATGCATCGTCCGTTGTTATGCAGACATGGTTTTCTTCACCGAGGTCCCAGCCGGCTAGCCCCTCTCTCAGGCCGGCTGCAATGTTCTCCCCAGTGTGGTCGTCCGGGAAAAACTCCGTTGTTTTTAGCTCCGCTGCCACTCTCTGCCTGCATGTTCTGTATAGCTCCGGTATGGCAACCTGGCTCAAATATGTGCGGGATGGCATGCTGTAACGCTTATCCAGTGTCTTTACCAATGCCGTAAACCCAGCCTTGGTCACCGTGTTGAGGGGCATCATATCTTTCCCTATGAACTCCGCTATCGCCTGAGTAATTTCGCGGTGCCGTTTTGAATCTCGTTCATATGGAGATATACTCTCGAACATTTCGGTCAGTGATCCCTGCCGGGTGGTATTTGGCCTACTTGACACACTGGTGGTCGGGTTTTTTAGCCATGCAATTGTCATACATGGCCTTGTGATGCTTTCTTAAATGCTGGAACAGGTTTGTAGTGTTGCCCGTGTTGTAGCTACGCTAGCAAGGCACGTTCTGCACAATACCTTACTCTGTGCAGCGTCTTCTTTCCTAAATCCAAAATAGGTCCAGACAACCGACGTACTGCTCCTCTTTGACACTAAAGTCACCTCTTCGGTGTTCGGTTCTGCCGAGGCCATTTTCACAAGATATCAAAGCGTAGCGCAACTTTATTCTCTTCATCTACTGCTCTTACTGGCATGTCACGTGCGCGTAGGGTAGCGCGTGTGTACGTGAACCACACGTGGCCAGGTGTTTCCGACCCTTTGATTGGTTAGATTGTGTAACATAAAAAAAAAAACAACTTTAAAAAAAACCAAAAAAAACTTCTTTTTTTTTAATCGCAGCCTTTGCGATTTGAAAATTGCATTCTATTACATTGCGATGTCGGTTTAAATTCGATTAATCGTTCAGCCCTATTGGCTACTGGTTGAAACATTACCTGGTTGGTAGGTTGATACTTGGAGAACTCTGGTGACGAATGACAGCAGGGAAATGGAGACCTTAAAAAAAGTCCAAAAGTCTCTATTAATGCAGATACACCATCTGTCTGTCTGTCTGTCTGTCTGTCCTAACCATGCGTCCACACTACGAGGCACACGATCAACAAGTCACCAGAATCCTATTCATTACTGGTAGAGCTGAGTAACCAGGGAAACTCGCCTCAAGAGCCAATCAGATATCCTTGCTTCCCTCCCAATTAGTGACGGCCGATTTGCGAACAAATCGTTCAAAAGAACCGAATCAGTTAAGTGAGTGAGTTAATTCGACTCGCACACGCAACTGAATCGATTCAGCAGCGGTTATAGCAGCCCAGAAAAAAATGATTTATTAAAAAAATCGATAATCTAATAATCTAATCAAACAACATCTTTCTACATTATTACATCGGCCTTTTTCACAATCCAGTATAGCTCCTTGATCTGGCGGGTAAACGGAAGTAGTCTCTCTCGTTCATCGAACCGCTCGGACATCGGACATCTCGCGAGCCGAGAGAGCAGATGTCCGAGATGTCCGAGCGGTTTGCGAACCGTTCAGTCTCTATCGGACTTCTCTATTTGTTCACAAATCGTTTGCTGGTCCCTCTTGTACTGAATGGTGAACTCTTACACGAACATGGCTCAGTAGAAAAAAAGAACGATGCGTGGTCCGACCGATTCACCATCGACAGTCATGATACATGAAGTCATCTGGTGGGTCGGAGTACTCGGATTGTTGAACGAATCTGAGAAGTAGGTGAGTTAGTAGTGAGTGATTAACTGTCCTTAGAGAGGCATCATATTGTTGTTCTCCGACGATACTGTAACCTGCTACTGATTGGTTGAAATTGAATCGATACAGTTGTGAGTCGAATCAACTCAATCACTTAAATGAGTCGTTCATTTTAAACGATTCGTTCGCGAATTCAACCTCACAATTGTAGACTCGGTACGTTTCCAGCTCGAGAATGATTTGGTCTAAAAATAATTCGTTACTTATTTTTCAATACAATCGATACGACGAAGAATATCGGGGCTGTAAACACAGCTGAACAATTTTGTTTGACATACTCGGTTTTAAGTGAAGTTCGTCTGTGCGGCGTCATACGTCTACTACTTATGTCCCAGCGGCCCCGCGGCAGCTGCAGTGATGTGTTATTCCACCCGAGTCTCCCGTGTTTTAATAGTGTGATTGTTCAGAAACAGAAAGCAGTCCTTACCGTTGTGTTTCGGTACAGTGCAGCATGTCCTCCATATCCCTGACCAGCCTCTCCTCAGCGCCATCTTTACAATACATTCTGGTGTTACACTTTTTAACTCCCCCCGATCATAACAAACACTCAGGACAACTAATAATGGGTTGCAAAAAATGTATTTCGAAAGTGTATATACGAAAGTCCAAGAAGAATGTGTTAGCAAATCCGCAAAGGTTGAAAACAGATGTAATATATATATATTTTTTTTAAAACGAGCGAGAAAGGAGAGAAACGGACAGAAACGTCTTAACACAACTTCCGTTTTCCCTTTTAATCCAAAACCTTTATTAGCAACAAGACAAATAACAAAAACGTAATACACAATACAACATACATAGAGTAAAAATAAAAGACAGTAACAATTAAGCCAGGGGTATGAATATGGATACAAAGTCATTGATATACAAAAAGTATATATATATACATATATATATATATGAGTCCAGAGTGATCTTAAATGAGGCATATAACAGCACAGTAACTTTCAGATTTTGACAACATAATAGTGTCAAAGTATAGTCTGAGTTCATTTTGGAATGCAGGGAAGGTTTTCACTTACTGAATTTGCATTTATGTATATGATATTGAGCCAATGAGAAAATAAGATTGATTCCTTCTCATATTAAAAAACAAAGCAGTTCTATTTAAGAAATGTCAGAGCAAAAGTTCGCTGCATGAGTACAAGACAGATACAAAACAGATGCAGAGCAGTTTCAGGATCTAAGAGCAACTAGTGTCAATGGGCCTCATTCACGAAACGTGTGCGAGATCAGATTTGATCGTGAAGTGTTTGTACGAACGTTTCTACCAACAGTCTCATTCATCATTTTTGTTCGTATTTGAATTTGTTCGTTGGCGCGATCAAAACCTACGAGTGTTTGGAAAGATGCAGGAATATGTGCATTTGGAAACATGTGGGAAGGCACTTAGAATGCCTTTTTCAATCAATTACAATCAATGTTTCAGTGGCCTACATTTGTAAAAACAAACTAACAAACTAATAAGCTGCAATGGCGTATTTGCAGACTTGTCCTTATTTATAACAATACAAGATTATCAAACTCATAATGGGTTGATCACATGGACTGAACGCCTTAAAAAATACAATTATATAGTCTTACCATTTGATGAAGATGCAGACTGAATTTGATCTGTGTCCAACTCCAATGTCGACTGGACACCCGACAGTGTGGTCTCTCCAATTATGGACCTGATCCATGTCTGTATGTATAGCTAATAATATGC
This sequence comes from Hoplostethus mediterraneus, assembly GCA_034670385.1. Classification (NCBI taxonomy): domain Eukaryota; kingdom Metazoa; phylum Chordata; class Actinopteri; order Trachichthyiformes; family Trachichthyidae; genus Hoplostethus; species Hoplostethus mediterraneus. Next base: position 88,552 of record JAXDDW010000229.1, on the reverse strand, counting down.
GCCTATTTCTTGTCATTCTTTTAATGCAATCTAATTTCATATCGAACCATTTATTTTTTACCTCAGCAACAGTGGTGTTTCTGCTGAAACAGCATTTACAGCATTAGACCTCAGAGTGTTGCAATATGGACTTTGGTGAGCCTGTCTTAGGACCACTACTATTCTCTATCTATATGCTACCATTTGGCATCATTCGCAAATTTGGCATTAACTTCCATTGCTACGCCGATGACACCCAAATTTACATACCAGTCAAACCAACTGATAATACCCAATTCCAAAAACTAGAGGCCTGCCTATCAGAGGTCAAATATTGGATGTCCCTAAACTTCTTACTACTTAATGGCAACAACACTGAGATGCTGATTGCGGGACCAGCTAGACATAGACATTTGTTTGAGAATAGTACTCTTAACTTTGATAGTTGTGTAATCTCCCAGAGCCCATACGTTAAAAACCTTGGGGTTGCACATTAAGGAGATCACTAAAACAGCGTTTTATCATCTTCGTAATATTGCCAAAATTCGACCCATGCTAACAGAGGCAGACACAAAAATTTTAGTACATGCCTTTTTATCATCGAGAATTGACTATTGCAATGTCCTCTTTTCGGGCTTACCTACTGGGCGCACTAAAAAACTACAACTGGTCCAGAATGCTGCTGCCAGAATCCAGTCAACCATATAACTCCCATCCTATCCTCATTACACTGGCTACCAATTCAGGCCAGGTGTGACTTTAAGGTGCCTTTACTTACATGAATACGGAAAATGTACATTACATTTAAATTGTAGGCTTTTTAAGAGAAATCGCTGGATAGGTTAACCATGGTGAAATTGGTTTCAGGTTGGATATTCCAGATATTTGGGTCCTCCAAAGTTAGCAGCGGCTAACACTCTTTCGGCTGGAAATGAGTGCTCGCAACCGGGAAGCTTACTGGATGTCTCCGCTGATCAGTTTCTATAGCGGTTGTTTAGGTATGGTCAATAAAGTAATTGCATAGATGTGCATTAAGTTAAAATTCAAGTCAACCATATTACATAGTAGAGCTACATATTGCACACCTATTGTTTGTCTCAGTAAGTGCTTTTTTTTTTTTATTCGTTGAAATGTTGAAAATATTTGATATGAAGATTGTAATGAAAAATAATGTATAGCTTCCAGGTCACATGACCCAAAGACACCAACCTACCTTGTTTATGTTTACTAGCAATGCCCACATCACGCACAAAAAGTGGTGATTGTTAGACCTCTTTTAAAACTTGGCATTCCACTTCATATGACTTGCCAGTGTAGCTGCCTTTGTAATTGTGAGTGTTAATTCCAAGTGAAAGTCATTTTTCATTGGGTGTTTCCATTTTTTTGTCTCGCCCACCATTGCACAACACATCACATGTGAAATTCAATAATTTCTTTTACTGTAATCCAAGACAAATATCAACATATAACATATCATTCATAATAGGTTCCACAGAACAGCTTCACATACATGTTTCTTTCTAACCAGTGCACTGATTTTCTGACTTTCTGATCAACAGTAAACTGTTGGCAATATTAACCACAAAAACACATAACTTGAGGAAATCATGAGATTCAGGCAATTCAAAAGTGCAATCTATCAAATTCATTTTACATAAGGCAAAGGCGTCATGATGCCATCATACACTTTTAAAGCCAAGCAGCCAATTACAATTTATGTACAATAAGTGATTATCAAAATATTGCTCTCTCTGTAAAGTAAAAATATAATCAATTGACCTTGTTGATTGACTATTCAGCTTCATAGAAAAAAAACCTGCCACAGTGGTGATCAATCGAATGTCCTTTTCAAATGAGGGTCTCAGTAGATCTGTGTGAAAAATTGTGAGTGGGTATAATTCGGGCTATTTTATGGTCCGGGAAAGTGCCCATAGTTCTGCTGTTCCAGAGACAGGAACGGGTATGGGGCAATGCAGTCTTATTGGTCATCATCAGTGTCTTTGTTATCACTCAGGTGAATATTCTGGACCTCCAGCTCCTCAGCACTTACCATGGCAGGGTTGATGGCAGCATACCTTGTTCCGTGGAACTGACGCAAATGAATCTGTGAATACAGAATGACCGAAGAGTAGCAATACATTACTTAATTCTTTAGACACATGATAGAGAAATGAGAAACAGTTACATTGAAATATCAGAATCATTGCAAACAGGCAGAATGTCCCTGTGGACAGACAAAATATATCAGAACGGGCCAGAAAACACCAGATGGATAAACATTTGTCACCCAACAAGCATACTTCCTTATTCCATACCAAACAATACAGGTAGTGTCCATGCTTACTTGTATGTAGAGGTTGACTTCTGCACTCCTGCACAGGTAAGGGAAGTTTCCACCAGTTTTGAGATGAGCTCGCCTGGCATTTGGATACAGCTTATACATTTCTTCCTTGGCTTCCAGGGAGAGTGCACTCTGATCAAACACCTTAACACCAAAAAATAGACACAACGACAAATAATACGATATTTCAGGTGTCACTTGTGAATGGTATACCTAATGAATGTGAACTGGGACAGCTCATTCAACTGGTCAACACAAGAATACTTAAAACTTACATCAATAATGGTCACAGCAATATCCTTTATTTTGTGTGGCTCCACGTAAGAGTTCTGACAGTTTAGCGTTAGCCGGGAAGCTAGATCACTTTGGTTTAGACTCTCCAACTACAGCAGATATGGAGGGAGAAATACATACAAATAGACAGAATTACCGTTTAATTAAAAGAATGAGTAAATGGTTAATATGGTCATATGCCATAGCCACATCACACAAAATAAATAAAACTTTGATCTGATTAAATTGTGCATTTACATGCCCCAACCATGTAATCAGAATAAAGCTTTATTGACATGCTCAGAATCACTGCGCACTCAAGCAAAAACGTTTTAGGATGTGCACAGACTTTCCATGATTCTTAAATCTTTCAACATTTCCCCCAAAAAATTGCCGACCAACCAGTTCTGTTTTGCACCCGCCATGTTTTCAGTAGTGACGTTGAATTCGCAAATGAATCATTCAAAATGAACGAATGTGCCTTCCAAATGTTGTCTATTATTTAGTTTCTTAGCGCTAGTGGTCAAGAGTGGTATCGCAACACTTTGAGCAGCACATGTTCCAGTTGTAAAGGACAGAGCAGCAGAAATACAAGCTAACTCCACTTGCCATTCATTGATTTGCACCTTGAAAGAATTGCCTGTAAGTTGTTTTTTGTTGCCCATAAGGTTGCTCATTACTATTTCACAATTTAAGTAGCAGATGGGATGTTTTTTATGTTTCTACAACATTTGTGTTAATTGGATATTTGCTAACTGTTTTGGCTAGCTGTATTTGCCATAAATCAGATACATTTTAGGTAAACTTTGTGTCGGCTTTATTTACATGAAGACAGGGTTAAAGGGTTTATAAAAGTTTGTACAGGTAATTGTGTACATTTCTGTATCTTTTCAGTTTCACTCCACATTCATGTCTGCATGCCCATAAGTCGTCATTAAAACTCGGAGCTAGGAGGCTAAATCCTGACTCTCGTGTCTTCATGAAGGGAGTTTGGCTGGCTGTCTAATTTAGGTTAAGGTTTAGGAGGACAGTACAATGACTGTTTAAGTAAGCAAATTCATTCATCTTGCACATGCAACATTTCAACCAATCAGCAGCAGGTTACAGCAGCGTCAGAGAACAACAATACTATACCTTTCCTGCTAATCACTCACTACTAACTCACCTAATTCTCAGACTCATTCAGTGTTTAACAAGTACTCCAACCCACCAGGTGACTTCCTCATATGATGATTGTTGTCAAATCAGTCAGTCACCGGCCGTCATTATTTTTTCTACTGAGCCATGTTCACACAAGCGTTCAGGAACCAGTAGGCCTACCTACTCGGCCTACCCCCTTCTTGCCTTGCCAATAACTCCAAAACTGGCTATTATCCATAAACTAGTCATAATCACTCATAACTTCTAGAGGTGCACCAATAGGTAAGTATCAGATCAGCATAAAACTTGGAGTCACATTTTTCTCAGGGTTGAACCCCTAATAATAATAATAACAATAATGATAAAAATAATAATAATAATCAAGCACAAAAACAATAGGGTTTCTTTAATGTTATTTGTCTTGTGTTTTTACATGGCTGTAGTACCCCATGATTGAGGAACTATTCAGATTATGAAGGACATATTATGCTCCAGATAAATTCAGCTACAGATTGCTTCATATTTCTTCACTTCTCTTTTCACCATTATCAAGAGAATCAAACCAAGGACTAACATTTTTCATAGGCCATAGGCTACTCTTAGGCCATCAACTACCTGATTAATGCATTGAAATGACTGAAAAACCCTTAAGGCTTACCCTGTCAACCATGAAGTCAATTGCATCTGCCATTTTAGGGTCCACGGGTCCTTTAGCAAAGTTCCCCAGAACAATCTTCTTTAACATGAAGGATGGCATCAACCAAAAACTGAGTAGGAACAAGAGAATGAAACTTGATTTCTTTAAGTACTCACCAAATTAACATAGTAGAAAAGAATCTGGGATATAAGGGATATATCATTGGATGCAACATGGTCAATAACTCAATTACCTGTTTGCTGTCCAGGTCTGGTTAAAGATGGAGGTATCACTGAATGAGTTGCACAGTATTAAGGAGTGCACCCTGGGGGACTTGTGTGTGCACTCCGCAAACTTCTGGGCCAAGAATCCACCCAAGGACGCACCAAAAAGATGAACCTTCACCAAAAGGGAAAAGATCATTATCATCAGCTAGAGAGAGAGAGAGACAAAAAGAGTGAGAGAAACAGACGGAGAGAAGCATATGTACCGACAGCAAAGCATAGGCTTACTTTATCCAACTGCAAGTGATCGAGAAGCTTCCGGAATCCATCACAGAACTCCAAGAGATCCCAGTACACAGGATACTGTAACTAAGGAAAGAAAACAGCATGAAAAACAGTGAAGATAAGATCATTTTCACATGGTTATTTTTTTGGAAATCAGGATTTTTCATGTATGACTGGTATTGTGGAAATGATGAGTCTTCTTCTGACAAAGACTACTGACGCAAAATCCCTGTTGAATTGGAATCGCCAGAAGAGTCGCCTTCTCTCCTGTGTCCTCTTCCCAAAATGTCATGATGAACACTCAATCAAAAATCTGTGGATCTCTTGTGATTATTATTATTTTCTCATTGGTCTTTGAAATAATATTTTGAGTTAAGGCTGAGAATTTGGGCTAGGAAAAATTCCAATATCATCATTTATCGTCTTTTAATGGAAACATAACGTGATACACAATATTGATACCGCCAAAGGGAAAGAGAAGTGCCACCTAATCCAGGAGGAGAGATCCAACAAAACGGTGGCAATGAGTCAACAGGGTGCCTGGATGAGATGGAAGGTGACCTGGGCTGAGCTGTGGAAAGCCAAACCCCACCGGATCAAGTTCCTTATTCAGGCGGTGTATGATGTGCTTCCGAGCCCATCAAACCTCCACACATGGGACAAGGTAGAGACACCAGCATGTGCACTAAATGTGGCACTGCGATCAGGAGAAGGTCATCATAGAAGCCATGTGCTCAGGGGTTGAGTGGAACAAAATACGCGATCACCTTCATCAAAGCAGCTAAGACCCTCTACCAAAACATCTGCAGGAATCCTGGCATCTGCAAGAGACTGGCAGCTCTTACTAGACCTGGAGAGGCAGCTGAAATTCTCTCAGCACATTGTGACCACCACTTTGAGACCAGACATAGTCTTCTTTTCTAATTTCACCAAGCAGGTTGTTCTGCTGTAACTAAAACTTGGGAAGACCGCCTAGACGAGGCCTTCGAAAGGAAACTCACTGCTCAGTGAATGTCGGTAACGTGGCTGGAGAGTAACTGGAAACAGCTTAATGTTACCTTCGCTAGAGGCATCAGTTGCAATGGACACTAGGACAGAATCAATATCTTCCAAAGCCAACTTGAGGGGATGTGTGGCCAGTACATTCTCCACCAATGCTTCTGCCTTCATTCTTCCACAGTGAACACAAATGAACTGATCCTTGGGCTTCAGTTCTGGCCAAGATTATTGGCACCCTTGCGTTTTATCCAGACAATGTACAATATCTGCTGAAATAAGTGGATATTAATATAACTTTTGGTCTTCACACATTCATCTATCAATTTACAACAGTACATGATCAAACAATAAGAAAATAAAAAATCTTTTATGCCCACATGATATAAACCAAATATCAATTTCAAAGTGATAAAACCGCCTGGTCATCTGTGACATGGTGAAGAGAAAACAGCTGTCTGTGCAATATGCTGGACACTTGGACTCAAGCCATGAAAATCAGGACTTGCGACTGGACTTGGACTCTTCTGCTGTGACTTACTTGCGACTTCAATGCTTGAGACTTGACCCAACTTGAGATGGCAAAACCCCCGAGCAAAAGCTTTTTATCCAGAAAACAATGTAGGCTACATTAACTGTTAAACAGGTAATTTCCCAATCACAAGCCCTCACTGCTTCACGCACTTGCATAAACAATTAAAGTATATCATATTTATTTGTGCATGTTCTTTCCACTGTTTAGCTGCTGTTCAAGGACTACACTGCTTGGAAGATGGATGGAAGATTTTTAGTCCAATAATGTATTACCACTGTTTTATAAAAAGCAATAAACCGCTCAACGCAGTTCTTTGCAGTGATTTTGAAAACAGCTGAGAGGTGTATATATATATACACTCTATAACATAGAATAAAGAATTTTATGGCCTATTGCTTAATGAAATGCTTCAAAATCCCCAGTTACCATAAAATGTGAATGATCAATGTTACTGAGTCATTATTATTCAAGGATTTTCACTCAACAATGAAATAACTTATTTTAGCAAAATAAGAATATATTTTGAATATATTTTGCTGCTGCTTGCTTTACTTTACTACATGTTAGCTATATTTTTAAGAATGACTGAATTTTAGATTGTTTATTTTCAGTTAGCTCTTCAGCTACAGATTAGAATGTAATTTTCATTTATCCTACAGTAAATCATACATTAGAACAAAAACCTTCATGAGCTCCCGGGACAAAATCTTCCCAGATCGGGGGACTTGAAAACGTTTGAGCGCCCTTGTTCTATAAACACAATTCAGAGAAAATGTTGTGGCCTCTTGAAATATGGATTTGGCATAAGATAACATACGATTTGGTTCATTTCTTTCTTCCATAATTTTGCCCTGATGCTGACGTATATTCTTTCTCATGAACTCACCGAGATGACTCTGTAGCCCCAGCCTGTTAGAGCCAGGACCTGCTGGAAGAACACCTCTGCTGTTCCACTGACTGGTGGGAGGAAGATGATGGGACACCTTATGCTCTTTGGTCCCGCATCATACAGTGACCACACCTTGCTGTCATCATCATCAACGATTATCTATTGGAGACAAGACAAAACAAGGTGACATTCATTAGGACAGAGTAAACAAAGGGAAACTTCCACAGGATCCAGAAGTCAAAAAGGGCATCCCAATGAAAAAATGTCCTAGGCACTCCAAGGCAGGTTAAGAAGTGTAAAACGTAAAGAAGCCTTTATTCTTGCATGGCAAAGAATATTAAAAACATTGATCCAACATGTTGCGGCCTCCTGGCCTTCATCAGGGAACAATATATAAGCACAAGACAAAGACATATTGAAACCAGGACTGCTGGTGGGCCATGTGACCCTTGGTACATTGGCCAAACATGGTGGTAGCCCCGTCAATGCTGGTCCTGTGACAATACACACCTATACACCAATATATGGGGACAAAATTAGGGAGCACTTAGAAGAAAGGAAAAGTCCATGGCATCTTGATTCACCCCCCGGGAAGGTGGTGGCCTTGAGGGTTGATATTCAAAATGTCTCCCCCTGGAGGAGACGTTTAAGATGATCAACACCTCTGATTGGCTTAGGAACTACCTCAATGGCCTTAAAGGAGTTAGGGCTGGGATGACCAGCATCTCTGTAATGTACTGCCATAGGATAACTGGGATGGTTTGTACGTATGGCAGTCTTCTGCTCTGTGAGTCTATCCTCAAGTCTCCTTTTTGTTCCTGCGATATAGAAACAATTGCATTCATAGTCCAGTCTGCTGACCATGAAGCTTGTATTACAGTTGGAAAAGACATCCACGAAGTAACTGCTGCTGCCTAGATTGGTGCAGTGGTTGCACCCGCCCCAGGGGCAGTTGCCGGTGGGTTTTTGTAGCCAACTTTTATTTACTGTAGCAAAAAAGAAAGTCTGAGGTTTTTTGAGATCTTACTTTTTTATGAAAAAGACTATCAAAAAAAAGTCTGTCAAGCGACTTCACTTCAGTATAGGCCTGCTGCAGCCCTGCTTTGTGCATGATGGCAGACTAATGTTTAAAGTCAGTCTCAACATCACAGATCCTACTTAATTGTTTTGTATTGTCAATTTGTTGTAAAAATTGTCCTGCTGGGATGTTGAGACATACATTTTTAAATTGATTGTGGTAGAAGAAGGTAGTGCTGTCATGATAGCAAATAGTACTTTGATATCGCTGCAAAAAAATCAATTAAATGTTGTAAATTTGATACTTTCTGCAAAAGGATTCTGCAAACTGAAATTCCAAATATGGACAGAGAGCAGACAAAGATGGACATCCAACCAACATCCTTATCCCTCAATATCCCATCAAGAGTTCAAGGGAAAACAGGTTCCAACAACTAGATCTGTTATGTAGACAGATGACACCAATAAGGAAGATTTAGTCAATAGTCACAAAGATTGAGGGATAGTTTTGTGTGTAGCAGCCAGGCTGTCTCCTGGTCTTATTACCAGTATTTGTTCCAGTACCTGAAGTTTCAAAATAGCTCTTATTAGAACACAGATCATGATATTCACATTAAGTATACCGTCAGGCATGGTTTGTGTGAGATGGTCAGATGATGACCTACCATCACTTTTTCCAGCAACATTTTACTGTCAGAATTCAAAAAGTAGTTTGACATGGATTTGGCAACCTCTCCCCTACAAGGAGACACAGGGAGAATTTACATTTGGCCAGATGCCCTCATTTCCCCATGTATTCCTTGCAGATTAAAAAGGAAAAATAATAACTTCATGTACAGTCATGCTCGAACGTTTGTGAACCCTACACGAGGTGGAGGAATAATCAGTCTTTGGCATATTCCTTGAGGGATTTTTACATTTTATTACATCGGGGCCCCGTTTCACATACGTCGCTTAAACAATCCATGATAATTTGACACGTGCCAGATCCAGTAATCTCATCAGTCAAGCTCAGGCTCACTCCATTTCACGAATGTTTGATTAGTCAATCCAGCATTAAATCATCTCGGATAACTGTGCATGCCAAAAACAGGATCACACTCTTTATATGGACACAAGGCGAGGCGAGTGTACCGTTTGAAGGATCACGTGACATACTGAAATTTTCTAATTCTCATAAATATCACTTTTATTTTGTAGTCGTAGACTTCAAAAATCATGAAAAAGGAAGCGAGGGCTCCACATGAAGCAGATCAAGAAATCTAGAGGAGTGGCTAGACTGAACGAGGACGCCTGGCAGAGAATTTCAGATAAATTAAATGCGAAGAAGCCTTATATTCATTAAAGAGTGTGACTAATTTAATTCTACTACATTTTAAAGTGGCGGTAAGCCCCTAATATTTGGAATCTTGTCCTTTCTGGTAATGTCACCATATCGAAACATTAAAAATGATATTATTCATAACATAACTTGCCAGGGCATCTGGCAGCAGGTGAAAAGCAAATATAAGAATATAATGCAAACAGGTTGCCTCTTTATTGCAATTGTACATTTTCAACTAGGTAATGTCCAAGTAAGAGGTTAACCTCTCATATCTATCTTAATGTAGCCAACAAGAGGAAGACGGGGGGGGGGGGGCTTTGAATGCAAGATAGACTTTCCTGATAGCAGCACACTGTGACTTTGCTGATATTTTCAGCATCGCCTACAGTTTAAAAAGGAAATACCAATACACAGTCTGTGTCACTGTCAGGGCTGAGCTTTTTGGAGGTAAATAATCCCCTCATGACTAATCGCTAGCACCCTAAAGGTACCCTACCGGATCTTGTTGATCTCTAAAAACACGTTCCCTTCTAAATGCTCTCCTTTCAATGATAGCTCTTTCACCGACAAGAACCTCGCCTACAAACGGTGTGCTCTTTCTGCTGTTGGGTGTGTGTCATTTCACCGGGTGGCTTATATATTCAAATGATCCAGCTAACTTGAACTTAAATCTGAGTTTTTGCAGGTTTGGGCTTGAGACTCTGTTGAACTTTTTGGCAAAAGGGCAAACTATGTTTGTAGAAGAAATAACACTGCATACCAACAGCAAAACAAACAAAAACGTTTTAAAATCAGTCAATATTTGTCTATTATATTTGGCAGGCAGCCAATGAAGGGAGTCCATTGTTGGGGTGACGTGAGATCTGCAACTTATTTTAGTGAAGAGCCTTGCTGCAGCGTACATCAGTTGGAACCAGGAAGGAAGGAAAGCAAGGCATTGCAATAGTCAAGATGTGAAGAGACAAAAGCATTAATAACTCTCTCCAGACTAAATACAACTGATGACATTTTAGAAATGTTTCTCAGATCGAGAAAACAAGATTGAGTTATTTTTTTATGGGTTGTTTTTTTAAAACTTTGATGGATCTAAAATGACAATTTTTGGAAGAGGATTTAATGTTGCAAGCTAGTAGACCTGCTGTGTCTTTCTTGTGATGTGATCAGGACTCATGATCAGAACGTCTGTCCTTAAGGTGGAAACGTTTTGTGACTTTCAATCTTCAACTGCTGACAGACCATCATGATGGGTCGCCATTTTGCTATGGTTGTTTGGCAGGAATGAGTTAAACTCTGTATCATCAATATATCCGTGATAAAATATACCATCATAATAATAATAATAATAATAATAATATGGGAAGCATGTACAAAGAAGTACAGTTTCATCAGTGTTTTCGAACTTTCTCCATCCCACAATTTCATTAATAGTGTGTTATTACTGTTATACAACTAGGATATTTATTCTTGCCATATCCTGCTTTTTAACCAGCAATATGACCTCCAACATAGTTCAATGTATTGCAGATGAAGAATGTTTATTTATTTCTTGCACCAAATGGGAAAGTAGCTACAGTATTACTGTGTAGCGACTGCAAGGATGTAGCTTGTTACTACTGGGTGTGGGCGCAATTATGATGTGCACAGACCAATCATAGGTCAAATACTGCTTAATTTGGCTGACTTTAAAATGAATGAAGAGCCGTTTGGGAGCCAAAAGAGCCGGCTCTTATCGCTGAGCTGAGCCAAATGATCCAATTCACTGAATAGAGCCGGAATTCCCAACGCTAGAGGTAATATTCTACCATGTGTGTATGGGGAGCATGAGCTTCAAACAAAGTTCAATAGTTCACACAATTATTTTTATATAAATTCCTACATCACATCAAACTGTAGACATAGATCATGTCCAGCTTTGTGTTATCTATTCATTCCTCAGGCTCACGGTTTCAGATAACTCCTCCCACCCTCTAGTGGTGTACTCCATGTAATCAATGTAATCGAACATTCCATCATTCATTACTAAAGGGCCCAAAAAGTTGCAAATAAACTTGAATTGTGCAAAAACTATGTTAAAAATCATAGTTCTCAATTCCTGAATATGCTGAACAGTTTAAAGTTTAAGTGGTGTTGATAGCTTAAGCAGGTCAAATTTCATTTTTCTTCAAAAAGTGTACAGAAGAATAAGAATAAGTATGAGGTTATAACAACATATCATAGTCCATAAGGTAATACAGCCACATGTTCCTAGTGTTGCGATAGCTATCCTTATTGCTCTCTCCACCTACACGTTAAAACCAACAGATGAATGAGACACATTCTCTGGAGTTTGTCAAAAGGCATTCTGGGACATTTTGGAAATCACTAACTGAAGTTGAAGAAGCAGGTTGGGGGAAACAGGATGTTGGTATGTTCCCCTTGCCGTCCTCTGTTGTAAGTTTAATGTTTTCTTGCTCATTGAACATACACAAACATACACAACTCATAGAACATTCCTGGAACTGTTGAACCCATTATCCAATTCGGCTTACATATAATCTAGGCAGAACGTATATAAATAAATATAAATAAAATACAAATTTCGTGTGCCATTCTTCCATACCAGAGAAAACGTAACATATCAGGACCTTATTTTACAGTGGCTGTTTGCATCAAGAAGCAAGTACATGTAAATAAACAGCAACGATGGGATAGTGATACTCTAGCCCAGCTCAGTGAACTTTTATTTCTAAGTGGACTTTTATTTATTTTGCGTGTATCGAGCCTAGTAGTAACCACGCTAGTAACGAGGGTAATTCAAAGCAAAAATGTTAAATACTTACTCTTTTCAAGGGCACGGTACTTCTGAACCAGTTATAGTCAGGAGACACTTTAATCTCCCCCATTTCTAGAACACATTCAGAAACAAACAAATAGATTAAAAATACTTAGCTAACGATTAACCAATAATAGCTATTAACGTAAATCTCAAAACGTGGCATATTCCTTTATAGGATTTTACTGTTAAATAAAATGTGTTTGTTTTGGACTAATGAGAGAAAATAAATGACAAAAGCAAAGCTGGCTGCCTGGCCTGGCTGGTCGGACCCAACCACTCGGGTACCGTGCTAGATAGGTGAACAACATTACACACGTTTAATGTACACAGACAGAATATAAGGATATTGCTACCGTTTTCGTTTAGGATGTCATTCACCGTATCCATGCACTTTTATCCATTTCTGTGTAGCATTTTCTCTAGCTCCCTGGTCATATGACTAGTCTCACGGACTTCCGCGATGTGATGGCTTCCGCTTCTTTCTTCCGCTTCTTCTTCTTATGCATGAGCTGCAATTGGGAGACTAGACGCTTGCTGCCCTCCTCAGGTGAAAATTTTCATTACGCCATATAAGAAAACAAATTAGTTAAGAATTTTTTTTGTTAATTTAATAGATAAGATATAGTGGAAAGAGCACTTTATATATATAAATGAGATTGGGATTACTTCATACAGCTTGAAATCTCTATTTCGGGAAAACAACCAGCAGGCAGAAGTGAAACAATAGTCACATTCCTACAAGATACTGGCTTAAATTGGATGGTGTAAAAATGTGTATTCTATTTTCCCCAATTCTAAAGCATATATGTGTTAGTCCAAGTCTAAGATACACAAATCTACTAAAAGTACATTCACAAATCTTTACATATTTTCAGAATTTGAGAATTTAGTCATTAGCAATCACTATCAAGTCACACTTTGATGAATGAACATGAATCACATCTGGCCTTTCAAAGACCCTGCATCACACACTGCATCAAACACTGCTAATGTGGACATGTCTCTTTGTTGAGTTCTCTTTGTGCAATACTCTAATAAACAAGGCATAAACCAACATTGTTGGGTTACTTAAAGTTACAATTCTATAAAATGTATTTAAAAAACAATTTAATGATTTAACGATTTAATGAGTCATATTTCAATTTAAAAAAAAATAAAAAATCTACACCAGCAGCACAGACTCATTTGGAGAGTGTCAGGGACCGAGCTGGTAAGCCCAAAAGATGCAGATGGTTCTTTGGAAAAATGATTTTCTTTTATTTACAAAAAACCAAAATACATCGGATAATAGTTCTGGGCCGATAAACGTCACCATAACAGAACTAACTGAAGAGAACTACATAGCACAAAACCAACCTGCCAACTGAGACGCGGGGGAAACATATATAGCGGCTGATCAGGCCATTCAGACACACAGGGGGGATAGACAAAGACATAACCATTTAAATAAACTACACCAACCAAAACCCATGTCCCTATAGCACGGCCTAATATTACTTAATGAGAAAATAAGAAAACAATATCTAAACAGTTATCAAACTAAAGGTAATTACAAAAGCAATCTAGAAACCCACTGCCCCTCTCCCTGATGCAGGAGGAACATGGTACAGTCCAATTAGCCAGAAACACCATTTAAGCCAGGCGATGCAGCTGCAACTCCTTTAGTTGGCCGGCCAGACAACTCCAGCAGCATCCCCCCCCCCCCCCCCCCCCCAGGAACTCAAAGAAAAACAAATTAACTTCATAAAGATTAACTTAAACCAATGAAACTAATATAGCGAACTTGACAAAGAAAGTTAATAAAACTGCATATGTTATATGAAACCAAAATCTATGTGTCCAGTTATTTACCTGTGTGTAAATGTATGTTGAGTGTTGTGCTAAAAAGAAACCTTAAGTGAAACAGAAATGAAGAGTTACCACCTTTCCTTGCTCAGTGTGTGGTGCCGCTGGTGTGACCATCACCAGGTTACAGCCCAGGCCCTGAGAGTGTCGTGGGGCTTTTAGGACCTCTCAGTAGCGCTGCAGGTAGAGATGGGAGGAACGCCACTTCAAATAAGGAGGCAACAGCTAGCTACAACATACTGGGCTGACCTGAGTAGGCTACAACCCACACGGCAAACTCTGGAGCTGTTGGTAGCGAGACGGGGCAGATAACAGACACTTTGGATGGATAGGAGCAAAGACGTTTGGGTTGGAGGGGATAGTGTTTAGTCGGACAGTTGTAATGACTAAGACCACCACGTGTCTCAACCAGCTGTTGATCTGCAATTGAGTAGGAAGGACAGGTGAATTTGATGCAGGGCATACATACTATGAATAAAATAAATATAATATAAACAAGATATAGTGCAGTAGGAGGATACAAGGCAGTATAGAAATGTAACAGCAATACTGATACTGGAAGTCCTGAGTGGAGCAATGTAAACATGACATGAGGTAGAATACTCGCTACTAAGTGCAATAGGTAGGTGGGAGAGATGTGAGTATATGGAGGGTAACAGCCCTGGCAAAGAAGCTGTTTGAGCCTGGAGGTTCAGGTCCGGAGGTTCAGGTCTGCCCAGATGGCAGCAGGGAGAACAGACTATGGCTGGGGTGGGTCCCTGGTGATGCTGAGCTCTCTTCATAGACATCTTCGGTAGATGTCCTGGAGAGCTGGGAGCCAGTGATGTGCTGGGCAGCAGGGCTTTCTGGTCAGAGATGGTGCAGTAGCTGTACTACACTGAAATCAAATCAAAACTCCCACAAAACCTTTTAGGAAAAAATGGAAGAAACCTCTGGAGGGGCGACTCAGAGAGGGATCCCCCTACCAGGACGGTTGGGCTGCAATAGATGCCGAGTTTGGGCAAGCAGCGTATACACAATGTATAAAAGTTTATTATGGTGGGACATCCAGATCTGATGATCACAGCAAACAGCAGCTCAGTCGGCATCATCATAGGACTAGGGGACCACGCAGACGCCAACACTGCCCAGACAGGAGAACGCAAACGCCTGCTCAATGTGAGAGGGAAAGATTAAATGAGGATTTGAGGGAAAAGGGAGTCAATGAGATAAGTGAACATTTGATTACAAGGAACGTCATCTCAAGGAATTTCATCTGGTGTTTTTTAATAGAAACCCGATTAGAGTAGGATTAGGAGCTCTAGTTTACATTCCAGTTCAGTAGGTGGCGCTAATGCACATTTAACGTTGGCTGCCAACCGCCGGACAAAAAAAAGAGGAAGACGTAGTAGTAGTAGTAGTATTCCAAGCTATGCTATTGCAGTACTACAGTGCTCCAGTAGTACAGTACTACCAGTCAGCTGATACGTCAGCTGATCCGTCCTTCCAAGCTGCTGTTGTGGTCAGTTGTTTCCACTGAACTCCATCCAGACTCTGTAGAGATAAAATGGCGACCACCATCAGCACCCAGCGAGGACAGGTACATTCACCTAGCTGGTTCTGTGTTAACGTTATGTTGTATGTAAGGTAGAGAGCGAGACAGATAGGCTAAACTAGTTTGTAGCTTACTGACATCAGAAAGCTAACGTTAGCTAGCTAGTTAACTTTACCGACGTTGCATCACACTACAGTTAACTAGCTAAAAATATTCACAATTGGGATATGTCATTTGAGACTAAACGTATGTCAAGGTTTTGGTAGCTACTGAGGAATTTGAAGTGATGTCAGGGTAATTTAGTCAACGAGTTTAACGTTAGCTAATTGCTGCCACTAGCGCAGAGGCTAATGGGCGGATTAGCTAACGTTAGCCAGTGTTAGCTAACGTTAAGCACTGTATGTTTAGTAACCGGTAATATAAAGTTGACTAGACGACATAGATGGAGACTTTGACGCGTTTGTTGATACGTTTTGTATTAATGGTCACACTGACGTTAATACTGCATGACAGATGTTAGTGACGTCAGCCAACGAAAAGTCTACGTTGTTTAGCTTCGTTAGTGAGGAAAACTAGTTTGCTGCCTACTCGTTTTTGAGGGCTAGTGTAATTTCACTGTAATGTAAAACACTAAAAACCGTCCCTACTACAGAATGTACAGGAATGACAGTTGTAATAGGTTTCATTCTCACCACTATTATCTACAAACAGTGCTGACAGTTGTACAATTCCAATCAATCAACAACAAAAACTTCCCATATGGGTCCCTGGGACTAAATCTGATCAAATGGGTCCATGAACCCCTGGGGTGCCTCCCGAAGCTCCAGAAATGTAAAAAAAAACAAAAAACTGTGATTGGCTATGAGTCTTGAGCTACATCAGTTATTATAGGACCACTTCATCAATAGCATGCATCCATTTTTGATTTTTGAATAAACTATCCCTCCACTTTCCCTCACTCCCTATCCTCCTTTCCATTCCTCTCCTCATCTCCAAGTCCGGCCCGGACAGCTCAGTCAGTAGAGCACGAGACTCAGTTTCAGGGTCGTGGGTGTGATCCCCACATAGTGTCAACTGCAACTTGTAAGTCGCTTTGGATAAAAGTGTCTGCTAAATAACTAATGTAAGTTACTTCCTGGTAGGAGAGGGGGGACAAAGCTTTGGGGATGCACCCCTGCTTTATTTCTCCTTCTGTGCTCTATTTCTGTCTGTCACTATGTTAGCATCATTGCCATCTCGGTCTCATCCTTTTCCATAACGTTGTCTATCTAAATACTTGTGTGTCTGTGTTTAGGTGTACATCGGGGAGCTTCCTCAGGACTTCCTGCGGATTACTCCCACCCACCAGCAACAGCAGGTCCAGCTGGATGCCCAGGCAGCCAGGCAACTGCAGTATGGAGGCTCTATAAGCACTGTAGGGCGACTCAGCATTACCGTGGTTCAGGTAAACGCAACTTAGCACCACTGTCATGAATAAGTAAGAAAATCAAGTCAAGTTTATTTGTCGCATACAGCAGGTGTGTTCCATACAGTGAAATTCTTACTTAAAAGCCCTACCTACATTGCAAAAGACACTATAATCAAAATTAAGTAGAATAATAACAATAAAAATGAATATATATTCAAAAAAAAAAATATGTGTATGAGTACAGGCTGACAAATAGTGCAGTTGTGTATAATTAAAAGGCAATAATACACAGTGGTGTACCCACTTTCCCTTAACTGGAATTATCTACTTCTACTTCAGTTAAGGATTTCCTACATTTCCCAGAATTCCTTTCATCAACCCCCTGAGAACATGTCTGAGCTTGTTGCTTTTGGTAGGTGGAGAGAGCGATAGTAAGAGCAAGTTTCTCTCCAGTCAAAGCAGGTTGCACCTCTCAAAATGAACATGTAGATACTGCGTTTCATTCTGGTGTATTGAGGCTGCAGTCGGTGGAGAAATTAGTATCCTGCCTCCTGTGATGGATGCAGCGTCAGTGCAAAATGGTGCGTCTAGAAAGAAGCCCTTACTCTTTGATTCTCAGGTACTGACCCTGAAACCTGACATTTGCTGTTGATGTTTTAGATAGCTGAAAATGTTCTTGTTATCAAACTCCATTGTAGCTTTGCTTTAAATCAAGTCATCTACGTTTGGCCAGTTATCCACTGGAATAAGAAAAAAAAATGAACACCAAACAAAAATGCAAAGTATATCTGTTTTTCAAATTTTCTTCTTTAAGGCTGTACTCACTCAGCCACAACTAGTATACAAGCAGTCATCCTATTTGACACTCACTAAGGTATGCTCTCTCTCTCTCTCTCTCTCTCTCTCTCTCTCTCTCTGTCTGTCTGTCTGTCTGTCTGTCTGTCTGTCTGTCTGTCTCAATTTTTGTTTAGGCAAAGCTGGCTAAAAACTATGGCATGACCCGTATGGATCCCTACTGTAGGATTCGACTGGGCTATGCAGTCTATGAGACGCCAACTGCTCACAACGGAGCCAAGAACCCTCGCTGGAACAAGGTGGTCCAATGCACTGTACCTCACGGGGTGGACTCCTTCTACCTCGAGATCTTTGATGAGGTGAGAGGCGGAGGACGCCGGTTTCTGTGGGCGGGACCTTCTGTGTTGACGTCTTCCTCTGTGTGTATTGCTTTGTTTGAGCATAATGTACATGTTTGATTTGCTGATGTGTTGTCCAGAGGGCGTTTTCCATGGACGACAGGATAGCGTGGACTCACGTCACCATCCCTGAAGGCCTGAGAGAGGGCAGCGTGGTAGACGAGTGGTTCACCCTCAGTGGCAGGCAGGGCGACGACAAGGAGGGCATGATCAACTTGGTGATGTCATTTGCTGTGAGTGAATTCATGCACGCTCAAAACGAGGACCTGATGGGGGCCGGGCAATTAACCGGACACGTATCGAAACTGACATCTAGAACCTCTCCCCGACTTGATCTTGCTCATGTCGGTTAATTCCCCGATGCGTGCGTTCATGAACTGTCCCCTTAAGTCCGCCCCGTCCACTTACCACCGGGCTCAGACCGGCTCAGACCGGCTCAGACCGGCTCAGACCGGCTCAGACCGGTTTTGACCGTTCATCCCGGAGTGGGCAGCGCTGCGGCCGGCTCGCGCTCTGCATCAATAGTTTCGCCTTCTGGTCTATTTTTTTCTGTGAGTGTGTCAAGCCGGGCAGGAAGTCAGATACAGGAACGGCATAGAGCATCCGGTCAATTTTCAAAATAAAACAAATTTCAAAATAAAACACCCTGTATAAAATAAATAATCGTTCCTTAATCATAATCGAGGTAAAAGTTTGAAATAATTGTGATATTGATTTGAAGTCACATTGCCCACCCCTAGACATAAAAGGTTAGTGGAGCTCTTAATCTTGTCTTTCTCTCTCTTTCTGCCAGTCCATGCCAGCGGGGATGATGACTCAGCCAGTTGTCCTAATGCCTTCCGTGTACCAACAAGGGGTAGGATACGTGCCCATCGCAGGTCAGAGACACACACACACACACACACACACACACACACACACACACACACACACACACACACACACACACACACACACACACACACACACACCCTTAATAGCAATCCTGTTGTTGTCATGCCCCATCCAGGAGTGCCCGCAGTGTACAACCAGGGCATGGTGCCCATGGGAATGCCAGCGGCCATACCAGCAGTGGGCAGCCAGGGGGCAGTGTGTAGTGAGGAGGACCTGAAAGCGCTGCAGGACATGTTCCCCAACCTGGACAGGGAGGTGGTTCGCACTGTGCTGGAAGCACAGCAAGGCAACAAGGACGCAGCCATCAACTCTCTACTGCAGATGGCCGAGGAGCTCTAATTGCAAGACACAAGCTGCAAACTGGACATACCAACACACACAACGCACACATGTATGCACGCATACACTTGAGAACATTATTTACTCGTGCCCCCACCCCCACCCTCTCCTCCAGCGTACTGCACTCCAGCTGCTAGCTCAGCTGTCAGTCAATCACAGCAGAACCACACACTGTAGCTGTACCTGAGCTCTCACACTGAACACCTAGCTAGTTTCCTCACCTCCTAGTCTGGTCCACATCGCACTCACTTGCTTTCAGAACTGGTACTGGTTCTCCGAAGCATTGCAACACTGTTCACCTTGGTTTATTGGAAGTCAGTGGTTTAAGATGATGTCAGTGCCAAATGCATTTGGGAAACCTTTTGACGAGTCATTGAGGGTCAGTTCAGGTTTGGTGTCTAGAGCCTCAGATAGACAGAATGTGGAGGCATCGGTTTCAGCTGTTGCAGATTGTAAAGCTTGTAATGTTTGAGACCTTTTTTTTTTTTAATACATTTTTTTGTTCCTTTTCAAACTCAGGATTTTTAAATGCATCCATGATGATAACCCAGTTTGTATTCTTAATATTAGATGAAAGGGTTGGTTCATTTTCAGTTCATTTTATCTCAACACGTGCAGATGCAGAACCCTTGTATGGATGAGCTCAAGGACATGAATTGATTTTTTTTGTTGTTGCAAATAGCCAGTTGTGAGCTACCAGCCTGCCCTCTCCATAAAAGCTTGTGTTGACCTGCTTAGCTGTATAAATATAATCATCTATATTCAAAAGTTGATCAATTATAGAAGTATTAATATATTTAGATTTCTAGATGGTGATATGAGAAAGAGGACAGAGAATGAACAGATTATTGTGTATACAAGTGAGAACCACACAGCCAAAAGAGGTTTAGAAGCAACAGACTCATTATTTTCCACTGACACTACTACTATACTGGGTGACTCCAAGTCAGATTTTTTTTTTTCTCTAATGGTTCTAAGAAAAATGTAATGTTTTGATATCACTAGTTTCCAAACAGTGAACTAAGACTGTAAAGACTTGCAGTTTTAAAGCAATATCCTATGGCAGTGTTCTGTGAGTACCATGCCCTGCTGGTTTTCATTCTAGCCATCTAATCAGGGACTGGTTTACATCTGGGACGCCAGGTGAATGGGTAGCTGGTAGGATGGAAAACCAGCAGGGTGGTGCTACTCCAGGACCAGACCAGGCTGTAGAGCACTGAGATGGTTTAAGAATGATCAAACTTGGCAGGGATTCATTTTGTTGATGAATTAGGAAGTTATGACAGCATCTTTTATTTGTTGCCTGTAGATGTATAACCAGACCAACACCATTGCAACCAAATTCTCCTCCATGTTGAGGCCATAACATGGAGAGGTGAACACAGCAGCATGCAGAGTAAGACCCTTGATTTCTATGAACTAAATGACAAGACCCAAACGACTTCCCGTCCCTGATTCACAAATCTATTTTTTTCCCCGAACCACCCAGAGGATGGATCTGTTTCCTTTCTTCTAATTGAGCTTTCCACTGAGACTAGGTATTGAATGTTGCTGTCAGCCAAAGGTTTGATTTTAACTTTGGGTTATTGTAGTTGATACTTATATCTGCTTAATCTTCAAGATGTGCTATATTTTTTCATGAAAGATCCTGTGCTCTTTGTTGATTTCTGTGCACTATAGCTATTGGTATTCTTGGTATGGCACAAGCCATATTATTCTGTCATGAGATTGTGTAATTTAGATGGCTTAATTGTTGTGCAATGTCTGTAAGACCAACTACTTCAGTGTCTATAAGTCCAACTATTTTCATTTCTTAAGACGTTAAATGATCCAAGTCGAACTAAATTGTCTTAAGCCAGATTAATGAAAACATAGTGATAGTATAATGAGGAGTTAGGTCCATCACATCACATTTTACCGTCTGAAATGGTTTTAAAACAAAGTTAAAGTTACCTGGTAACAAATAGCTGAATGAATTTAATGCAAAATTGGGTTATGTTGAGTCAAAGACTCCACATGGCGTAATGGCACCATCTTGTGACACCCAGACAGAACAGCACTTTTAATACTAGCTAGGGCTTTGTTGTGCCCTTCAAAATATCAAGTTGTCATCGAAATGTTTCTGTGAAACAACCAGCCCAATCTCATTTGCTTTGAATCTTTGATGGGATACATTGTTTTCTTGCAATATGATTTCTGCTCTTGTTCCCTTTGTTAATGCGAAATGTGGATTAAAAGATGTTGATCTGTCTCTGCCTGGTCTGATGGATACAGAAGTGTTTCCAGTATGTAAGAGCCACAGGGAGCAATAAGAATGCAGAGATGCAAGGGTTCATTTTGCAGAAATGCACTTTAATGTACACTAAGATACCCTAAACTACAATACATATACATATCCACCACAATAATTTCCTGTGACACGGAAAAAAAGTGCTGCCCAAGAAGCAGGGTTAGGGCTATATGATGAGTTATAAATAACGAGATCTCTGAATAAGTATCTATTGTATCTATCTAATGTACGTCTCGTTCACAACTGTTCAGTTACGGGACGCCGGAAGTCTTTTCCAATGGGAACGACAACAATTCTCTTCTTTACTTTTAATATAATAAAATAGTTTAGAGGAAAACGTAATATTCCCCTCTAGATTAATCATATTCAATTCTGATTATTTGGTGATACTGATACATAGGTCACCTGTATGTGCTATTACTTTGCTTTAGCAAATAATATAGCCTCCCTCCAAAATTTATTTTTAATATTTTGCAAACAAAATAAGTAGCCGTCCCGGTCAAACAGGAATGTGAATGAAAGGGGCGCGGAAAAGCCGGAGACAGCCACTAAACTTTCTTCCATATTGCGTGTGCAACTCCGGTTTTCCGACCAGCGGCAGGCAACATTGCTTTGGAGATGACGCATGCAGAACGTGGCGAATCTAATTGTGAGCGAGACGTACAGCTTCAATCCAGTGAAAAGCAAAATGTGTCAGTGCGCGATCAACGTCTCCTGCGGCGCGCTGACGGTGGCGTGCTGGGCCCGGTGTTGGGCTCACACTTGCCGGGAGCGCAGCTGCACGCCTCCACTGTGACGTAGACATGTTGGACCTTGGAGCCGTCGGCGCAGGTCAGCTCCACCTTCTTCTGGTTGGTGGTCATCTCCTGGCAGCAGCTACACTGATGCTCAAATGTGTTGGCTGCTGCAGAGTACCTGCTCACAAACACACAGCAGAGACAGTTTAGGTTTTATTGCGATCCTTCATATCTGGTCATAAAATACATCCCTTTCATTGTCATGCGTATGTCAATCACATGTAAGTCTCCAATTCCGTTCCGTCAGAATATGAATAAATTCATGGAAGAAAATAAGCGGCTGAACAGTTTCTCTCTCAGCCCTCAAACCTCACCGAGCTGGCTGACTTCTGTAAGGAGGAGTGGCTGAAAACCCTCAAGGAAGATGCTGTTATTGATTGAAGGAGTTAACATATTTTTGTGCACAAGGATATCTGACTTTTTGTTAATTATTTGTTAAATGAACAATTAAAGTAAGTCATGTATTGTTCTTTATTTGGGATATCATCATTAAAATGTGAGGTTTAAATGAGAATTTTATGTGTGTTTTTCCTATAATATATGACATAATGACCACCCTCTGTAGGATTCACAAACTGATATTGTGCTTTACATACATGGGTCAGACATGACCATCAAAAAGAGTGTGGTGGGGGGGGGGGGGGGGGGGGGGGGTGTTCCTAGATCAGATCAGAAAAGAGAGGGGCTTTAGGGGACAAGAGTGCCTGCCTTGGTGGATTAGTCTTACAGCTGAAGCTTTTTACAATTTGCACTTGCAGTTGGTGATGAAGGGGGCTGTTTGCTTGTACAGTGTTCTTTAATAGGCCTTTTTTGCACCTTGACATGATTTTTTTTTAATGAATAAGATGAAAACTCTCTGCGCTCTTAGCTTAATCAACTGAGACGCAACAAATGCGCAATCTCTGTGAATGTGAATCCGAGCCAGTAGTAGTACAGTGTAAACTCTTAGATACCCACGCTATGTGCTGTGAAAGTCTTGTGACAGTAAACGGATGGATGAGCTTCCACAGTGTCCACGGCAGGAGGTGACGTTGACGGGCTGAAGGCTCTTACATCCGTTCACCTCGATGACTTTCTTCTCGCTCTGCTTCTCGCATACAGTACGCACCTCACCTGGAACATACAAGGAGGGTTGGCTACATCTGCTGACGTGACATATACAAGTCTCCATTGTTAAAACTGTAGTCATCAGTTTGAAAGTTCTGACTAGACTCATTATGATTAACCTTTATTTAAACAGGGAGGTCACGTTGAGAGCAGAACCCTCTTTTACAATGATGCCCTGAGGCAAATAAACTTCATACATGTACAGAACTAAAACAGTATTCAGACAGGTCTTACAGGTCTTGCAGCAGCCACTAGCATCAGTTGTCTCCGTGCCCTAGGAGAAGGAAAGCACATTTCATTTCACATCTTAGACTTAAACAGTATGTGGTACAGCACAAAGGGACAAGGCTATAAGCTGTGGCTGGTTAGTGCTGATAAAGGGAGAAGAACTCACAGGTATACAGTCCACTGGGTTGAAGTGAGGACACGTGGTCGTGGACTCCTTGGTAGTGATCTGCCCGCTAACGTTCTCACAGGTGTATTTCACACACTTGTCATCAGGGGGCGACCAAGTCTCGTTCACCTGAACCAACAGGCGATTTAGAGGAAGAGCAATGCATCAGCCTTTCTGTTTGCCTGTCTGTCTATTGATCATTACTTTACATCAAACACAGAAATAAACACAAGTTGTAAATGTGCAAAATGGATCTGCAACATACTCTGATCCAGCCCTCTACCTACACATTCACCACTCACCGCAATTTGTTGCACAGTGTCGTTTATTTTGACCAGACAGGAGTGCTGAACACATTTCCCACAGCACTGGCCAGGTACAGTCTCGTACTCATAACCCTGGAGAAGGGGGGACAGTGGGTGAGAGCACATTGTGGCTAAATAATAAAAAGTATTCAGCTCCCTGAAAGAAAATGTACAAAAAGTCAAGGGAGCTGAATCGTCTCAATAGCCAGTGTGTACACACATACACACATACACACACTCATGTGTTTGCTTGATCTTGTTCCTGTAAAATAAAATGCTTTCTAATAATTTCTGTGCCTACCATCTATCTATTGTTGATGCAATGCAAACAGCAATGCTTCAACTATTATTCTATATGGATGTTTTTTCTTATTATCGACACAAATATAAGCTTATTTGACTGTTGCACTTAGGTCAGAGCAGTGTAATAAATATCTGTGCGTGTGTTTGTGCTTGTTGGTATGTCTGAGTGAGCGTACTTTTGAGCAGGTTTTGTTGCAGACAATGGGTGTGCAGGTAATGGCATGCAGCTTGGTAGTGGGGTCCACGGTGCTGCTGCATTCACATTCCTCACAAGACTCAGGGCCTGATGGCGGTACCTTGGAGCCAGGCTGGGGAACACACGTGCACACCAATGTTGGAAAACTGCCACAAAACCCATTTTCTCTTGCATTAGACGTTATTCACACCGACAAAGATGCATTGTGCTACTTTGTGGTGCAAATGACATATTGACTGTGCACTTACTTGGTACTCAGTGTTGTTCTTGACACACACAGGTTTAGGAACTGTAAAGGCAAAACGAGACAAACAGAAGAGTTACGCATATGTGCACCCATGTTTGTGTTCCTGTGTGAGTACCGTGGCTTAGGACAACTACTTACCCTGTGGAATAATTAAGTGAATGTAAACAAAGACAAAAAGGTGTAGCTGATAAGGTGAGAGTTGAGGAAGGTTGTAGGCTGGACTGAATACATGGATTTTTAGTTTGGACTTAAATACTGGAACAGTGTGTCTGAGTACATGAGTTACAGCAATACGTTTATTCCAGAGGCAGTAGACTAGAAGAAGGCTCTGCCCCAGCTGGTTTCTGTCAATTGTATAGAATGAGTTCTGCATCAAGTGAGTGGTAAATATAGATAGGCTTATAGGGAGTCAGTAAATCGGTGATATATTGACATGCAAGTACATGTAATGGGCCCTGTGATGGACTGGCGACCTGTCCAGGGTGTACCCTGCCTTTCGCCCAATGTCGGCTGGGATAGGCTCCAGCGACCCACGACCCCGAACAGGATAAGCGGCGATAGACAATGGATGGATGGATGGAAGTACATGTAATGCCTTGTAAGTTAGAAGAAGAACTTTATAATCATTGTGTGCATTTACAGGGAGACCGTGAAGAGAGAGTAAAATGAGAACATGTGGAGTTGGAGTGGGCAGACACACAAGCCCAGTACAACCACTGTCCTCTACTGTTGTAATTCCACAGAGCAGGTATTTGGTGATGGCAGTGCCTTGCTCAATGGCACTGCACTGGTAGCTTGCAGCTGAGGGACAGCGGGGGACACTTCCCAATCATTTCCCCCACCCATATTTCTCAATCATTACAGGGATTTTAGATTTATTTTAGATTTCAGGACATACAGCATCACATATTCCACATTATTCCACATCAACAGCCAGTGCTATGCAGATATAGTGGAGTCACATACCACAATGGTAGGAGCGGCAGCAGCTGCCATTGGCCCTGGTGATGTTGAGCTGGAACCCTGGTAGGCAGGTTGTGTCAGAGGGACACAGATTTACATCACACTCTGTTGGGGGGGAAGAGAAAGGATTTGATGATTACCAGTATCTTCAATGTGGGTGTGTCAACTTAACATGGCTATTTCAGTAGCCATAAATAGGCATGAGCCTCAGGTCTGCTAGAGGGAGTTTATATTGTTGTTGCTGTGGTCAGTCACCTCTACATCCATGAACAACTGTAAATAATGACATAGGAGTGGAGAATTAACAAGCAACAGTGAAGTTACAACAAGTTTACAGAGCACTATTAAAGGGGGGTATTTTACTCATTTAAACTGTTCTGTACACAGCATTTACAATTAAAAAAAACAGCACAATATTTACAATATGAGCACTATTAACAATGGTAAGAAATATAAGTACAAAATATAGAAAAATATGAAATATATTTATACATATATTTGTATATATATATATATAGAAATTATATGTAGTCACTACCTAAAGGCTTCAAATTCAAGCTGGAATTCCCAGTCGGAAACTCAGGCAAGATCCAACTTTGTAGTTTACATTTGTAAAGTAATTCAGTTGATTTGAGTCTTTACTAGCGTGCGGTACTAGACTACTAACGTTCACGTTCAGTGATAAGCGCCGTGTCTCTTCACTAATGGCGCTGTACTAGTTGATGTAGGTCCTCTTTAGATGCTTGTAACATTCAGAGTCTTGCCATACAAACATGAGTTCGCTGCGGGCGTCCATGTTTTCCCCAGCAGATGCACTGGAACACGTTTAGATTGGAAGTACAATGGAATGCACCATAAGCAAGGCTAAAAGTGGTGGTGGTAAATGGGGGACTTTTCAAAACGGCCTGTTTTTTGGACCGTTTTTTGAAAAAGGAAACTACAGAAAAAGGGGGTGACTTCCAGATTTCACTTTTTCTCTGTTACTTAGGTCAATTGTAACGCGTGGAACATGTATAAGGGCCAGGAATAAGCCGTTTTCCATATGTCCCCTTTAA
Source organism: Hoplostethus mediterraneus (assembly GCA_034670385.1). Lineage (NCBI taxonomy): Eukaryota > Metazoa > Chordata > Actinopteri > Trachichthyiformes > Trachichthyidae > Hoplostethus > Hoplostethus mediterraneus. The sequence continues at coordinate 61,227 of JAXDDW010000229.1, read as the reverse complement.
GAGTCTTCAGGCTAGCATAGTTGTGTAACTTACCACAGGACAGTGTTTCGCAGCAGTCCTCTGTCTTGTTAACAATTGTCTGGCCAGGCTCACTGCAGTTGAGGCTGGGTACTGGTGGGCATGGGATAGGCTGGCACTGGATGCTCATGGAGTCCTTGTCACACACACATTCATTGCAGCCGCTTTTCCATGTATCGCCAGGCTGTTGGGAGAGTGGAATGTTAGAAGGAAAGAGCAAACAGACAAACAAACCGCTCAGAAACAAAGATTGTGCTCTGTTAGTATCAGTGCATGTTACAGGCAGGAGTTTTCACCTGTTTGGGTTTGCCATCAGGTCCAACACAGTCTGAAATCCAAACAGAAAGAAGTGTTTCTAGATTTGTAGGTGTAGTTCAGACATCTAGGAGTAAATGTGTGGTGGAAACTTTGTCCACTTATGATAATGCAAGGAAATTTAGTATCACAAACTAAAAGACAATTATTGTAACCAAAACTATGAACATTGCAAACTATGACAGAGACCTAAAATGTGTAAGGCAAATGCATCAGATTTAGATTAATACTAAGTTAGTTAATAGTTAATACTAAGACTAGTTAATATGCAACACAAGTAGGCTAAGTATCAATTCAACAAATCATTATAAACAGGCACAGTATTTGCAGTATGTCCAAGTCAAGCAGCAGTCAATTTCGAGTATCTATATGTTACCACTCAGTGACATCATTCATCAAATTCGGCATTAACTTCCACTGTTACGCAGATGACACCCAAATTTACATACCAGTCAAACCAACCGATAATACCCAATTCCAAAAACAAGAGGCCTGCCTATCGGAGGTCAAATATTGGATGTCCCTAAACTTCCTTCTTCTTAATGGCAGCAAAACCGAGATGCTTATCGCAGGACCAACTAGACATAGACACTTATTTGAGAATAGTACTCTTAACTTTGATAGCTGTGTAATCTCCCAGAGCCCATACGTTAAAAACCTTGGGCTTAAATTCAACCCTACCCTCTCATTTGAGTTGCATATTAAGGAGACTACCAAAACAGCATTTTATCATCTTCACAATATTACCAAGATTTGACCCATGCTAACAGAGGCAGACACAGACCGTCCTGGTACCCCCTCCTAAGGTTTCTTCCATTTTTTCCTAAAAGGGTTTGTGGGTGAGGGTCCAAGGCTGGGGGATGTCGTGTACTAACCATTTATTGTTTCACAGAGATTAAGGGCTATACAAATAAATGTGATTTGATTTGATTTAGAGTTTGAGTGTTCAGCATACCGGTTACATACTGAAACTCTGAAATCCGAATGAATGACTTGTTTAACAATGCACTACTTTGATTTACTTCTACCAGTATGTACCATTGCAGACTCGGTACATTTTGAGCTTGAGAATGATGAATGGCACTCGAACTGACAGGGAGGAGCCCGTCACTCCTTGCATTATAAGAAGTGGACAAAATTCCCACCATACAAATGCTCTTGTGAACTATGTTCCATGAGCCAACGAAGGCCAAGTCGCCTCTCTTCACAAAGGATCCCCTTACCGCAGGAGGTGACACACGTCTCGTAGACAGCGTTGAACAGAGTTGTCCCATGCGGACAGAAGCAACCTTCAGTAGTCTTGGAGTTATTGGATAGCTGGTTCTCTGCCTTGAACTTCTTGTTGTACCTAATGTGGACATTGTAACTGACATTACTGATAGTAGAATGTATTAACATTGTGTTTGGGATCTTCTGAAATAAAATAAAATATCTTTTCATTCAAAGATTCAATGGCAGAGCTCAAATACATTTGAGGATATGAAATGCGGATGTAGTCAAAATGTCACGATATTGCAAGAAAGGATCACATTAATGACATATTTTCACCTGTCATTGCATGTAGGCTCTACATCTGGACCACAGGCCATGTACACCTTGTCGCTTGGACACTTGTGCTCTGTATGACGACAAATCATTTAAAAACAATCTGTACACACACACACACACACACACACAGTTTCCAGAACTCCAGGCAACAACTGCATATTGCAGTATTGGATGCTTTTGACATCATTAAAAAGAATGAAGAATGTAAGTCTCACCACACTGTCCATTGGTGGCGTTCCTCCAGTCGATACAGACTCCTGCATTGGAACACTCAGTGGCATAGGCATTCAGGCTGGAGCAGCTGTCATTGCCACCATTGCACATGTCCAACCTGCAGACCTGCACAAATGGTGTCGGGGGCACAACTGTGTGGCATGGCTCAAATACACTAGGGGGGGACATAGAAATCAGAATGTTTGATCAGCACACTTCACATGAATACCATGGACAGGAACAATATATAAATATTAAATTTTCCAATAGATTACAACAGCTTTTAAATGCTTTTTACATTTCTGTGCTATATAGGGTCTTTGTTTTTCATAATGATAAACATGAGGAGCCTTAATCAATACCATGTGTGTGAACAGATCTGGAAAAAAAGCCCTTAATGTTATGGTGGTTCTCCTCACCTGCTGGTTAGGATATCACAGATGGCAGGTTGGCAGGGTGGTGATGTGGTATGGGGTGTTGTGGAGGTCCTGATGGGACTGACAGTGGTGGAGGATGGTGAGACGGGGGTGGTGGGTGAGACTGTGGGAGTGACACATGTACCTGGGACAGCCCACTGGTTGGCAGACACCGAGCATTTCTCCACCTGGCCATTGGGTGAACGGCAGTCGTTTGCCTGGGAGTTATCACAGGTCCCTGGGACGGGAGAGAGGCCGGACAAATAGGCAAGTTGAAGCCAGGGCATTGTCTCTATCAGCAGTATTTGTCTTGGGTTTGGTCATTAGGGTAGCTTAATCATCAGGTCTGTCAACAAAAAACCTGCTCCCTTGAGGAAAAGACTGAGTTCACCTTAAAGTTCACCTTAACATTTAGTATTATGATGAGGGTCTTTCCGTTGCTGGGAAAACAGTGGCAGTTTTCCACTCAAGAGACCAATTTAAACAGCTGTCCAGTTGAGAGACCAGGACTACCAGCCTAATTATCAAGGTAACACAGCACCACGGGGCAACAATGTAATGTTTGATCAAAAAACAACAACAAATGTTCGGTTCAAATTTAACCACACACAAGCAGATTGGGACTATTTGTTTCTCATTGTTTTTATGTCAACTAATCACTATAATGTTGATCATTTAAATTTGGACTCAGACTATCACCAATCCTAGATTAAATTAAACTGTTAGTGCAACCCAGCCTAATTCTCCTCATTTCCCTCCGTGTCCTTCTTCTCTTGAACATGCAGGCACACACTAACGCCCTTACTAATTTCAACTGTTTTGCGTGTTCTATTGTCAATAAGAATTGATTATCCAGTCGTGTCCTTGCTTGTCATCATTTTTTGTTAGTGTGTTTCTTTTGTTTGTTTTCTGAGTAAATGAAAAGTCATAATTAGGTTATGGGTCAGGGGTTAAGGGGTCTGGTAGCTCACCACACAGTCCCTCAGTGTTACTGTTGAAGAGGGAATAGGCCAAGTCGATGCTGAAGGAGGAACCCCTAAAGACCACTTGAGCCTTGATCTCCGGTATCTCCAAGGTGATCACCATATTTGTGCTGGTGAGGCGAAGGATGGAATTGCTGTAGGCGGGATAGATACGTTTCTTATTCACATACACCTGAAGGACAAGGAGACAAACATATTAGAGAAGGACTATGAACCAAGTCCGGCAACTACCATTGCACCATTAAAACCACTAGACCACTAGATTAAGAATTATTAATAAAGTGCAATATTAACACTAAAACGAGGTACATCTTGGCAAGTTGAATGGTTGCTTACCACATTATCTGCTGGTCCTGTGGTCCTCATCTGAGTTAAGATAACCTCATAAGACAGGTAGTTAATAATGAGAGCCTGGGGACAGAATGTGCTGTCTGAGGGGTTACAGTAGTGGTTGTTCACGATAATAGTCAGGTTGTGATTAGCAGTGATCTCTTTGACCAGGTAGTAAGAGCAGTTCTTCTTGAAATCGTATGGTTTTCCATCAAATGTTATATAGTGGGATCCACTCACACTGCTACACACACCTGTAGGAAGAAGAAATGTGAAGTGTAAATAGTACAAGAGTTGAAACATGTATACATACCAATTTATAGTGTCATTGTCGTAAAACATGTTGACATTGATTGCCTCTCTCTCTATATATATACATCAAAGACAAAAGTGGTAAAAGTAACTACATTCAGAAGTTACATTTGACAACTCACATTTGCATTCATAATGGAAGCAGCATCCATTGGCATCATAGACTTTAACAAGCTTGCGTCCGTTGGCACAGATGGGTTGCTGAACTGTGGGACAGGGAGTAGGCGTCTCGATGACCTGGCCATTGGTGCATGTGGCTGTGGTGCAGTTGTTAACCTGCCAGGACTCTCCATTCTACGAGAGGATGGATAAGCAGTGCAACTAGGTTTTCAGATTGCCAACAAACAAATGATTTTATGCACTGCATGTATAAATTGTGGTGATATTCTGCTGTTGCCTTGTACCATCTTTGTACTTAAGTGAATAGGGGTGTTCAAAATTTGCTGGATTGAATCTTTAATGGAATGTGATAGGTAGTGCTAGAGTATATTTGAACATTAATGCAAGTGTTGCTTGGAGGGAAAATGGGCCTGCACATAGTCAAGTCTGTTGAGTTTTAACTGAAAAGGCCGAGCTACACATAGCTATGTTCATGGAGACAAAATAAAGCAAATAGTTGATGAAATACAAACAGGAAAATGAGACATTGCCAACATTCCTGGTAACTAACCACATTTCATCTATATTATACCTTCCTTGGTGGATCCACTTTGGTGCAGTCTAAAGTGGTAGTAGCTTGCGGTGTTGATTGACTGGAAACCGGGGTAGGAATAGCTGTGGTGAAAACTGTACTAGTAGAATGAGGGGTTGTACTGGGAGAGGGTGTTGTGGGACATAGGCTGGAGTTTGTCTTGACTTCACAAGACACGCTACAATACGCACTGTAACACCACCCTAAACCATCAGTGACATTATACACCAAGTCCCCTGTGGAAATTGAGGAAATGTAGAACATATCAACATAAAGGATATCAAAACTTTGTGATAATAAAAAGAAAAGAAAAACTACATGAAATTCAAAGATGACGGATGAATAAAGAATGAGAAATAACCATGTAAATAACAAAAACTATATATATATATATAAAAAGATAGATATATATGAATATAATAATTTCATGACAATGTTAGGGATTTTCTGAATTAAAATATCACTTACCTGGTTGATATGTTGTTCCATTAACAATGCAGGCACATAGGCTGGTTGTGGGCACTTCAGTAGGGGTTACACTAATAGTTGTAAATTGTGATGAGGTTGTTACAGTTGTTGTGGATATTGTACCTGGTAGTGTTTGTGTAATTGGTTCAATAGAAGTAAATCCTGTACTTATTGAAGGTTTGGATGTAGTTCCTTTAGTGGTTTTTGATGGTACACTTGTTGTGGTAACAACGGAGGGTTTGGTAGTCAAAACTGTTGTCACTGGGCTTGCTGTTGAGACCTGAGGTGCTGTGGTAGTTTCAACAACAGCTGTAGTAGAAGCTGTTGTCGGGCCAGTGGTTTCTACTTTTGGTGGCTTTGTTGACACAGTCTCAGCTGTTGTTGCACCCTTTGTGGTTGTTTCAGCAGATTTGGCTGTAGTTCCCTTAGTAGTTTTTGAAGGTACACTTGTTGTTGTGGTACCAACGGAGGGTTTGGAAGTCACAACTGTTGTTTCTGGGCTTGCTGTTGAGACCTGAGGTGCTGTGGTAGTTTCAACAACAGCTGTAGTAGAAGCTGTTGTCGGGCCAGTGGTTTCTGTTGTTGGTGGCTTTGTTGACACAGTCTCAACTGTTGTTGCACCCTTTGTGGTTGTTTCAACAGGTTTGACTGTAGTTCCCTTCGTAGTTTTTGAGGGTACACTTGTTGTTGTGGTAACAACAGAGGGTTTGGAAGTCACAACTGTTGTTTCTGGGCTTGCTGTTGAGACCTGAGGTGCTGTGGTAGTTTCAACAACAGCTGTAGTAGAAGCTGTTGTCGGGCCAGTGGTTTCTGTTGTTGGTGGCTTTGTTGACACAGTCTCAACTGTTGTTGCACCCTTTGTGGTTGTTTCAACAGGTTTGACTGTAGTTCCCTTAGTAGTTTTTGAAGGTACAGTTGTTGTTGTGGTACCAACGGAGGGTTTGGAAGTCACAACTGTTGTTTCTGGGCTTGCTGTTGAGACCTGAGGTGCTGTGGTAGTTTCAACAACAGCTGTAGTAGAAGCTGTTGTCGGGCCAGTGGTTTCTACTTTTGGTGGCTTTGTTGACACAGTCTCAGCTGTTGTTGCACCCTTTGTGGTTGTTTCAGCAGATTTGGCTGTAGTTCCCTTAGTAGTTTTTGAAGGTACACTTGTTGTTGTGGTACCAACGGAGGGTTTGGAAGTCACAACTGTTGTTTCTGGGCTTGCTGTTGAGACCTGAGGTGCTGTGGTAGTTTCAACAACAGCTGTAGTAGAAGCTGTTGTCGGGCCAGTGGTTTCTACTTTTGGTGGCTTTGTTGACACAGTCTCAGCTGTTGTTGCACCCTTTGTGGTTGTTTCAGCAGATTTGGCTGTAGTTCCCTTAGTAGTTTTTGAAGGTACACTTGTTGTTGTGGTACCAACGGAGGGTTTGGAAGTCACAACTGTTGTTTCTGGGCTTGCTGTTGAGACCTGAGGTGCTGTGGTAGTTTCAACAACAGCTGTAGTAGAAGCTGTTGTCGGGCCAGTGGTTTCTGTTGTTGGTGGCTTTGTTGACACAGTCTCAACTGTTGTTGCACCCTTTGTGGTTGTTTCAACAGGTTTGACTGTAGTTCCCTTCGTAGTTTTTGAGGGTACACTTGTTGTTGTGGTAACAACAGAGGGTTTGGAAGTCACAACTGTTGTTTCTGGGCTTGCTGTTGAGACCTGAGGTGCTGTGGTAGTTTCAACAACAGCTGTAGTAGAAGCTGTTGTCGGGCCAGTGGTTTCTGTTGTTGGTGGCTTTGTTGACACAGTCTCAACTGTTGTTGCACCCTTTGTGGTTGTTTCAACAGGTTTGACTGTAGTTCCCTTAGTAGTTTTTGAAGGTACAGTTGTTGTTGTGGTACCAACGGAGGGTTTGGAAGTCACAACTGTTGTTTCTGGGCTTGCTGTTGAGACCTGAGGTGCTGTGGTAGTTTCAACAACAGCTGTAGTAGAAGCTGTTGTCGGGCCAGTGGTTTCTACTTTTGGTGGCTTTGTTGACACAGTCTCAGCTGTTGTTGCACCCTTTGTGGTTGTTTCAGCAGATTTGGCTGTAGTTCCCTTAGTAGTTTTTGAAGGTACACTTGTTGTTGTGGTACCAACGGAGGGTTTGGAAGTCACAACTGTTGTTTCTGGGCTTGCTGTTGAGACCTGAGGTGCTGTGGTAGTTTCAACAACAGCTGTAGTAGAAGCTGTTGTCGGGCCAGTGGTTTCTGTTGTTGGTGGCTTTGTTGACACAGTCTCAACTGTTGTTGCACCCTTTGTGGTTGTTTCAACAGGTTTGACTGTAGTTCCCTTCGTAGTTTTTGAGGGTACACTTGTTGTTGTGGTAACAACAGAGGGTTTGGAAGTCACAACTGTTGTTTCTGGGCTTGCTGTTGAGACCTGAGGTGCTGTGGTAGTTTCAACAACAGCTGTAGTAGAAGCTGTTGTCGGGCCAGTGGTTTCTGTTGTTGGTGGCTTTGTTGACACAGTCTCAACTGTTGTTGCACCCTTTGTGGTTGTTTCAACAGGTTTGACTGTAGTTCCCTTAGTAGTTTTTGAAGGTACAGTTGTTGTTGTGGTACCAACGGAGGGTTTGGAAGTCACAACTGTTGTTTCTGGGCTTGCTGTTGAGACCTGAGGTGCTGTGGTAGTTTCAACAACAGCTGTAGTAGAAGCTGTTGTCGGGCCAGTGGTTTCTGTTGTTGGTGGCTTTGTTGACACAGTCTCAGCTGTTGTTGCACCCTTTGTGGTTGTTTCAGCAGATTTGGCTGTAGTTCCCTTAGTAGTTTTTGAAGGTACACTTGTTGTTGTGGTACCAACGGAGGGTTTGGAAGTCACAACTGTTGTTTCTGGGCTTGCTGTTGAGACCTGAGGTGCTGTGGTAGTTTCAACAACAGCTGTAGTAGAAGCTGTTGTCGGGCCAGTGGTTTCTGTTGTTGGTGGCTTTGTTGACACAGTCTCAACTGTTGTTGCACCCTTTGTGGTTGTTTCAACAGGTTTGACTGTAGTTCCCTTCGTAGTTTTTGAGGGTACACTTGTTGTTGTGGTAACAACAGAGGGTTTGGAAGTCACAACTGTTGTTTCTGGGCTTGCTGTTGAGACCTGAGGTGCTGTGGTAGTTTCAACAACAGCTGTAGTAGAAGCTGTTGTCGGGCCAGTGGTTTCTGTTGTTGGTGGCTTTGTTGACACAGTCTCAACTGTTGTTGCACCCTTTGTGGTTGTTTCAACAGGTTTGACTGTAGTTCCCTTAGTAGTTTTTGAAGGTACAGTTGTTGTTGTGGTACCAACGGAGGGTTTGGAAGTCACAACTGTTGTTTCTGGGCTTGCTGTTGAGACCTGAGGTGCTGTGGTAGTTTCAACAACAGCTGTAGTAGAAGCTGTTGTCGGGCCAGTGGTTTCTACTTTTGGTGGCTTTGTTGACACAGTCTCAGCTGTTGTTGCACCCTTTGTGGTTGTTTCAGCAGATTTGGCTGTAGTTCCCTTAGTAGTTTTTGAAGGTACACTTGTTGTTGTGGTACCAACGGAGGGTTTGGAAGTCACAACTGTTGTTTCTGGGCTTGCTGTTGAGACCTGAGGTGCTGTGGTAGTTTCAACAACAGCTGTAGTAGAAGCTGTTGTCGGGCCAGTGGTTTCTGTTGTTGGTGGCTTTGTTGACACAGTCTCAACTGTTGTTGCACCCTTTGTGGTTGTTTCAACAGGTTTGACTGTAGTTCCCTTCGTAGTTTTTGAGGGTACACTTGTTGTTGTGGTAACAACAGAGGGTTTGGAAGTCACAACTGTTGTTTCTGGGCTTGCTGTTGAGACCTGAGGTGCTGTGGTAGTTTCAACAACAGCTGTAGTAGAAGCTGTTGTCGGGCCAGTGGTTTCTGTTGTTGGTGGCTTTGTTGACACAGTCTCAACTGTTGTTGCACCCTTTGTGGTTGTTTCAACAGGTTTGACTGTAGTTCCCTTAGTAGTTTTTGAAGGTACAGTTGTTGTTGTGGTACCAACGGAGGGTTTGGAAGTCACAACTGTTGTTTCTGGGCTTGCTGTTGAGACCTGAGGTGCTGTGGTAGTTTCAACAACAGCTGTAGTAGAAGCTGTTGTCGGGCCAGTGGTTTCTGTTGTTGGTGGCTTTGTTGACACAGTCTCAGCTGTTGTTGCACCCTTTGTGGTTGTTTCAGCAGATTTGGCTGTAGTTCCCTTAGTAGTTTTTGAAGGTACACTTGTTGTTGTGGTACCAACGGAGGGTTTGGAAGTCACAACTGTTGTTTCTGGGCTTGCTGTTGAGACCTGAGGTGCTGTGGTAGTTTCAACAACAGCTGTAGTAGAAGCTGTTGTCGGGCCAGTGGTTTCTGTTGTTGGTGGCTTTGTTGACACAGTCTCAACTGTTGTTGCACCCTTTGTGGTTGTTTCAACAGGTTTGACTGTAGTTCCCTTCGTAGTTTTTGAGGGTACACTTGTTGTTGTGGTGACAACGGAGGGTTTGGAAGTCACAACTGTTGTTTCTGGGCTTGCTGTTGAGACCTGAGGTGCTGTGGTAGTTTCAACAACAGCTGTAGTAGAAGCTGTTGTCGGGCCAGTGGTTTCTGTTGTTGGTGGCTTTGTTGACACAGTCTCAACTGTTGTTGCACCCTTTGTGGTTGTTTCAACAGGTTTGACTGTAGTTCCCTTAGTAGTTTTTGAAGGTACAGTTGTTGTTGTGGTACCAACGGAGGGTTTGGAAGTCACAACTGTTGTTTCTGGGCTTGCTGTTGAGACCTGAGGTGCTGTGGTAGTTTCAACAACAGCTGTAGTAGAAGCTGTTGTCGGGCCAGTGGTTTCTGTTGTTGGTGGCTTTGTTGACACAGTCTCAGCTGTTGTTGCACCCTTTGTGGTTGTTTCAGCAGATTTGGCTGTAGTTCCCTTAGTAGTTTTTGAAGGTACACTTGTTGTTGTGGTACCAACGGAGGGTTTGGAAGTCACAACTGTTGTTTCTGGGCTTGCTGTTGAGACCTGAGGTGCTGTGGTAGTTTCAACAACAGCTGTAGTAGAAGCTGTTGTCGGGCCAGTGGTTTCTGTTGTTGGTGGCTTTGTTGACACAGTCTCAACTGTTGTTGCACCCTTTGTGGTTGTTTCAACAGGTTTGACTGTAGTTCCCTTCGTAGTTTTTGAGGGTACACTTGTTGTTGTGGTAACAACAGAGGGTTTGGAAGTCACAACTGTTGTTTCTGGGCTTGCTGTTGAGACCTGAGGTGCTGTGGTAGTTTCAACAACAGCTGTAGTAGAAGCTGTTGTCGGGCCAGTGGTTTCTGTTGTTGGTGGCTTTGTTGACACAGTCTCAACTGTTGTTGCACCCTTTGTGGTTGTTTCAACAGGTTTGACTGTAGTTCCCTTAGTAGTTTTTGAAGGTACAGTTGTTGTTGTGGTACCAACGGAGGGTTTGGAAGTCACAACTGTTGTTTCTGGGCTTGCTGTTGAGACCTGAGGTGCTGTGGTAGTTTCAACAACAGCTGTAGTAGAAGCTGTTGTCGGGCCAGTGGTTTCTACTTTTGGTGGCTTTGTTGACACAGTCTCAGCTGTTGTTGCACCCTTTGTGGTTGTTTCAGCAGATTTGGCTGTAGTTCCCTTAGTAGTTTTTGAAGGTACACTTGTTGTTGTGGTACCAACGGAGGGTTTGGAAGTCACAACTGTTGTTTCTGGGCTTGCTGTTGAGACCTGAGGTGCTGTGGTAGTTTCAACAACAGCTGTAGTAGAAGCTGTTGTCGGGCCAGTGGTTTCTGTTGTTGGTGGCTTTGTTGACACAGTCTCAACTGTTGTTGCACCCTTTGTGGTTGTTTCAACAGGTTTGACTGTAGTTCCCTTAGTAGTTTTTGAAGGTACAGTTGTTGTTGTGGTACCAACGGAGGGTTTGGAAGTCACAACTGTTGTTTCTGGGCTTGCTGTTGAGACCTGAGGTGCTGTGGTAGTTTCAACAACAGCTGTAGTAGAAGCTGTTGTCGGGCCAGTGGTTTCTGTTGTTGGTGGCTTTGTTGAAACAGCCTCAGCTGTTGTTGCACCCTTTGTGGTTGTTTCAACAGGTTTGACTGTAGTTCCCTTCGTAGTTTTTGAGGGTACAGTTGTTGTTGTGGTAACAACAGAGGGTTTGGAAATCACAACTGTTGTTTCTGGGCTTGCTGTTGAGACCTGAGGTGCTGTGGTAGTTTCAAAAACAGCTGTAGTAGAAGCTGTTGTCGGGCCAGTGGTTTCTGTTGGTGGTGGCTTTGTTGACACAGTCTCAACTGTTGTTGCACCCTTTGTGGTTGTTTCAACAGGTTTGACTGTAGTTCCCTTAGTAGTTTTTGAAGGTACAGTTGTTGTTGTGGTACCAACGGAGGGTTTGGAAGTCACAACTGTTGTTTCTGGGCTTGCTGTTGAGACCTGAGGTGCTGTGGTAGTTTCAACAACAGCTGTAGTAGAAGCTGTTGTCGGGCCAGTGGTTTCTGTTGGTGGTGGCTTTGTTGACACAGTCTCAACTGTTGTTGCACCCTTTGTGGTTGTTTCAAAAGGTTTGACTGTAGTTCCCTTAGTAGTTTTTGAAGGTACAGTTGTTGTTGTGGTACCAACGGAGGGTTTGGAAGTCACAACTGTTGTTTCTGGGCTTGCTGTTGAGACCTGAGGTGCTGTGGTAGTTTCAACAACAGCTGTAGTAGAAGCTGTTGTCGGGCCAGTGGTTTCTACTTTTGGTGGCTTTGTTGACACAGTCTCAGCTGTTGTTGCACCCTTTGTGGTTGTTTCAACAGGTTTGACTGTAGTTCCCTTCGTAGTTTTTGAGGGTACACTTGTTGTTGTGGTGACAACGGAGGGTTTGGAAGTCACAACTGTTGTTTCTGGGCTTGCTGTTGAGACCTGAGGTGCTGTGGTAGTTTCAACAACAGCTGTAGTAGAAGCTGTTGTCGGGCCAGTGGTTTCTGTTGTTGGTGGCTTTGTTGACACAGTCTCAACTGTTGTTGCACCCTTTGTGGTTGTTTCAACAGGTTTGACTGTAGTTCCCTTAGTAGTTTTTGAAGGTACAGTTGTTGTTGTGGTACCAACGGAGGGTTTGGAAGTCACAACTGTTGTTTCTGGGCTTGCTGTTGAGACCTGAGGTGCTGTGGTAGTTTCAACAACAGCTGTAGTAGAAGCTGTTGTCGGGCCAGTGGTTTCTGTTGGTGGTGGCTTTGTTGACACAGTCTCAACTGTTGTTGCACCCTTTGTGGTTGTTTCAACAGGTTTGACTGTAGTTCCCTTAGTAGTTTTTGAAGGTACAGTTGTTGTTGTGGTACCAACGGAGGGTTTGGAAGTCACAACTGTTGTTTCTGGGCTTGCTGTTGAGACCTGAGGTGCTGTGGTAGTTTCAACAACAGCTGTAGTAGAAGCTGTTGTCGGGCCAGTGGTTTCTGTTGTTGGTGGCTTTGTTGACACAGTCTCAACTGTTGTTGCACCCTTTGTGGTTGTTTCAACTGGTTTGACTGTAGTTCCCTTAGTAGTTTTTGAAGGTACAGTTGTTGTTGTGGTACCAACGGAGGGTTTGGAAGTCACAACTGTTGTTTCTGGGCTTGCTGTTGAGACCTGAGGTGCTGTGGTAGTTTCAACAACAGCTGTAGTAGAAGCTGTTGTCGGGCCAGTGGTTTCTGTTGGTGGTGGTTTTGTTGACACAGTCTCAACTGTTGTTGCACCCTTTGTGGTTGTTTCAACAGGTTTGACTGTAGTTCCCTTAGTAGTTTTTGAAGGTACAGTTGTTGTTGTGGTAACGGAGGGTTTGGAAGTCACAACTGTTGTTTCTGGGCTTGCTGTTGAGACCTGAGGTGCTGTGGTAGTTTCAACAACAGCTGTAGTAGAAGCTGTTGTCGGGCCAGTGGTTTCTGTTGGTGGTGGCTTTGTTGACACAGTCTCAACTGTTGTTGCACCCTTTGTGGTTGTTTCAACAGGTTTGACTGTAGTTCCCTTAGTAGTTTTTGAAGGTACAGTTGTTGTTGTGGTACCAACGGAGGGTATGGAAGTCACAACTGTTGTTTCTGGGCTTGCTGTTGAGACCTGAGGTGCTGTGGTAGTTTCAACAACAGCTGTAGTAGAAGCTGTTGTCGGGCCAGTGGTTTCTACTTTTGGTGGCTTTGTTGACACAGTCTCAGCTGTTGTTGCACCCTTTGTGGTTGTTTCAACAGGTTTGACTGTAGTTCCCTTCGTAGTTTTTGAGGGTACACTTGTTGTTGTGGTGACAACGGAGGGTTTGGAAGTCACAACTGTCGTTTCTGGGCTTGCTGTTGAGACCTGAGGTGCTGTGGTAGTTTCAACAACAGCTGTAGTAGAAGCTGTTGTCGGGCCAGTGGTTTCTGTTGTTGGTGGCTTTGTTGACACAGTCTCAACTGTTGTTGCACCCTTTGTGGTTGTTTCAACAGGTTTGACTGTAGTTCCCTTAGTAGTTTTTGAAGGTACAGTTGTTGTTGTGGTACCAACGGAGGGTTTGGAAGTCACAACTGTTGTTTCTGGGCTTGCTGTTGAGACCTGAGGTGCTGTGGTAGTTTCAACAACAGCTGTAGTAGAAGCTGTTGTCGGGCCAGTGGTTTCTGTTGGTGGTGGCTTTGTTGACACAGTCTCAACTGTTGTTGCACCCTTTGTGGTTGTTTCAACAGGTTTGACTGTAGTTCCCTTAGTAGTTTTTGAAGGTACAGTTGTTGTTGTGGTACCAACGGAGGGTTTGGAAGTCACAACTGTTGTTTCTGGGCTTGCTGTTGAGACCTGAGGTGCTGTGGTAGTTTCAACAACAGCTGTAGTAGAAGCTGTTGTCGGGCCAGTGGTTTCTACTTTTGGTGGCTTTGTTGACACAGTCTCAGCTGTTGTTGCACCCTTTGTGGTTGTTTCAACAGGTTTGACTGTAGTTCCCTTCGTAGTTTTTGAGGGTACACTTGTTGTTGTGGTGACAACGGAGGGTTTGGAAGTCACAACTGTTGTTTCTGGGCTTGCTGTTGAGACCTGAGGTGCTGTGGTAGTTTCAACAACAGCTGTAGTAGAAGCTGTTGTCGGGCCAGTGGTTTCTGTTGTTGGTGGCTTTGTTGACACAGTCTCAACTGTTGTTGCACCCTTTGTGGTTGTTTCAACAGGTTTGACTGTAGTTCCCTTCGTAGTTTTTGAAGGTACAGTTGTTGTTGTGGTACCAACGGAGGGTTTGGAAGTCACAACTGTTGTTTCTGGGCTTGCTGTTGAGACCTGAGGTGCTGTGGTAGTTTCAACAACAGCTGTAGTAGAAGCTGTTGTCGGGCCAGTGGTTTCTGTTGGTGGTGGCTTTGTTGACACAGTCTCAACTGTTGTTGCACCCTTTGTGGTTGTTTCAACAGGTTTGACTGTAGTTCCCTTAGTAGTTTTTGAAGGTACAGTTGTTGTTGTGGTACCAACGGAGGGTTTGGAAGTCACAACTGTTGTTTCTGGGCTTGCTGTTGAGACCTGAGGTGCTGTGGTAGTTTCAACAACAGCTGTAGTAGAAGCTGTTGTCGGGCCAGTGGTTTCTGTTGTTGGTGGCTTTGTTGACACAGTCTCAACTGTTGTTGCACCCTTTGTGGTTGTTTCAACTGGTTTGACTGTAGTTCCCTTAGTAGTTTTTGAAGGTACAGTTGTTGTTGTGGTACCAACGGAGGGTTTGGAAGTCACAACTGTTGTTTCTGGGCTTGCTGTTGAGACCTGAGGTGCTGTGGTAGTTTCAACAACAGCTGTAGTAGAAGCTGTTGTCGGGCCAGTGGTTTCTGCTTTTGGTGGCTTTGTTGACACAGTCTCAGCTGTTGTTGCACCCTTTGTGGTTGTTTCAACAGGTTTGACTGTAGTTCCCTTCGTAGTTTTTGAGGGTACACTTGTTGTTGTGGTAACAACGGAGGGTTTGGAAGTCACAACTGTTGTTTCTGGGCTTGCTGTTGAGACCTGAGGTGCTGTGGTAGTTTCAACAACAGCTGTAGTAGAAGCTGTTGTCGGGCCAGTGGTTTCTGTTGGTGGTGGCTTTGTTGACACAGTCTCAACTGTTGTTGCACCCTTTGTGGTTGTTTCAACAGGTTTGACTGTAGTTCCCTTAGTAGTTTTTGAAGGTACAGTTGTTGTTGTGGTACCAACGGAGGGTTTGGAAGTCACAACTGTTGTTTCTGGGCTTGCTGTTGAGACCTGAGGTGCTGTGGTAGTTTCAACAACAGCTGTAGTAGAAGCTGTTGTCGGGCCAGTGGTTTCTACTTTTGGTGGCTTTGTTGACACAGTCTCAGCTGTTGTTGCACCCTTTGTGGTTGTTTCAACAGGTTTGACTGTAGTTCCCTTAGTAGTTTTTGAAGGTACAGTTGTTGTTGTGGTACCAACGGAGGGTTTGGAAGTCACAACTGTTGTTTCTGGGCTTGCTGTTGAGACCTGAGGTGCTGTGGTAGTTTCAACAACAGCTGTAGTAGAAGCTGTTGTCGGGCCAGTGGTTTCTGTTGGTGGTGGCTTTGTTGACACAGTCTCAACTGTTGTTGCACCCTTTGTGGTTGTTTCAACAGGCTTGACTGTAGTTCCCTTAGTAGTTTTTGAAGGTACAGTTGTTGTTGTGGTACCAACGGAGGGTTTGGAAGTCACAACGTGTTGTTTCTGGGCTTGCTGTTGAGACCTGAGGTGCTGTGGTAGTTTCAACAACAGCTGTAGTAGAAGCTGTTGTCGGGCCAGTGGTTTCTGTTGGTGGTGGCTTTGTTGACACAGTCTCAACTGTTGTTGCACCCTTTGTGGTTGTTTCAACAGGCTTGACTGTAGTTCCCTTAGTAGTCTTTGAAGGTACAGTTGTTGTTGTGGTACCAACGGAGGGTTTGGAAGTCACAACTGTTGTTTCTGGGCTTGCTGTTGAGACCTGAGGTGCTGTGGTAGTTTCAACAACAGCTGTAGTAGAAGCTGTTGTCGGGCCAGTGGTTTCTGTTGTTGGTGGCTTTGTTGACACAGTCTCAACTGTTGTTGCACCCTTTGTGGTTGTTTCAACTGGTTTGACTGTAGTTCCCTTAGTAGTTTTTGAAGGTACAGTTGTTGTTGTGGTACCAACGGAGGGTTTGGAAGTCACAACTGTTGTTTCTGGGCTTGCTGTTGAGACCTGAGGTGCTGTGGTAGTTTCAACAACAGCTGTAGTAGAAGCTGTTGTCGGGCCAGTGGTTTCTGTTGGTGGTGGCTTTGTTGACACAGTCTCAACTGTTGTTGCACCCTTTGTGGTTGTTTCAACAGGTTTGACTGTAGTTCCCTTAGTAGTTTTTGAAGGTACAGTTGTTGTTGTGGTACCAACGGAGGGTATGGAAGTCACAACTGTTGTTTCTGGGCTTGCTGTTGAGACCTGAGGTGCTGTGGTAGTTTCAACAACAGCTGTAGTAGAAGCTGTTGTCGGGCCAGTGGTTTCTACTTTTGGTGGCTTTGTTGACACAGTCTCAGCTGTTGTTGCACCCTTTGTGGTTGTTTCAACAGGTTTGACTGTAGTTCCCTTCGTAGTTTTTGAGGGTACACTTGTTGTTGTGGTAACAACGGAGGGTTTGGAAGTCACAACTGTTGTTTCTGGGCTTGCTGTTGAGACCTGAGGTGCTGTGGTAGTTTCAACAACAGCTGTAGTAGAAGCTGTTGTCGGGCCAGTGGTTTCTGTTGGTGGTGGCTTTGTTGACACAGTCTCAACTGTTGTTGCACCCTTTGTGGTTGTTTCAACAGGTTTGACTGTAGTTCCCTTAGTAGTTTTTGAAGGTACAGTTGTTGTTGTGGTACCAACGGAGGGTTTGGAAGTCACAACTGTTGTTTCTGGGCTTGCTGTTGAGACCTGAGGTGCTGTGGTAGTTTCAACAACAGCTGTAGTAGAAGCTGTTGTCGGGCCAGTGGTTTCTGTTGTTGGTGGCTTTGTTGACACAGTCTCAACTGTTGTTGCACCCTTTGTGGTTGTTTCAACAGGTTTGACTGTAGTTCCCTTAGTAGTTTTTGAAGGTACAGTTGTTGTTGTGGTACCAACGGAGGGTTTGGAAGTCACAACTGTTGTTTCTGGGCTTGCTGTTGAGACCTGAGGTGCTGTGGTAGTTTCAACAACAGCTGTAGTAGAAGCTGTTGTCGGGCCAGTGGTTTCTGTTGGTGGTGGCTTTGTTGACACAGTCTCAACTGTTGTTGCACCCTTTGTGGTTGTTTCAACAGGCTTGACTGTAGTTCCCTTAGTAGTTTTTGAAGGTACAGTTGTTGTTGTGGTACCAACGGAGGGTTTGGAAGTCACAACTGTTGTTTCTGGGCTTGCTGTTGAGACCTGAGGTGCTGTGGTAGTTTCAACAACAGCTGTAGTAGAAGCTGTTGTCGGGCCAGTGGTTTCTGTTGGTGGTGGCTTTGTTGACACAGTCTCAACTGTTGTTGCACCCTTTGTGGTTGTTTCAACAGGTTTGACTGTAGTTCCCTTAGTAGTTTTTGAAGGTACAGTTGTTGTTGTGGTACCAACGGAGGGTTTGGAAGTCACAACTGTTGTTTCTGGGCTTGCTGTTGAGACCTGAGGTGCTGTGGTAGTTTCAACAACAGCTGTAGTAGAAGCTGTTGTCAGGGCCAGTGGTTTCTACTTTTGGTGGCTTTGTTGACACAGTCTCAGCTGTTGTTGCACCCTTTGTGGTTGTTTCAACAGGTTTGACTGTAGTTCCCTTCGTAGTTTTTGAGGGTACACTTGTTGTTGTGGTGACAACGGAGGGTTTGGAAGTCACAACTGTTGTTTCTGGGCTTGCTGTTGAGACCTGAGGTGCTGTGGTAGTTTCAACAACAGCTGTAGTAGAAGCTGTTGTCGGGCCAGTGGTTTCTGTTGTTGGTGGCTTTGTTGACACAGTCTCAACTGTTGTTGCACCCTTTGTGGTTGTTTCAACAGGTTTGACTGTAGTTCCCTTAGTAGTTTTTGAAGGTACAGTTGTTGTTGTGGTACCAACGGAGGGTTTGGAAGTCACAACTGTTGTTTCTGGGCTTGCTGTTGAGACCTGAGGTGCTGTGGTAGTTTCAACAACAGCTGTAGTAGAAGCTGTTGTCGGGCCAGTGGTTTCTGTTGGTGGTGGCTTTGTTGACACAGTCTCAACTGTTGTTGCACCCTTTGTGGTTGTTTCAACAGGTTTGACTGTAGTTCCCTTAGTAGTTTTTGAAGGTACAGTTGTTGTTGTGGTACCAACGGAGGGTTTGGAAGTCACAACTGTTGTTTCTGGGCTTGCTGTTGAGACCTGAGGTGCTGTGGTAGTTTCAACAACAGCTGTAGTAGAAGCTGTTGTCGGGCCAGTGGTTTCTGTTGTTGGTGGCTTTGTTGACACAGTCTCAACTGTTGTTGCACCCTTTGTGGTTGTTTCAACAGGTTTGACTGTAGTTCCCTTAGTAGTTTTTGAAGGTACAGTTGTTGTTGTGGTACCAACGGAGGGTTTGGAAGTCACAACTGTTGTTTCTGGGCTTGCTGTTGAGACCTGAGGTGCTGTGGTAGTTTCAACAACAACTGTAGTAGAAGCTGTTGTCGGGCCAGTGGTTTCTGCTTTTGGTGGCTTTGTTGACACAGTCTCAGCTGTTGTTGCACCCTTTGTGGTTGTTTCAACAGGTTTGACTGTAGTTCCCTTCGTAGTTTTTGAGGGTACACTTGTTGTTGTGGTAACAACGGAGGGTTTGGAAGTCACAACTGTTGTTTCTGGGCTTGCTGTTGAGACCTGAGGTGCTGTGGTAGTTTCAACAACAGCTGTAGTAGAAGCTGTTGTCGGGCCAGTGGTTTCTGTTGGTGGTGGCTTTGTTGACACAGTCTCAACTGTTGTTGCACCCTTTGTGGTTGTTTCAACAGGTTTGACTGTAGTTCCCTTAGTAGTTTTTGAAGGTACAGTTGTTGTTGTGGTACCAACGGAGGGTTTGGAAGTCACAACTGTTGTTTCTGGGCTTGCTGTTGAGACCTGAGGTGCTGTGGTAGTTTCAACAACAGCTGTAGTAGAAGCTGTTGTCGGGCCAGTGGTTTCTACTTTTGGTGGCTTTGTTGACACAGTCTCAGCTGTTGTTGCACCCTTTGTGGTTGTTTCAACAGGTTTGACTGTAGTTCCCTTCGTAGTTTTTGAGGGTACACTTGTTGTTGTGGTAACAACGGAGGGTTTGGAAGTCACAACTGTTGTTTCTGGGCTTGCTGTTGAGACTTGAGGTGCTGTGGTAGTTTCAACAACAGCTGTAGTAGAAGCTGTTGTCGGGCCAGTGGTTTCTGTTGTTGGTGGCTTTGTTGAAACAGTCTCAGCTGTTGTTGCACCCTTTGTGGTTGTTTCAACAGGTTTGACTGTAGTTCCCTTCGTAGTTTTTGAGGGTACAGTTGTTGTTGTGGTAACAACAGAGGGTTTGGAAGTCACAACTGTTGTTTCTGGGCTTGCTGTTGAGACCTGAGGTGCTGTGGTAGATTCAACAACAGCTGTAGTAGAAGATGTTGTCGGGCCAGTGGTTTCTGTTGGTGGTGGCTTTGTTGACACAGTCTCAACTGTTGTTGCACCCTTTGTGGTTGTTTCAACAGGTTTGACTGTAGTTCCCTTAGTAGTTTTTGAAGGTACAGTTGTTGTTGTGGTACCAACGGAGGGTTTGGAAGTCACAACTGTTGTTTCTGGGCTTGCTGTTGAGACCTGAGGTGCTGTGGTAGTTTCAACAACAGCTGTAGTAGAAGCTGTTGTCGGGCCAGTGGTTTCTGCTTTTGGTGGCTTTGTTGACACAGTCTCAGCTGTTGTTGCACCCTTTGTGGTTGTTTCAACAGGTTTGACTGTAGTTCCCTTCGTAGTTTTTGAGGGTACACTTGTTGTTGTGGTAACAACGGAGGGTTTGGAAGTCACAACTGTTGTTTCTGGGCTTGCTGTTGAGACCTGAGGTGCTGTGGTAGTTTCAACAACAGCTGTAGTAGAAGCTGTTGTCGGGCCAGTGGTTTCTGTTGTTGGTGGCTTTGTTGACACAGTCTCAACTGTTGTTGCACCCTTTGTGGTTGTTTCAACTGGTTTGACTGTAGTTCCCTTAGTAGTTTTTGAAGGTACAGTTGTTGTTGTGGTACCAACGGAGGGTTTGGAAGTCACAACTGTTGTTTCTGGGCTTGCTGTTGAGACCTGAGGTGCTGTGGTAGTTTCAACAACAGCTGTAGTAGAAGCTGTTGTCGGGCCAGTGGTTTCTGCTGGTGGTGGCTTTGTTGACACAGTCTCAACTGTTGTTGCACCCTTTGTGGTTGTTTCAACAGGTTTGACTGTAGTTCCCTTAGTAGTTTTTGAAGGTACAGTTGTTGTTGTGGTACCAACGGAGGGTTTGGAAGTCACAACTGTTGTTTCTGGGCTTGCTGTTGAGACCTGAGGTGCTGTGGTAGTTTCAACAACAGCTGTAGTAGAAGCTGTTGTCGGGCCAGTGGTTTCTACTTTTGGTGGCTTTGTTGACACAGTCTCAGCTGTTGTTGCACCCTTTGTGGTTGTTTCAACAGGTTTGACTGTAGTTCCCTTCGTAGTTTTTGAGGGTACAGTTGTTGTTGTGGTAACAACAGAGGGTTTGGAAGTCACAACTGTTGTTTCTGGGCTTGCTGTTGAGACCTGAGGTGCTGTGGTAGTTTCAACAACAGCTGTAGTAGAAGCTGTTGTCGGGCCAGTGGTTTCTGTTGGTGGTGGCTTTGTTGACACAGTCTCAACTGTTGTTGCACCCTTTGTGGTTGTTTCAACAGGTTGTACTGTAGTTCCCTTAGTAGTTTTTGAAGGTACAGTTGTTGTTGTTGTGGTACCAACGGAGGGTTTGGAAGTCACAACTGTTGTTTCTGGGCTTGCTGTTGAGACCTGAGGTGCTGTGGTAGTTTCAACAACAGCTGTAGTAGAAGCTGTTGTCGGGCCAGTGGTTTCTGTTGTTGGTGGCTTTGTTGACACAGTCTCAGCTGTTGTTGCACCCTTTGTGGTTGTTTCAACAGGTTTGACTGTAGTCCCCTTAGTAGTTTTTGAAGGTACAGTTGTTGTTGTGGTACCAACGGAGGGTTTGGAAGTCACAACTGTTGTTTCTGGGCTTGCTGTTGAGACCTTAGGTATGAAGGTGGTAGTTTGAGTACCTGTGATAAAACCAGATATGACAATTTGTGAACAAACCAATGTTAAAAATTGGCCACAATGTCCACCACAAATGATGTCATTTCAATTAAAATTTGTTGTTTCTTACCCTGTGTGGTGAAGGTGAATATAGTTGTCGGCTTTAATGTTGTAGTGACTGGCGAGGTGGCAGTTGTGGGACCAGTGGTTGTAGTGGATAAGCATGGGTAGATTTCCCTAGTTATGGTCCCATTGGCTCCACACTCAGCCTTGATGCAATGTCCAAGCCCATCTGTGGTGTTGTAGATTGTCGCCCCATATGGATAGACGTTCCCATTAACGACGCACGTACAACCTTCAGAGTAAGAGTATATTATTTCATCTTTTGTCAGTCACAGATATATACAGTTTGTATGAAGATGGTATATGGAGATGTTTTTTTTAAATAAATCAGTGTTTAGATGTTCTCCTTACTGTTCACATCGTAGCTGCATCTTATTCCAGAGATTGTACAGGAGCTTAGAAATAGAAGCAAAATTGTGGCTGTATTATTGTCTTGAGGTATTTCAGGTGGAATGAATGCTTTGAAGTGACGATTTGAAATGACAGATCTGGCAGACTTATAAGTGCAAAATAAAGGTTTTTAATCATTAATGAGACTAATAGCCTTAATCCACTGCAACTGTTTCCAATGGTGTACAGATCTACTTAGAAAGGTGAGGAAAAGAGATCAGTCTGTGCATGATTTACCAATGTCACAAAAATTATGTCAATACTATTTAGGCACTAACTATACTATACTACTATACTATAACTATACTTATATTGCACTTGAAACATGGCATCAGGTTGAAGAAAAAAAGAACAATAATTTCATGAGTTAATAATTTTGTGAATTTGTTTGCATGCCTAAAGTAAACCAAAGTAAACCAAAATCCATTTGTCTATAGGTTTTCAAATCAGGTTTATCAGGTAAAATATAAAATATTAAGAGCCTTTGCTATTCTTGCATCAAGAGATCATAGATAGATTTTGTTTCTATTTTATTTCTGTATCATTGCCAAAAACAATTAGGTAGAAAGAGGTTAAGAGAACTAAGAAGGGTTTCACATTTAAAAAAATGTTTTGGCTTAGAATACCACACTGTTTTAGCAGCTTATCACTATGTGGGTAGGGGGGTCCTTAGTTTAGAAAGAACTTAAGACAAGAATTCATACAATATGTGAAAATCACGGGTGTAAAAACTACCCAGAAATTATACTGGTTCAAAATTGTACTCAGTTACAAGTCAAAGTACCTAGCTAAAAATACCCTTGAAGAAAAGTCAACATTTCTTCTTTTAAATGTACTCAAGTATTAAAAAGTATATTTTTTTGTTATTGCAATGGATAGACAATGCTGAAATTAAAGAACAGAGGACAGTTCTTTGCATTAAAATTATTTAACTGCACTTCTCCATCGAATTTTAAAAAACATGTCAAGGTAAACTGACATGGACAGCATTGACATCACAGCATCCAGTTCTGAAGTTGGCCAAACTAAAGCCTTGGAAAAAATGAAGGGATAGTTCAGTTTTTTTATACTTGGGTTCGATATCTCACATCCTAAGGTTCTCGTCAAAGAACTGAAAAGCATTTTTAAATCGGCACTATGGTGACTGAAAATGTCCACTGGAAGCTTGTTAGCATTTTGCAGCAATGCTAGTGGAAACAATGGGCTCAGCTAGCCAGTATTTATCAAACCAGATACTGGCTAAGTGACCCCATTCGGATGCCGTCTGTTTCATCCTGATCACACATAACGTTAGTGGCCATCTTCTGTAGCTTCTCTGATATTCTGATAGCAGGTGTCTATAATCAAAGATCCCCACTTTCCATTTTTGCATAAGAACCAATCAGCATGGGTATGGGCAGATACATTTTCCCATTGATAGGGATCTGATTGGCTGTTTTAAATAAAATACAATGAAAAAAATAATATTAATTTAAAGTTTCTAAAGTTAATTTAACCTACAAGATTTGTAACAAGTACTTGAAGGTCTGAATTTGAAATGTAGGTATATTTTTTCTCAAAAATGTAACTGAGTAAGAGTACACAAGCTTAATAATGTTTGAGTAAAGTACAAATCCCCCAAAATAGTACTTAAGTATAGTAACAAAGTACAATTACTCAAGTACTTTACACCCCTGGTGAAAATGTAATACTGGTCAGTCTAAAGATACAACAGTAAAAATTGAAGCACCCACTTTAGAACTCCCAAAGAACAAGTACAAGTACAATCTGCACTTGGACACAGGGAACACATGAACACATGAAAAGAAGATACAATGAATTTCAGGGTGCGTCCTGCTGAAGTTGAGTGGCATGGATTTGTAGTCACAACCACTACTAGTTTAGTTTAGAAGTTAGGGTTTCATGCGCAGGGCTCATGTTGGTTGGTGCATTGTGGTTTCTGAACTGCTCAGCGGGTTGTTTAAAGCCAGTAGGTTCCTAAACTAATTAGTCTTTATTATTATATATATAGTATATATATAGTTATTGATGTATGTGGCAGACTGGGGGGAGGGAGTGGGTGAGGCGTAGGCTGGGTAGAGTCACTGACTCGACTCGACTCTCCCTGGACCCAGCACGGCTGCAGCCAGTTAAGGCTGATTGCAGCCGGGCCTTTTTAACCTGAGTGTGCATGTGTGAGCGAGAGCGGTTGCGTCAGTGTGAGAGGCTGACGGCGTGAGCATGAGCCGACAGGGATCGAGAAGATCCGGTCGGCTGTGGGGAGAACGGAGAGTGAGTGGAGCCAGCAGCAGCAGCACCCGAGCGAGGTCCGCGACTGGGCTGCCGGGACGGAGGCGAGGGGCGTCAGCGGAGGGAGGCGAAACCCGGTACGGTAGCAAGTTGCTACAATAGACAATGTGGCATTTGAATTTTAAACCAGCTGTCCCATTAGTGTTTGTTTGTTGAAATCAAGGGTGCAGTTGGACATTTAAATGTGATGTGGGTAAGCTTATTGGATGTTCAGTATCACTATATTGTAGTGGAGCGTAGGTGAGTATAGGTCTGGTCAGATTAAGACTTAATATGAGACCTACCAGAGGTAACAGGTTTTTGTTAGAATCTTGGCCCCAATGCTGTAATGGTTGCCTTGGTTGTCATAGCAACCACACTGGTCCCTGGCAACACAATTCATGGCGTCTTCATCAAAGAAGGGTTTGGCTGGGGGACATTGTGGGTAGCAGCCTGTAACACCGTCATAACATTATTAACAACCCCCATTGGAAAACAGGTGTATTCTTAGTATTCCATTCATTTTCCATAATTTTTTATAGTAGCTTAGATGTTTTTAAACAACTAAACTGTCATCAAAATAACATTTGCAAACACTCCATCAATGGTATGGGTGAAACTGTAACCTAGCCTTATCCTTGCCTTTCTCTGATTATTACTTCTTAGTGATTTTGACTTCCCTACAGAGCTTCAATCAATCAGTTACATAAGTAGCACTCCAGGCTCCCATTTGCTTTCAAAACATGGAATTTCATCAGACAAGACAACATGCCAGAAATTTGACAACTGTACCTTCCATGGCAGTGATGAGGTTGGAACAGTTTCCTGATGGGTTCCTGCACGTCTTCATACATGAAGCTCCACAAGGTTTGTAGTGCCACTCACAGCCATTAGGAGAGTTGTAGTAGTCACAGAAAATAGCTGTGAGGGACAAAATAAGTACTTGTTACCTTGTCACAGTTATGGTACTCATTATGATAGAATGATTTTGAACCCTGTAGTTAACATCAGTGCCACTACTACCATGTTTTTGTACTGTGTCTGGTTTGGCTATGGGTGGAGCTATGTATTATTGGTGGTTTCTGACTGTGTTCTGGCCATGTTCTGGCTTCGATCTCTCCTTTCCTTTTCATGTGTCTGTAGCTACGATTTGTCTGTGATAGTGGCTGAACTCACGGCAGATCTTTGGGGTTCTCCATCTGACACAGGCTCCAGCTTCATTACAGGCTTTGGCATAGGATGCCACAGCAGTGCAGAAACACTCACAGTCTCCACCGGTGTCACAAGCACATGAGTCTCTCACACATGAATCAAAGTATGGACCAGGGTCCACCTTAAACACACAATGTTGTATTGTTTAGTTGATTAATAAAAGGCTAGAAGATATTGTCCAGATCATATACACACCAGGCACACGGTATGTCACTTTTTCAAGTAATAATCCTTGACATTGTCATTTAAGTAAAAGTCAGTTTTGCTCCTCTCTATCTGATTGATATAACACAATAATTCAACCTATAGCCAGTTCATGAAAGCGTTTCCATTCGCGGTTTTAAACACCCGGTGTTGGGTAGGACATTCCTGGGAAATAAAATCCTCTGGCACACAGGTAAGTGATGCATTTAATATTTTCGGTTTGTTTGGAATAAATAGAAGAACAGAAGTATAGAATAGAAGAAGTTTTTACCAGACTGTTGCTAGGTCATAAGTAGGTGTTTGCTAGGTCAATACTAGTGGTTGCTAGGTGATTTGTTGTGGTTGGTAGGGTGTTACTGGTTGGTTGGTAGGGTGTTACTAGGTGATTCCTTGTGTGTGTGTGTGTGTGTGTGTGTGTGTGTGTGTGTGTGTGTGTGTGTGTGTGTGTGTGTGTGTGTGTGTGTGTGTGTGTGTGTGTGTGTGTGTGTGTGTGTGTGTGTGTGTGTGTGTGTGTGTGTGTGTGTGTGTGTGTGTGTGTGTGTGTGTGTGTGTCACATGAGAGTGTGTGTCACATGAGAGTGTGTGTCACATGAGAGTGTGTGTGAGATACTGCCATAAACGTGATTCTGATTCTACAGTAGTTACCTGTGAATGACAGGTCTGGAAGGT
Organism: Hoplostethus mediterraneus; assembly: GCA_034670385.1. Taxonomy (NCBI): domain Eukaryota; kingdom Metazoa; phylum Chordata; class Actinopteri; order Trachichthyiformes; family Trachichthyidae; genus Hoplostethus; species Hoplostethus mediterraneus. The sequence goes on along the minus strand of JAXDDW010000229.1, from coordinate 35,101 downwards.
AGCACTATTGATGATGCTGCACTGTTTCTGGGACCAGGCTTTACGGTAGGGGTTAGAATCACAGGGGTTGCTGGTCAGCTGGGCATTGGGGCAGCTGGCTGAAACCTTCCAGCTGTTACCAAATTCCAGAACATCCACCACTGTCTCTTGGGAGCGCGTGGTAAAGTCATTCTTAATATTGCCGTCATAGTTTCCACACAGACCACAGACTCGGCCCTGAGGAGGAAGATAACACATACAAATTGTGTTGTTATAGCATATAACATTTCTCTTTGGATTTGGTAAAGCAATTGTTTGTCATCAAAATGTATATGTTCAGACTTGGCATTTTCATGTGATGCCCTTGTTGTTATTCAGTTTAAAAGTGCTGTTACTATTGTGTGTAATATTCACCAAACCCATGACACCTGATAATGTCAGTCAATATATGCAGTATTTAGTGTTTACCTGGTAATCTGAGCCCAGTTTAATGAAGAGGCTGGTCTTCTGGTCCCACATGAGTATGAGTCCCTGCTTGACCACCACCACCAGGTAGAGGCCCATCTTTTGCACTTGATTGGGGAACACCTTCACGCTGCCCTTTATCACGTGGAAGCCCTCATCTTTGAGCTGGAACTCATTGTCCTGGGAGAATCAAGAATCATGTATTTTATTTCTGTAATTATTTTAGTAATTTATTTTCTAGTGGCCCTTTCACAACTAAAGACTACAGGACACCAAAACAACTCCCCCCCCCCCCCCGCCAAGTTTCTTCCTTTCCCAATTCATTCACTATTTCACCTGAGAGACAGCTTTAGCACACCTTTCTGCTTCCTCCTGCTGTTTAACTTGGTCCACAACCAACTTTCTTTTCCCTAATGGAGTCAGCCTGAGCACTGAGTGTGCCTGATATTTTCTGCTCTCCTCAAAGCTGCCATAACATTCTTCACACTTCTGTCCAGGACACTGATATCCTCTTTCTTGTGATCTATCGCCTTCCTCCAGTGCTACTTAAGTTACCTAAGTTTCCTTTATTGGACGAGTCTGTCAATCTCCTGCTGTTGCCAGAACTTAATTGGTTCTGGGACTACTTTTTTATTTTCTCATAACCTCCAAACCATTCCCATTCACTCCTTTCAGTAGGCCTCAGCCATTTTACAATAACGTTATGCCCAGTGTTCTTTTCCTTTCTTGGCTGGCTGGCCTTAATGTCCTCCTGGCCTAGCATTTCACTGCTAGTGCCTGCCGCCTCAGTAACAGGGATACTGATATCCTGCAAACTATGGTTTGTTACGTGCCACTGGACTTCACCCAACTGACATGTCTGACTTCTTAAGAAATACTGGTCAATGTGGGGTCCCTGAACACCCTCTTTTAGACATCTCTTCCTCCCTTGATGTATTCTGAGATCCTTACGAGTTATCTTTTCCCTGCTACAGGAGCACAGCTGAAGCTTCTTTCTCTCTATATCGTGACATCTGGAAGGAGGTCACAGTGGATGGATGCTATGTGGCCACCAAGTACCCTGAGAGTTTGCCAGAGCAAAAGTATTTTCCTTTTCCTGTTATGTCTAACAGGTTAAAATAAAATCTTAAGTGTGTCGATGACAATATTAGTTTGATAATGTAATTGTGTTCCAGGCAGTATATGTCTGCAGTGTAAGTGTGTTGTGTTGTGTTTACCGCCAGGAGGATCTTGATGGTCTTGGAGCAGGTGGTTCCGGTGGTTCCACAGGGAACATTCTCAGTTATCACTCTGAAGGTTCCATTGTCCTGGCCATTACCACAATAGTCCTGTGGAACGACATACACATTTGACACTATCCCTAGCCGGCCATCAACCTGTCCATCCTTCTGTACATTACAGAGATTAATGTGCTGACCAGCCACTTTACCTGCAGAAGTGTGTATTCACACTGTCCACTGAAGTCGAACCTCTTATCATCAAATGTGGTGTAGTGACCATCGCCATAGATGCCACAAACGCCATCACATATGTTTGTGGTACATGTGAACTTCCTAGCACTGCAATAGCTGGGTAGACACACATATACAAACATTCAAGCACACTTTAAGTTGCCTTGAAAAATCTTTACCCCCTGACCTTTTTGCAAATGTTGTATTTGCTGTAAAAATGTATTTAATTGAATGTTTTTGGTTGAGATCCAAAGTACTCTGTGAAAGCTTGATCTCATACAAAACGCTTAAATGTATGAATGCATTTTGAAATAATTTTCTGCAACAATTTCTGCAAAATGGATTTGTGCTTGTGTGAAGTAATGTACAAACCAGGTGTTGCAGTCCACAGTCAATGTCTGTCCAGGCTGGTAGGTCAATCCGTTGTGCAGACAAGGACAGTTGGCGGCCTCGATACAGCCTCCTTTACCATCTGAGACCAGACCAGCAGGGCACATGCAACCTGATACACACCCTGTACTAATCTACATCACACCAAGGGGAGGTGGAAGAAAAGAAATGAGCCAAACAGGGTCTGTACATGTGATTGTCTTGTGTGGCTGTGTGTGTGCCATGCCGTATGTGTGCTACTTACACAAACCATGTCCATAGTGTTGCAGCTCTTCTGACACTCTATCCCATCGTCACCAGGCTCAGCAGTGGAACAGTCAAAGTAAACCATTGGAGCAGTACAGGATGGTGGAGCTGGATAAACAAATAACAGAGGACGATTGAGCAGCATGATGAGAAGAATGAAGGCAGATGAATGTGGCTACCTTCCAGCCTATACATTGTTTTATTACGCTGTTTTGTTGAATACTCTGACTGGCCAGTGTGGGGACTAGAATATTATTTCTGAATAACAGACCGTTGTTTGATGTCTAATCATATCACGCTACTACCTTGTGTCATAAAGATGATTACTGCAGACACTCAACTAACTAAGGTTGGAAACAGATTTCCAATTTTACTTGTAACCAGAAAAAGTAAATTTCCTGGAGAAAATGTGTAAGTATTGCTCAAGAAATACTTATGTTTCTTAGAGAGAGAATCTCTTGATTATCAGTATACAGTAGAATATCAATCAATTTTTTTTTTTAAATACAGGAGCATAACACAGTACAAATATATATATTTTTGTATTGTATTTTAAAGTGTTTAAGTGGAATGTGTCTTTAAAAGTAGGTGAGGCTAAAAGTAAGTTTATAAAGCAGTTTGAAACAGAAAAACACAACAATCAAACCTGGGACTCCAATATACACAACAGTAGTTGCTGAGTGGTTACTAGCTGGTTGCTAAATTGTTACTAATGGTTGCTAGCAGGGTACTTGGTTGGTTAGGTGGTAGGTAGGATGCTATCAGGTGGTTTCTCCCATTTTACTAGGTGGTTGCCAGGTAATTACTAGTGGCTGTTAGGCTGTTAATAAGGGGTTGCCAAGTGGTAAGGGGTGGTTAGGTTGTTGCTAGGTGTATAGCAATCAAAGGACAGTCCATAATACCTAATAACGAATACCTAGCCTACAGAAACAGAGCAGCCCACTATAACCGGAAAGCAGTCCTTAGCAACCAGCCCATAAAAACCAGTATGAAGTGTGGTTGTACTGAGAAATGAGAGAAAGACACAGAGACTGAAATAGAGACTGTGAGAGACAGTGAGACAGAGAGAGTGAGACAGAGTGAGAGAGACAGCGTGAGAGAGAGAGTACAACATAGAGTTGATATGGCTTTGGGGCAGCTGTTCAAAACTCTGAAAAGTTTAAATGAATGAGCTCTCAGTGGTGTGGACTTATAAAAATACTGGCACCCATCAGGCTTGCATTAGGAAACCTACCTTTTACTTTTTTCCCTTTGCAGCTGAGAGCTCCTTGTCTGCAGACGCTTTAAGAAAATGTATGAGAGGATATATGAAACAGAGTAAGCATCATCATTGTTCTATAGACCACTATCCTGAATTCATAATCCTTAATCCAGTACCTCTAGCCTGTATCCCCCTAAAGAGGCTATGAGTAGTTGGACCTCCAGTCCCACCTCTGAGTTTCCACCAGCTTCTAGGCTACTGTTTTGTTCAGGATTATATGATAAAATGCTATTTCTATTTGACAATTACATGTAAGTCCTGACCCCATAACTCCCCACTCCGGAGATCACAACACGTTTACCATGTGGCTCCGTCTTTGGTGATGGCCTGTCCGGCAGGAATGACTACGTCCTTATCGTAACAGGGACAGCTGGCACTGGCCACACAGCTGCCCTCCTCGTTCATGTAGGTTCCCTGTTCACAGCCACAGCCATCCACAGTGGTGAAACTGGCCTGGCAAGAGTAGTCCGGCTGGCTGAGGGAGTGGCAGGTACGACCACAGACGGTCATGTTGTAGCTGTACACTGTTTTTTCTGGACACAATGTGTATTTGCCTGTGGGGGGACAAGAATTGAGGGCATCAAATGTGTGTATCTGCCAGATCTTTTACATGTAAGTAAATTATTTGTTGAGATGTGTATGTGTGTGTGTGTGTGTGTGTGCGTGTGTGCGTGTGTGCGTGTGTGCGTGTGTGCGTGTGTGCGTGTGTGCGTGCGTGCGTGCGTGCGTGCGTGCGTGCAAGTGTTTGTTTATTTTGGGTTCGGGATCACCCCAAAGTTTATCCTGTTTCACTTATCATTGCCTGGCACAAATACAGTCACATTCACTAATCTAGTCTGCTAGCATTATGTATTCTCTCTAATGTTTCCAGCACACCTGGATTAACATGGTAGCAGGTAACACGTAGTTTAGTAGGTAGATGCTCTTATAGCCTTGAGGCATACAGGGGGTGGTCATTATTTCATATATTATAGAGGTATAACCTTATAAAATTCTCCTCTAAACCTCAACTCGTAATAAAGAGATCCCAAATAAAGAACATGCACAAATATATATGATAAACTTTCATTGTTTATTTAACAAAACTGGTTTATTTAACAACTCAGATATCCCTGTGTGCAAAAATGTATGAACAACGTCAATCAATAACTTGGCCAAATCACTGAAGTTGCTTGCATCTTGCATGAACAGCCACTTCAGGTCCTGCCACAGCAACTCAACTGGATTTAGGTCAGGACTTGGCCAATCCAAAACACTAAACTACTTCTTCATGAGCCAATCTTTGGTGTATATATTTTTTTCATCACTATCATTGACGGGATAAATATAACAGAATAATACTTCCTTTACGATCAGCCATGATGTCAGGGGGCATGCAGTCTAAACATTTGTGGCCCTGCTTGTATAACCCCCTGTGCAAGATGACCTAAACCAACCTGCCTGGAGGCTTTGTTGATATTAGACTGTCTGTGTGTACTACTCACCACAGATGGTCTTCCTCCAGTCAGTTAACTGGATCCCTACAGCTGCACAGGCATGGACATAGGAGGAGACTGCAGCACACATGCATTGCTCACTGTTCTGACATTTACAGCTGTCATACATGCAGTTCTATGAGGAGAGACAGTGTGAGACAGAACAAGAAGGTGACATCAATGAGGGTATATTTGTTGTTTGTGTATGTTTGTGAGTATTCACTATGTGCATACAAACTTACATCTTTGTATATGCTGGGGCTAATGACAGAGTGGCAGGAGGCGAACACTCCATTAGGATCTGTCAGTTTGGAGCACCAGTACTGGGCATAACGCTCTGAGACACAGAAATGCATGAAAATACAATGAGAACACATCATATGATGTTAAAATATCTGTAATGGTGCACAGTTAAAACTAAAACATGGTATGGTGGTACAGTATATGGTATCGTGTGGTGTATTATGGTATGGTACAATGTGGATGGTGTGGTGTGGTGTGGTGTGGTGTGGTCTGGTATGGTGTGTTATGGTATGACAATAGGATATTTTATTTTTCCTATATTTAATATATATTTAAGTCATATTGTGCCATTTCAGAGGTGAATGTGCAGGTGTACCATTGCTGATGCCCTGGGTACAGGGGTGTCCAAAGTGTACCCTAATGTCAGGGCAGCTTGCCATGGTTTTCCAGGTGTTGGCGAATTCCACTGCAGTGCCCTCCACCAGCCCACTCATCACCTTAAAGTCATCAACCATCATGTTGTTGAAGTTCCCACACAGACCTGTAGGGTAAGGGGAGAGATGTACATACACAGACACACTGAAGAATTTTTTTTTTTTTTTTTAAACCAAATTGCTTTTATCACACTCATTTAAATCTGTATTCCCTTAGTCCAGTCCTTTGTACATGATAATAGAGGCATGTTTAAGCCACACAAAAAAATGGGATGGAAACATTTTCTAGACAATGAAGCAACAGTGTGGAGGCATACCACACAAGGTTCCACGGAGTTCAGCACCAGCTGTGATGAAAACCTGCATCACCGGAGACAGCTGGATCATCAGCTGCAGGCCCACCTTGGTGTTGATGAGGATGTAGAAGGACGATGGTTTGAAGGCGCTTACTTCCGCTGCACCAGTTAGAAGACACTTAGAAACTCAACAATCATGTTATAGCAGTTTATACAGACCTCAGACATCCTCAATGGACAAGTAAGTAGACATTACAGGTGCATATATGAAGCAATGCAAAAATATATTCTATTAACTGTGCAACACAATTGGAATTTCTTGGTTAATGCACTTTAGTTGCAAAGTAGTCTGCAGGCCATTTTTCTGTATTTTAAAGAATTTTACTGTGAACGTGTCACTGAATCAAACTATCTATATTGCAAAGGCAATATGCAATAAGAGAGGTTCCTTGCAAATTATATGTTTTGGCCCACTATGTACAGATCATAAGGGATAATCATGGAATGACATATTTTGCTTTCATTTTGATGCAGTAACAAGAAAAAGTTAAAAACAAAAGGCTCCTAATTTCTGACTTTGAGGCTGTGATCACATAGGATGTGGTTTTCCAATTTCAAATGGTTTCATAAGCACTTGAAATTACCCATGTATTGTGGCATTCAGGCAGGTGGAATGGGGTGTGCATGCTTACGCAACCAAGTTGCTGATGTGTACTTTTGACGTAAAATGGAGTTGGATGAGATGCAAGACAAATTTTGTGGTAGCATAACTCACGTGTGAACAGTGGAAGCTGAGAAAGAATCTGGTTCACATAGACTTGCCCTCCTGCCTGGACTTTGATAACCTATGGATTTGTGGAACAACAACTTTTAGATTACAACAAACCTGGAGTAGTATTTGCAAATAATTCTAGGCTTTTGTTTTAACCTGCATGGAACCAGATGGGTGAGGTTTACAGCTAAGATGTCACTCACAAACTGGCTTTCAAATACTTTATTGTGATTGTAGGACTCACCCATCTGATACCCCAAACAGATTAAAACAAAAAATGATTTAGTAAGTATTACAAAATAACTAATTGAGGTAGTATTTGACTTAGAGGTGTTCACCAATGTAGTCACTGACACAGTAAATTGTGTATGTGTGAGGTGGTGGAACTTACCACAGCTTTGCTGTACAAGGCCAGGGTGACAGATCTGAGGCAGGTTTCACTCTCAGCCAGACCACATTTGACCAGGTCTCCCAGCACAGTGAATAGGGATCCATTACATTGCTGTAAAACACATCGGGACACAAATTTAGTCACATTAGGAATTAATGTTGTATGTTGTCAGTTAATCCTAAAAGAAGTTAGGTTACAAGGGTGTACTAGGTGGTTGTTAGGGTGTTTCAATGTGGTTCCTGAAGCAAGAACACCAATAATACACTTTTATCAGTCATAAAAATGATGTAGTGTAAAACCTAACTAAGGTCCCTTTAGTTTTTTTTATTTTTATAGCTGTGGTGTGTATGTGGTATAATAACAGTGGTGTTGGTGTTGTATAATAGCAGCAGTGTGGATGTGGTTCAATAACAGTGGTGTAGATGTGGTATAATAGCAGTGGTGTGTATGTGGTATAATAGCAGTGGTGTGTATGTGGTATAATAGCAGTGGTGTAGATGTGGTATAATAGCAGGATATGGTATATATGGTATATACCACTGCTAAGTGGTGTAGATGTGGTATAATAGCAGTGGTGTAGATGTGGTATAATAGCAGGATATGGTATATATGTTATATACCACTGCTAAGTGGTGTAGATGTGGTATAATAACAGTGGTGCAGATGTGATATAATAGCAGGATATGGTATATATGGTATATACCACTGCTACGTGGTGTAGATGTGGTATAATAACAGTGGTGTAGATGTGGTATACTACCTTGGCCATTACGTAGGAGCAGTCTCCATGGAAGGTGTAAACTTTACTATCGAAGGTGTTGATGTGGGATCCTCCCTCCACAGAGCAGGTTCCTGGACAGTTCTCCTCCTTGCAGTTCCACTGGCCACCCTCACACACACTGTAGACACACACACACACACACACACACACACACACACACACACACACACACACACACACACACACACACACACATACTTTGATTACCCTGTATATGCAAAGACCCAACTTTAAGAGAGAGTTAAAAGGACAAAATTGATTAGGTAAGTGACTATGATAATTACAGGTCTTCAAGTTTGAAAGGTTGCTTCACAAAACTGTGTCTTAGTCTTAACATTTTTCCATGTAAATCTGCCATGATGTATTTTCCACTTTTAGGAAAAACTGTACTAATATAATACAAAATATAACAGAAAGAATGTGGCCCATCACAAAATTGTTTATAGCGCCACAGTCTGTCCAAACAGCACAAAACATGTACTGTACATGTTCAGAACAAGGCAGGAACCATGTCAGTAACAACATTTTAACATTAGGGAGCGCCACTTGCAATTTGTATATCTTAACCTGGTAAATCGAATTTCATCACATCTGGGAAACATGTGCTGGGGCCACATATTAAAATAGATAGTATGGTTCAGATGGGTGTGGCTTAGCCTATATTGACTAATAATTTCAAGGTTGGTTTAAACTATCTTTTAAACCATGAACATGCTAGAACCTCTATTTTGAGTGTAAGTAATTTATCTTGAACACCTAATTTGATGTTTGAGTCTAGGTTAGATGTTTCTAAGCAACCAAACAGAATTATCATGTCATCACAGATTTAGGAAGAATTGTTTTTTTTCTTCACTGGATCTGCTATCCTGAGAAAATGTCAGGTGATGTCATCATAGTAAAGACGTCATTATTATTGTATCTAACTGGGAGTAGACATGTTTGAGGCTTTACGATAATAATAATAATAATAATAATAATAATAATAAGAAGAAGAAGAAGAAGAAGAAGAAGAACTTTACTTTAAGAGCTCCTTTCAGAGTATGGTTATAAACTATAAAAGCCTGAGTTGCTGTGTGAAGCAGTTTTCCAAAATGGCCAATGGCTCAGCTTACTCCAATATAATTACATTTACATTCTATTAAAATGTAGTTAATATAAAGATATATGTGCTCAAATTGTATTTACTAATATTATAGAGCAGATATGCTATGCTGCAAATGATTGTGAATGATTGTTGACAGTTGTTATCTATTATTATATATAGATATATACTTGCTGTTTAGAGCTATACACACTAGACACATTTTAAAATCCTAACTTCTTGAGATCTTGAAAATACATTGTATCACACTCATAGCAACGAATTTGACAGATTTGTAAAGACAGAAATCATCAAAAACGTTAAAATACTCTAGACATCACATACTTAACAACATGATTAACATTTCAGTACAGATTGTTGACACATCAGGACCTCTCATCTCGCAGAAACTTGCACGAAACAATTTACAACAATAGAGGCGGACAGGGCAGTGTCCGAGTGAATCTTACTTGAATCTTAAATATCAAACATGTTTGATATTATCGGGGTGCTTGCAAGTCGGGAGGGTTAAGATTTAACCTGTAATGCCCTCACATTACAGAAAATCTGTCTGAAATCGGACAGATTCTCTAGTAGTGTATTTCTGCCTTAAGTAAACATCAGTTATGATGTTAGAATGTGATTCTCAGAAGAAAGAGATTGGTGCTATAGATTGTCTGCCCCCTAGTGGCTAGGAAGGCCCTAGTGAAAGGACTAAAAAAGGAGAAAACTAAAGGGTTAAACTTAACATTTTACCCCAAGAGAGCTCGACTTGGCCCGGGGTAAGTTGTGCCAAAAGACTGACTTTCTTTAATTGCTCATACTTCTAAAACTGTATTAGCTATAAAAAATGTAATTTCCATAAATGGCCAACAACCATAAGTATACATAGTAATTGAACTGATATGTTTTAGGGAACTATTATAATGAGTAGGAAATAGGCCTAATCATAAGCTAAAACATGGAAATAGGGGGAAGGAAAGTTTCTCAGGCAAATACGTCTCATAGAAAACGACTTGCTGTATTCATTGTCTGAAATTTGATTAAATAAATGTGTGAGCGAAAACGTAAAAAAACTACCCCAGTAAAAATAAACTCATAGACTTTTGAAACCACTTAAAAAAAGAAATTCTATCTTAATACAGTATCTAGGTCGGTTGTAAGACCCATCAGGTCCTCATCTTACCAGCTTCTACAGCTGCGGGAGAAGGATTCCCCAGAGCTGTACACTTTGTCATTGTGCCGGCATGGACACTTTTTCACAGGAATACAGCCAGTGTCGCCAATGTCATCAAAGACAGTCCCTGAGGTGGAGAGGAAAAATCATGAGATCATAATAATAATAATAATAATAATCATAATAATCATAATAATAATGGGTGACCTCTAGATCTGACTAGCCACTATTAATGTTAGATGCTCAGGAACACCTCTATAAAAGCTGTTTGTTTGTTTGTTTGTTGGTTAGTTTGTTCATGCGTAATGCTTTTTGCACTGCACAATGCTAAGGATAATTACAGTCTGTGTTCTTCAGGTTGAGTCCCAAAAGCACGACATCAGGGAAATACACAAGCCTGAACCAGCTCTAGGTTGGTGCGCTGTGCATTCACATACCAGGAAGTAGAAATTTTCTGACTGGTGAACTTAATGCATTAATTAAATATTTTGTTCAGCAACTCTTGTGGTTACAATACTTTGCTACCACAGCATTTTGGTGTTAACAGGTGGAGTTTTTAAAGTCAACATTCACACTTCTTCTAATATGTTTTATATCTGTGCATATGTGTGATTTGAATGTTAGTTTGCATAGTTGCATATAGCTGTATGTGGAATTTGTGTGTTTGTGTCTGTATGTGTCTATGTGTTGATACCAGTAGGGCAGCTGCATCCTTCAAAGCAGTGGTTGTCACAGGTCTGGCTGGCCTGAAGGTTGGAGCAGGTATCAGGACATGCGCTTCCACACTCAAAGAACTCCATGTTGTAGGGACATTCCTTGGCTGTAGAGACAATTGTTATAATGACAATGCAGCAACTAATGTGTGTACTAGAGTACTAGAAATTTAAAATGAGCTGCATAGAAATGAAAGAATTTCGTCCTTACAGCAGACGACTGAAGTCCTCCACTGTTTGGGCATGCCCCCGGCATGGGCACACTGTCTGGAGTACTCGGAGATGGTGTTGCAGATGCAGGAGACCGTGTCATTTGTGCAGTGGCACAGATCAGCCATGCAGACTTTATTGAAGGACTCCACATCGAGACGGCTTGCACAGTCACTGAATGGAGGACTGTTGAAGATCTGGTCACAGTATTTCTGGAAACAAACAAGTCAGTCAGTCAAAAACAAAAAGCATTCAAACAAATAAGAGATGAGATGAATATATTTGATAGTATAGTGCAACCTCAAAAGACTTCAAAAGATATTGAATCTAAATGTTTTTGCAATATAAAACTGTGATAGGGCCACCTTATCTCCACAGCTCTTGCCAGTATCTAGCTCAGAATCCTCACAGTCCTCTGTCGGATCATCCACCTTGTACATCGCAGCATAGTTTTCCACAGACAGCAATTCATCTGCAAAAACACACATGACACATCTCACTGTCATCTCAACATTTATTTGTAACCTTTTTTGCAAAAAAAATGGCCAGCACTATCTTAAAGGGAAAATCCCCCCTCTATCAGTGTAAGATACTTTTACACTGATAGATATAATCAGTTTGTGATGTTCAGTGCACACCAGTTTTATAATTTCATTTTTTGGGTGTACCCACTTTCCCCCAACCTGCCTCGTCTACTTGTACTTTAGTTAGAGATTTCCTACTTTTCCCAGAATGCCTTTTGACAACCCTTGAAGAAGGGGTGGGAACTTCTTACTTTCAATTTCCATTTAAATATAACTAGCTAGGCAACTAGTTTGATATGAGGGGCCGTATAGACACAAAAATCACTCATGTTGCATTCAATGTTTTTTATGTCACATACATAAAACATATTCATTTTCACTCATGTTCATGTTCACATATAAAAAAAAAATTTGAATTCAATGTTTTTACTCTCACATATACAAAAAATCACAGATGTTACTCTCACATGCAATGTGTGAGAGGTTTATCAGGTCTATTTTGAATAATGGCCTGTACGGCCCCTTGTAGTGCGGGAGCATTGGGGTGTTTCTATGATGGTGGCTACGCCCGATTAATTCAAAAAGCAAAAATGTCCTGTGGTTGCATGGAATTATGGTCTATTGAGGCTACAGTTGGTAGACAAATTGGTATCGCCGCCCCTTCTACAATGGATTTCTCCCTGTATGAATGCTGAACGTCGGTTGGTCTCAGAAGAAGCCCTTGCTCTTTGATGTTGAGGGGCTGACACCAAGGAGCTGACATTTACTTTTTTTAAAAGTTTGCTGTCAAACACCTTTGTTGCTGGTTTAGGTTATATTTGACAAGTTATCCATGGGAATAAGAGAGATACATTACCAAATCTCAAACTAGGCTTAGAAATGCAAGCAGTTCTTTTAACAGTGTTTTAGGGTGGATTTTACTCTAAGAGAGAAAAAAAACACATTTTCTAATAATAACAGGAGAATAATGCTGTGGTTTGGTTATGGCTTGATCACACAGGCCACATCAGAATCCTGTTAGCCAGAATGGGTTATTCTGTGATCATCTATTGATAAATAAAAGAATTTTTCCTCTTGCCCCCTCCACAGGGAGGTCAGAGGTCAGAGTCAGCTACAGAAAAGCACCCCTGGAGCTGGTAGGTGTCAGTGTCTTGCTCAAGGACACTTCAATAGGGCATTGTTATTATGTGGGATTGAAGCCAACCTGTTTAAGCATGGTCTCCCTAATCATTAGACCCTTCTTGGTGTGATGGAAAGGCCTATGAAAAAACATTTAGACCAGATACTAAACCTTTCCATTGAAAATAGTATGAATTTAATTCCTCTAGTCAGTGTTACATTAGCCCTTCATTAGGATACTGAAAATGATCTTACCATTTTCTGTAAACTCGTTTAAGGGTGTGCCGTTGAAGTCTCCACAGAGTCCGCATGTCTGTTCCTTGTACTTGTCATCTATTTCAATCTGTCAACAGGCCCAAAACAAGGTTGTTTGTGAAATATCATAATTCAGTAATTCATAACTGTTGATCCAACGCAGGTTTCCTGTAACAACGGCCAGTTTCAAATACATTTCAAATAAATAATTTGGGAAAGTTATAGTATCAGTTCCGTATCCTGCTTGAGAGCTCTATATTTAGTAAACATAATTCTGTTTACATTAACTCTTAATATTGAAATCATATCAATCTCTATTCAGGCAATCACATCAATCTTCATTAAGTGGTGTGCTCAGCAGTATGGGCTTGGTTTAGCAATGTCATTGTTTGCTTATCTCTCCTAAGCGCACACTGACTCACCTGTTGACTCACTCCTGATGTGCACACCAAGCACATCTCAAAGACTCAATACTCATCTTTGGACACATGTAAGTGCAGACTTACATGTGTCCAAAGATGTCTTTGTACAGCTATTCAAAACGTTTGTGTGCTTCATGTTGAAAATGTTTTTTAAAAATAGTTGAATTAATCAGAAAGATAATGTGTTAAGAAATTGTACTAGTAGAAGTAGCAATAGTAATGGAAGAAGTAGGCTTGCAGTAGCAGTAGAAGTAGTAGTGGTAGTAGTAGTAGTTTTTAGAGCTGTAGCAGTAGTAGTATTGAAAGATGTAGTAGAAATAATAGTATTAAACATATTGAAAGGATTAAAAGTATAAACAGTTGTAATAATTACGATTTGCATGGAAACCTTCCCCATCAAATCAAACTGTAGACATCTTTCATGTCCAGCTTTAGTGTTTTCTATTTATTCATCACTAAATCACAACCTGAGTCTCTGGTCAAAGTTGACAGTTGCTTACTCCCTCTAGTGGTGCACTCTAGCAAATGAACATTCCATAATTCATTCCTATGGAACCAACAAATAAACTGAAATTGCAAAAAAGTAAAAATTGCATAAAAATCTGAATGGATCCGCATGATTCCTGACTATGCTGAACATTTTAAAGTTTGAACAGTGTTGATAGCTTAAATGTGTGAAAGTATTTGAAGTCTGAAATTTGGGGAAGAATAATAATATAGAAGGAAATAAGAGAATATAAGTGTGCTTTTCTAAAGCAAGCACACTAATAAAGACAAATATCTGCCAGGTTAGCTGATTGGTAAAGACTTAGAAGAGTGGCTTCTACAGTCCAGAGGGAGACCAGCCAGAGAGCCTGAAGGTCCTCCCGAGACATTTCATTTCTGAGCATGAGCTTGAGTTATATGTAAAAAAGTGATTAAAGGTATTGCTTATAGTGTGTGTGTGTGTGTGTGTGTGTGTGTGTGTGTGTGTGTGTGTGTGTGTGTGCGTGTGTGTGTGTGTGTGTGTGTTTTTCATACATGAAGGGAGTCATCCAGGTTCCAGATAGCTCTGAGTCCCAATTTAGCCTCGACAGTGATACTAGAACCGGTATACTTGACAGCCACCCCAGATGTGGCCACTGGCAGGGAGACCCTGCAACAGACACAGAAGATCATCTTTAAATGAAAGAGAAAGCTGCAACAGACACCCTGTTATGTGGTTAAGATTCCTGAACTAACTTAATGCCCTTCATTTCTTTATTATTATTTTTTTTAATGGAGTAGGCTTTGACTTTTCTGTTGTTTTGACAGCATTTTTAGACTCTTGCAATACTAATGCAATATATACTTTCCCTGGCACCACTTCTGAAAGGAAAATGGTTGGTAGGGCACAAAATTCCATGTTTCAAATTAATGGAACATGCTATTAATTCCTAAAATCAGCAAAATATACATCACTGTACAAATATATACATATATACATACAAAAAGCAAATAATCATACACACAGCGCAGTACTAATGAGCCCCTTGCAACTTAAAAGACAAGCAGTTGACGTTCACACCACACAGTGATTAGTTTAGCGTAGTTTATAGCTTGTGCTCTACAACAGAAGGCCTTGAGTTACCAGCTGAGTTTCTGCACCATGTGAAAAAGCAGTTGCCATTGCTTATGTCTTGCCACTGAACGAACAAACACATGAAAGCGAACTTGCCACTCCCTGAATCATTGGATTCGGTTTATGCAATGCAGTGGGTGAGTAGTTTCCATAGACATCAATTCGTATTTACTCAAACAACTCAGATTCACACAACTGCAAAGTGTAGGTTTGGCTAGTGATCAAGTAGAGTAATGGACATTGACTATAATTTGATAATAATAATAAACTATAATAAAGGAATGATGTTTACTGCAGTAAAAAAAAAAAGTTTTGTGTTCAATAATCAAATGTATAGCAAGATGATAACCGCATGATAGCCCACAGATTTCTTAAAAATTACAAATTCATGGTTAATGTGTTGCATGTATATTTCATGATACTTTGAAATAATTTGACTTATTTGACTAGGACTGAATTCCCAATTCTCACTTTCCCCTGTAGACTGTGCAAAAGATAAACCCTGAGTC
This sequence comes from Hoplostethus mediterraneus, assembly GCA_034670385.1. Taxonomy (NCBI): domain Eukaryota; kingdom Metazoa; phylum Chordata; class Actinopteri; order Trachichthyiformes; family Trachichthyidae; genus Hoplostethus; species Hoplostethus mediterraneus. The sequence continues at coordinate 19,307 of JAXDDW010000229.1, read as the reverse complement.
TGATCGTTCTCTGTTAGATTGATTGACATACATGAATGATTATGAGATGAAATTGTGAGCAGTGATGAACCTGTGGAGTAAACCTACTTCTTTCCGTCGACATCCACAGACTCCTTGGAGAGCTCCACCACGGTCCCCTCCAACTTCATGATGATGTTGCTGATGGTTGGAACGCCATTGACTATCTTGTTTCTCATCTGGATGTTGAAGTTCTCATAGCTGCCCTTACACAGCGAGGTCAGGACATGGTTGCATGTGGAGGGCAGCTGGAAGAAGTGTCCGTCAAATGTCTTGCAGTGAAAGTTTCCCCAAGTCGTGCACACTCGGCTGATATGGGATGTATTAGCTAGGACCAATGGGAAAAAATTAGCCAAGGAAAGTCAATACACGTCTACACAAACTGGAAGAGTTGGTGAACATCCTTTTAGGTTATAGACTAGATTTCCTTACCTGAGTCCAGGAGCAGTGTGTTTACCAAAGGAATGATGTTTACTGCAGTAAAAAGACACATCATTAAAATACTATAGTTAATAGAACACCAATATCTATAAAAGTAAATATTTGGTACTGCACAGCACATAAAACTAAAATAACCATGAACCAGAAGCTCTTCAATGGAATATTTGTCTTTTCATTTATCCTCCATACCAAAACGATCTTCTCTTTACAGTGCAACATGACCACCAAAATTATGATTTAAATTCATAATGTGGTGATTGGAATGACTAGTCTATAATCAATAGGTTTAAGTGATCGACTCACCAGTTTGAGTGAGTGCTGAGCTGACCAGCAGTGTTAGGTAGATCAGCCCCAAAATGGATTTAAGTCCTGTGGTCCCCATGTTGGTCCTGAGGACTGACCCACTATGAGAGAACACCTAGAAGATGGCTACCTTTATAATCTGTCAAGGAGGAGTTATATATGCTCTTTCAAGAGGTTAGCCTTAATGTGTAAGTGTGTGTACTTTTGTGTGTGCACAGGGTGGGTGAGTACTACTACTGTTCATTCTTTGTTCAGCAAACGTGTATATAGAACAGCTATTTATGAGACAAAAAAGCACAGCCCTCTGACTAACCACGCAAGTTGATCAGATTCACGTTTTAGACTGTGGAATCACTAGGCCCTATCAACTTCCTTCAATTCTGCATTATCCCCCCCACTTTAATTACTAATAACTCAGTCAGTTTTGATATTACAGTCAATGATTATCATGTAATGGATTAAAACCATTGACAAGTGAAGTGAATAACATTGATTATTTCATTACAATGGCACCTGTCAAGGGATGGGATGTATTGGGAATCAAGTGAACAGTCAGTTCTTGAAGTTGGTGTGTTGGAAGCAGGAAAAATGGGCAAGTGTAAAGATCTGAGAGACTTTGACAAGGGCCACATTGTGATAGCTAGATGATGTCAGAGCATCTCCAAAACGGCAGGTCTTGTTGGGAGTTCGCGGTATGCAGTGGTTAGTACCTACCAAAAGTGGTCCAAGGACGACAACTGGTGAACCGGTGACAGCGTCATGGGCGCCCAAGGCTCATTGATGTGTGTGGGGAGTGAAGGCTAGCCCGTCTGGTCTTATCCCACAGAAGATCTACTGTAGCACAAATTGCAGCATTGTTAATGCTGTCTATGACAGAAAGGTGTCAGAACACACAATGCATCACAGCTGCAGACCGGTCAGAGGGCCCATGCTGACCCCTGTCCACCGCCCAAAGCTCCTACAATGGTCACATGAGCATCAGAACTGGACCATGGAGCAATGGAAGAAGGTGGCCTGGTCTGATGAATCAGACATGAAGTCACTTCATGAAGTGACACCAAAATTTCACTGCTCCAGCTGTTTTTTATTGACACATCCCAGTCAAGTCTACCCACCAAATTACTGCGGGGAAAAGTTGTCATTGCGCCTCACGAAATTGCCAATGTGCGAAGTGTGAGTTACAAGTAGTGAAACCTCCTGTGTACAATCATTCTACTTGTAGAAACAAACCAAAGCCAGGGGTCACACGTCCATTCTGAGGGCAGATGCATGGCAGGATTAAAATAAAATGATCACTTTTAATGGTTTATGTAAATTACAACTCAAACTTATGCTCAGAAATCAAATTATTCAGGAAGACCTTCGGCAGCCTCCCTGGATGCTCTCCGGATGGTCTTCCTTATGCACTGCAGATTCCACTCTTTAAGTCTCAATCAGCTCCCAGACGGCTGATTGTAATGCCCTTCACCTGATCTGTAGACCCAGATATTGCATTCTGATAGGTAGTATTTACAGGTGGATTAATTGTCTCAAAATCTTTGTGGTACAGTATCTTAGATTTATTATTTATCTTATACCTGGTAGACATACTGAAAGTTTGTAACAAATGTGTCAATGCAGGCAAGGACTTCTTTTTGAATCCCCCAGTTGTTATACTTTATAATTAAAGGGGGTGTTCTAGTAGCCATGGCAAGAAGTTTGATTGATATGGCAGTAAGGGTGATAGGTGGCACCTTTGGGCTGCTTTAAAAGGTTCCAACACAACACAATACTGTTGGTCAAAACATATAAAACTTGTCACTCTTTGTCAAAAATAAAAATAAAAATATATATATACTATACAAGAGTTTTATAAATGATTGAATTGGAAGGGGTGAAAGCCCTCTGCTTAGTGGCACTAACTCTGTCACCAAATTTGACCACTTATGGACATTTTTGAATGCTGGAGTCCATATATAGTCATATAACTTTAAGCCAAACTTGTTATAAAATATCTAAATTTACCTGTTGCATATAAATATTTTACTAACTAAAGACTGAGTTGCATACTCAGATGCATTGCATTGTCAGATGATTTGTCATTGAAATAACACACAAAGACAAAAATGCCTACATAAAACTGAAAAAAGATTAACATAATAAAGCTTACTAAAGGAGAATGCCCCTAGATCCCCTACCACAAATATGGGGAAATCATTGCAACACCCTTGAGAGTCTGTTGATTAAGAAAACATATTTAATAGTTTGTGGCAAATGCAAAACCAAAGGTGTTGCACTGACGTTGAGTATCTAATCAGATGGCATGCATATTCAGTGTGTAAAACAGTATCAAGATGCACCAGAACACCCCCATCCTTTGGTTGGTTCTGATTTGGGAGTAGAGAGCTAGTAAAGCAATATGCAGTAGCTCAGTATGTTGAATACAATATGGCACATTGTTCTGGTGTAAACATGACGTGTGTTGCTCTAAGGAGGAGTGGGGTTGGTAGGGCTGTGTTGATGTTAGAGGACTGCTAATGCAAGCCACAGTGACTCAAATCCATAAGTCCAGGATATGGATCCTGTGGTGGATTTTTAATGAAAACTAGGTCTAGGTTTTTCTATCTACACTAGATGCACAATAATTTGAAATGAAGAATGTATGTGCTGTATAATCTCATCAAAACACAGTTGGTCATTTAGAGTTGAATGGATGGATTGGATTGGATTGGATTTTTATCAATGTGTGATATGTATTTGTGGTTATTGTGTCACAAAACTGTTAAGTTAAATTCTTACAAACAACAATTGAGCAACAATTAACATCTGTGCAGGAGGTGTGGTCTTTCAGATGAGTGGGTCTCTTCATTGTGTCAGAAAGATTGTTTGATGGCCATTTTTAAATACCGAGATGTCAAATGCCAAAAATGTGTGCACATTTGCCTCCCTGCTGTCATAACAGGAAACGTTTTAAAAATAAATGATTTACCAAAATGCATTTGACTCCACCACATTATTTGATAGTTAAATCACACTTAATTTTCTGCCTTCATGTCTTATCTTCTATGCTCTATTGCTGATATGTTTGATATGTTTTGACATATCCAGATACTGCTATGTTCCTGTGCCAGTGCTGTTACCTGCAGTACCAGTCAAAGGTTTGGACACAACTGACTGTTTCTCATGATCTTAAAGACATTTTGATCTAAAGGCTTATTCTTAAATGCTTGAAATTAGTTTCTTAGACAAATATAAATGGTGAAGTTGATGCCTATGAATTTCTTTTCAAAGCTAAAATTTAATTAAAACAAATACAGAAAATGTAGAAAGAAATGTAGTTTTCATTTACTTTCATTTAGAAAATGAGAGGTGGAGAATTGTGAACCATAATGAGTAAATCATCATTTTAAATGCCTTTAAAAGTTAATTTGTGGAATTTCTTGGCTCGTTAAGGGTGGCTACTTTGAAGAAGTATAAGTTGTTTGTTTGTTTACAATGTTTAACATTTTTTTGGTCACTGCAAAATTCCTTTTCATAGTTTTGATGACTTTACTATTATTCTAAAATGTGTAAAATAGCAACAAACTTTTGACTGGTACTGTATACCATATACAGTACCTGGACTGTATATATACATGCATAGATTTTCAGTGGGTGAACATAAGTCCCTTCCTTCTACAAACAATGCCCCAGTGTCTGGTGACGTATGTGCTCTTACTTACGCACTCACATCTCTTATTTATAGCCAAATCTATATTGTCAAGATAAATTGCTTTCATTGACGTATCTGGCTAGATAAATGTTAAATTAATTCAACATTGTTAATTAAGACTCCTGTTCTCCCCACCCATCAGTCTGTGAAAGCTTTGAGCTGGGGCTCTGTGCCATGTGGTACCGCCTTGCCCAAAGGCACTACTGGGACTATTTGTCTCCGACACTGTGTCTCCCTCTCAGCTGTTTGTTTGGCTGCTCTATCATCACAGCTTTACCTTGCTCTTTCTAAGACCTTTATCTCCCAATTCCTGGGTAAACATTCTGGGCTGGGGAGTAAACTGCATTCAGGATATGGCCACAATCTGTGTGCAGGGAGGTGATGGGCGTCTCACACATCCTGATGACTGATGGGCTATGGCTGAATGTGAAAGTGTTACCACAGGTCATGGTGGAGGTGGGTTGACACACACAATTAATAATGTTAATAATTAATATTAACAATGTTAAATAAAATAAATAAAAAACCTGGCTGATAAAATGAGATGGCTCCATTGGCAATTATTTAATGTCTTCAAGCACCTCTGTATGTTTACTGGCACAAGAAGTGTTACCCAGTACTACTATCTGGAATGTCAGAATACACAAGTTTATCTACACATCGGACCATTAAGACCATTAAAATTGACCACATGAAAACATAGCAGCCTGGATTTGCTGTTCATGTTGGAAATGGTTCATATGAGACTTAACAGAGGTTGAAGTTTATTACGTGTGCAAGAGCAACTATTTAAATCTACTAATTTCTCTATCATCAAAACCAAGATATACTACGAAGACATATGGCGTAAGTCAATTATAATATATATTGGGGGGGACACAAATATGCTCAAAATGTCCCCCCCAATATATTGATATAAAAAATATAAATAAACCATGCACCACCATCCGAAATAATCATTAGAAAATGTAATCATAATCATAGCTATCTTAACAAATCGCCATTATTATTACTACCGGTTCTAGTATTACGGTGTACTGCAGTTCTGCATGTGGTTTGTCCAAGTGGTGTTGCCGTACCCCAGCAGAAGCCGTTGCTCGACTGCTGAAGGTACAATCAATGTCAAACACTCTACTGTCTCACTATTTCATTACTTTCAAATGTATTAAAAAGTGAGGAAATTAGTTTTCAAATTTAGATTTTTTTCTGGGGGTTAGGGTTATCATTACATGTTATAATTACAAAAAATTACTTATTACCAGAAATTACCAGGTACTTTTTCTTACTTGCTATGTTATTACCCTGTAATGAGTGTACTGTAATGTAAAGAACCTTTTACTACGCAAAAGCTTCTTATTGCCTATTGCCAATTTATTAACACCTATGGTGTAAGTGTAAGCAGTCATGACAGTTAGCATACTACGAACAGTTAGGCATGTAAGTGCACACACACTCACACCCACACTCACACCCACACACACAAGGTTGCAGCAATAATCCCAGGACAGAAATAGATATGCTTAGCCTACAGACAGGAGCTTTATTAGTGAGTTCTAAATGGTTGTGGACACCAAACAAGCTAAAACTATAACTTCTAATACATTATTCCCCAGTAAAGTTAGACATAAATAGAGGGTTCATCTATGCAGCTGACAGTTTAAAGTTTCACTGCCTACAAAGGTTATATGATTCAATTATGACCATTAGTTAAGCTATGGCTGTTGTATGTTCATTGTTGTGATTACTGAATATCTTAGTCATGGTTTTCATTTCCGTGCCCTCATCTTCTGCGCCGGTGCACCGACTTGGCTGGCATTTCCCCACGGCCGTTCACAGCACATTCTGTTTTAAGGCACCCGCAGGATTCGATATGGGTGTAGGTGTGGGTGACCTTGGCGCCGTTGGGGCAGGAGAGTTGGATGTGGCGCTCGGAGGTGGCTAGCTCTTGACAGCAGGAGCAGGAGCGTTGCATGGAACTCATCTCTGAAGAGTAGCTGAGGGAGGAGAGACACATGAAGAGTACAGAAATGAGTTGAGGTGTGTGCAAATGAGAAGAGGTTGGGTTGGGAAGAGCAGAAAGAGGATCGAGGAGAGCAGAGGGAGATGAAAGAAGGGAAAAGAGCCAAAAGGAAGGAGGATGGTGGAAGTGGGAGGTGAGAAACAACAAAAGCAACAGGGAAATCATGACACATTTGGCAAATTTACCATTAGAGTATAAAAACATCATAAGGTCAGTGTCCATCACAAACCCTATTCCTCTTATAGGCTTTTCACACTTGAATATGTTAGCCCAGGGTTAACTTTAACCCTGGGTTATAATAGCCCTGGGTTAACTTATCTCACGTTTCACACTAGTTTTCTTTAACCCTGGGCTAACAATTGACCCCGGGTATTCAGTGTTCAGGATTTCACACTGTAAGCTTGTAGACCCCGGGTTAACGTTTAATGCTAACGTTTAACTTGCTGTTACATTCTAACCCCTGTTACATTCTAACCCCTGTTACATTCTAACCCATTACATTCTAACCCCACAATGTTTCACACTATTGTTCTTAGCACCACATTTCGGGGATAGCACCACAAAAGCGGTGCTAACCCTGCTTCATAGGGTTTGTTAACCCAGGGTTAACAGCGGTGTTAACCCCCTTTCAAAAATGCAAGTATGAAATGCTGCTTAGCCAGGGGTTAAATGTGTCCTTAACCCAGGGTGAAGAAAGACGTTAGCCTGGGGTTAAGTGTAGTGTGAAAAGCATATTAGAAGTCAATTTTCAGGATCTATTTATTTTTTCTATGCATTTTGGACATTTTAATAAGGACTGTGATTTCAGTCAGAAATACTTTCACTGGTTTGAAAGGTCTAAAGGTCATGAACATTTTCTATTCATGCGGAAAAATGTCATCTGCAAATTTCTGTAACGAAAGGAAAATGACAAAAATTGGAGATACAAGACTTTTGCATGACATTGATAATAAGGAAAAGGAGATGCCCGCGGCTGCATCATCTGAAGGGGAACTCACAAAGTGAAGGTGCCACAGCCTCCGCCACAGGAAGTGATGTTGACCAGCTCTTTGGAGCGACAGCTCTTATTCACCACGTAAACGGCTGTCGTGGTCACGTTGCATGGTCGATCTCGCTTAAGACCTGGACCAGGAGAAACAGGTTGAAAGGGAAACCAACATTTGACCTGGTTTACTGGTCATGACTCTTCGTATACATAAAACGTATACATTTGTGGGCTAGATCGATTGTTAAGTGTGCAATCACAATACACTTGGTTTTGTTTGATTTAAACCGTAGTGGAAAGGTTCTTAATAATAATGAATAATAATAAAGCATGATGGTTTTGCGCTCTTTGTCTGTAATTTACCTTCTCTACATACCAGTTAAGAACACATGAAGAAATGGCTGAATATGGGTGTCTTCTTATACCAATAAAACCGCATGCTTAGGGCTCATTTCCTGTAGTTCATTTTAAAATGTATCAGCTCTGTTTCAGCTGTAATATTATTTTTTTTTGAAAAAAAATCTGTTGTTTCACAAAAAGTTGTCTTAGATAGACTTGTGAAATCAGTGCAAGAATATTAGGTTTAGGCAATATATTTTGTATTATGATGTTCAAGAAGAAGGTAAAGTTTGCAGACAGCATGCTAAGTTACATTAAATGAAATTCTAAATAGAAATATTCCAGTAAATAAACCAACTCTACGGAAGCAACACTTACAGGCATGGCAGCATCCATCTGGAGCCACAGTCTCTGTTCCCTTTGAGAGAGAGAGACAGATTGGGAACACATCAAACACAGTAGAATTTACATCATTTGTGCAAGGAATCACATTGGACAGTAGGTGGCAGTATGCTAAGACCACTGTAGCCTATGTCCTATTCATGAGTCATTTACTTCTCCGCTCTTTTTCCTGAAACAATAACCAATAACCAACGATGAACCAATCAATCAGGTCTGCTCCTACAAATACCTTGGTGTTCACTTCGATAATACCTTTAGCTGGAATGCCCATGTTGAAGGTTTGTGTTCTTGTTTACAGCAGAGATTATACTTTTTGTGCAGGCTCAGGGTGCATGGGGTGGACCAGAGGATGATGTTTTTATTTTACCAGGCTGTTTTAGAGAGCATAGTTAGGCATGGGATGGCAATCTTAATGTAAAGTTGAAATCTAAACGTCTGGTACAGACTGCCATGAAGGTTATGGGGAGGAAGGAACACCAGTCCCTCCAGTCTCTTCTTAAGCAAGCACAGAGAATACCGTCTGATCCATCTCATATTCTCCACGCCGAGTATGAGCTCTTACCCTCGGGCAGACGATATCGAGTACCCAGATGTAAACTCAACTGTTTTAAAAACTAATTTGTGCCTATCTCAATTAAAATTTTAAATAGTGTTATGTAGGGGTAGGATGTAAGGGTTGTTCAATAGCTCCATGGTGTTCTTATCATTGGTTGATATGTGCAATACGTGGAATTGGTGTTGTTATACTACAGTATGTGCTGCTTGTTACATGTTGTTTGTTTTTATTATGGAGGCAGTTATATGTGTGCAATACTTGAGTCCAAGACAAATTTCCCCACGGGGACAATGAAGTATATTGTATATTGTATTGTATTATATTGGATAACCTCATAGTCTGTCATAATGTGTGTGTGTGTGTGTGTGTGTGTGTGTGTGTGTGTGTGTGTGTGTGCATTTGCCTACAGGTATACAGTCCTTTGGGTCATAGGGAGGACAGATAGTCTTGGCCTCAATGATGGTGAACTGGTTAGCAATCTTCACACACTCAAACTTCACACAGGGGTTTTCAGTGGGAGTCCAGATGCTGCCGGGCTGAACAAGGCAAAGCACAACAAATGAATCAAATTTCCATTGAAACAAACACACGCACACACGCACGCACACCACACATTAACCAGTCCTGGTAGCATAATTACAGCAAAGATGAGTGGTACAGGGCCTTATAGAATAATATAATCCAATGCATTTGCCCTCGCTGTTGCTTCTCTCTCTCTCTCTCTTTCTCTCTCTTTCTCTCTCACACACACACACACACACACAAACCTTAAAGGCGTGTGTGATGTTGTTTGGTAGCATGATGACACAGTGTGTTGGGATACACTTTCCACAGCACTGCCCAGGGATGAGCTGGTTTTCATAACCCTGAACACAAAAACACACAAGCTTAGCACATAGTACAAACCAAGTCTCACACACTAGTTAAGAATTCAGTTTTTAATCAATAACAAGAGGATAGATGACAGGTTATGTGTGTGTGTGTGTGTGTGTGTGTGTGTGTGTAAGATTTGTCTCACCAGAGGGCAGTGTGTGTCACATGGTAACAGCTCGCATTCTATTATGTGTAGATGTAGATGACTGCTGCCTTTCTGGTCACTACAATGGCACTTCTTGCATGGGTCTTTGGGTACCAGGTCTCCAACCTAGATGTGCAGAATTGAGGTGGTCAGCCCAGTCAGTGTATGATCACTGTACACTACACAGAATATCTTTACATTTCTCAAGTACTGCTATCCTGTGGCAATGACCTGCACCCACCCCGCGGTGGAACGAGGACTAAAATACCCAAGTCAAGTAGAAGTTCTGTCACTTTGCTGAAAATGTACTGAAGTAAAAGTAAAAATTACTCATGTAAAAATGCACGACAAAGTGGTTTATAAAAGGTCCTTACTGAGTTACTTAAAAAGCCGACATTGTTACATTTCCCATGTAATGCAAAGAGGATGAGAGTACAAAGTGTTCAAATTAAGTGACGGTGTAAAGTGCATAAGTAAGTACAATACTTACAGTCCATTACATAAAGTAAAAGTTAAATAGTAATACTCAAAAAATACGAGGACACAACAAGCTACTCAGTTACAGTAACAAGAGTAATGTAATGTTCATGAACCCCTTGTGCAGTGCAGGTTTGGTTTTTACCGTGCAATTCTTATAATCAAGTAAAGGATCTATATTTACCGATTTTATATGTTTATTAGAGGTGATTGTGCATGTTGTAAAATGTTTTTCAAGGGAATTAGCGCAGGTGCAATAATAAGCAAACCTCCTTTTGCATTAGTTAAATCAAGTTTGTGTGGCACTTCCGTAATTACAGGTGAAAGACCTGGTCACTTTGGTGTTACCCATGCAGGTGAAAGAAAAACACAAGGAGACAAGCTTGACAAGTTCGACCTGAACGAGGCAACATCATTAAGGGAAACATGAACTCTGAGGGATAACAGAGAACACAACGTCAGACATCAGTCTGGGAGCTAAGTCAATGATCCTAAGCATTCAAGCAAATCTACCGATGAATGGCTCAGGAAGACAAAGTTTTGTGTTTTGGATTGGCCAAGTCAAAGTCCTGAACTATAAATCCAACTGTGATGCTGGGCAGGACCTGAAGCTAACTGTTATGCAAGGCAACTCTCAGATCTCACTGAGTTGGCCAAGTTGGAGTCGTGAGAGAGAAATCCCTCTAGGAAGCTGCCAAAGACTCATCAGTGGCTATAAGAGACATTTACTCCAAGTCATCACTGCCAAAGGTGCCACAAGTTATTGATTGAAGGAATTCACATATTTTTGCACACAGGGATATCTGGGTTTTTGTAAAATAAGCCTGTTTTGTTAATTAACAATGAAAGTATATCATATTTATTTGTGTATATTCTAGATACAGGTTTTATGAAATTATTCCTCTAATATATGAAATAATGACCACCCCCTATAGGTTTCACAAACTATCAAGCAAGACTGTATGTCTTGAAGGACAAGGTTTCCTTTTAAAATAGGTCTAATAACCCCCATTCCATGCTATACTATTAACTCTGTATGAATTTTATTTGGAATTGGCGGGTCTGGATTCTCACCTGGTATTCGTTGTTGTTGTAAACGCACACATCCACATTAGCACCTGTGAGGGAAACATTATTACTGATCGTTTAATGCGTAAGAAAATGAAATGCTGTAACAATCATTCTGTGTCAAAATGGAACCACACAGATTCATATGCAATTAAAATAACACAATTTGCACTCACGGCAGGTGTAGTTGAGACAGCAGACTCCCTTAGTGATGTTCAAAGTAAAACCAATAGGACACGAGGGCACAATGCCTGGGCACTGCTGCACATCACACTCTGTTAGAAGACACAATTGGATGAAAAAAGGGAATGTTGGCATGACGGAAATAGGGATTGAAGTGCAAGTCCACAAAGGAAATGATCAATGTAACTGTAGGAACACAGCAAAGTATTTTCTGAAACTGCAGATAGGCCTTTCCTTTCCAATCCATTTGAGTTTGGAGTGTTTTGACATGTGGTCTTAGTCAAATACATAGCGATAAAAATGGTAAAATAAGTATTGAAATGTATTGTAAAGTAATCCGTGTTCTTTGATCGGATTCCTCCATTTCGACTGCATCACTTACCACACCTCTCCTTTGGACAGCAGCCGGTGGTGTCTATGAACTTGACCTGACCCTCATGGTCACAGCTGATGGGTGGGACGATTGGACAGGACAGATTATGGCAGGTGACATGTCTGTCTTCATCACATTTGCACTCCTCACAGCCTTGTGTCCACGTGTCATTGATCTGAGGACACAATATTTCTTGTAATAATATGATGCAGGTTATTCAGAAAAGGGAATAACGTTTGTGGCAAAATCACTTACCTTCTTCCATTTTCCATTTGGCAACAAACAAATGCCTATTGGAAAAAAAGACAATATAATAAGTCACACATTTCCACTCATTAGGGCTTTGGAACGACCTGCCAAAGGAGCACACGCTACTAAATGGTAAATGTATCATTTTGTTTTCAAAATTGCTATATCATTTTTCACACCAAATATTATTATAATCATTATAATAGGGTTATCATTAAACCTGGTTTAAGAGTCCAAGCTCAGGGCTTGACCCTTGACCCATGTACAGTGCCCCTATACTTTTTCTGCATTTTGCCGTGTTATAGCCTGAATTCAAAATGGATTAAATCAGGATGTCACTTTTTGTCACTGATCTACACATAACACATTTTTTTTTATTTACATTTTTACAAATTAATCAAACATGAAATCTGAAATGAGCACAAACTCTACTATAAAGGCCAACAAACTATAGGATTATATAGGATTCAGAGACAGAATTGTGGGGAAGCACATATCTGGGAAAGGATATAAAACAATTTCTACAGTGGTTAACAAGAGCACAGGTCAACTCCATCACAGGGGGAAAAAAACATAGCCAGACTCTTTCAACCACTTGCAACTGAGCAAGAAAGGACCTGGGTCAGCGAGATGACCGAGAAGCCCAGGATCACTCAGAAAGAACTACGGAGTTCCTTAACTGCAGTGGGAGATCTTGCCTGGAGGACAACAGTTAGTGCCAACACTTCACAAACCTGGGCTGTACGGCCAATAGTGGCCAAAAGGAAGCCACTCCTTAAAAATCATGACACATGACAGCAGCCTGGAAAAAAAGTGGTGAAAGACTAAGAGCATGAAACAAAAGATTATTTCGTCTGATGAAACCAGACTTCAGCTGTAATGTGCTATGTTTGATGGAAACCATCTAACAACAGTGCTACCATGAAGCATGGTGGTGGCAGCATCTTGCTGTGTGGGGGCTTTTCAGCAACAGGGATTGAGAGACTTGTAAGGATACAGGGAACAGTGAATGGAACCAAATACAGCCAAGTTCTTCAGGACAACCTGCTTTAGAATGCCAAAGAACTTAGACTGGGACAAAGATTTATGTTCCAACAGGACAGTGAATGCTAAGGCATACAACCAAATTAATACTGGAATGGCTTCAGAACAAGACTCTGGACGTGGAACATTTTGGCACAGTAAACATATCATCCCCCAAAAATGATGCACCCATTGGGCCAATTAGTAACAAGTTATACAAAGTTAAAAGTCTGTTATGGAACAGTGCTAATACATTCTGTAGGGGCCATTGTCTGCTAGTCATTTCTTTTTGGCATTTATGGCACCAGATATATAACCAGACATTTTTGTTTTAAAAGAGTTTGAAATCGATGTTTAGAGCAAGCTACCTCAAAAAAGCTACGTTGGTATTAGCTAGTGTGCAGTGCTTGTTAGCCTAAGTTTGAAGGTTCCTGCCTATGTCTCTTACCACAGGTGGGCACACATTCATTGCAGTTGGGACAAAGCTGGATGGTGTGTGATGGACAGTAGCAGCCCTCCAGCTTCACATTTCTCAAGGCACTGAGCTCATTCTTGGTATAGATGAACTCTTGGTTGAACCTGCATACACAACAGCACACTGGGTCAGGGCCACACTACAGGGGCCATTAGTAATCCTCTATCAACTCCAAAACACTGTTATATGTGAACCAGAGAATGAATGAATAATCATTACGACCACTGAGAACAATATGGCAAATTGCAGTACCTGAAATCACAGGTAGGCTCCACAATGGGACCGCAGGCCTTATACACTTTAGGACTCTGGCATTTAAAGTCTATGTAGAGATGAAGAGAGCATAACATCAAGGCCTTTTTCATGACATTGTTAATAATTAGTGGACATTTCTGTGAAGCAGTTGTAGAATTGTAAGAGTAGGTAACAACGCTTGCCGTTAACATTAAATATTGTCATTGCATACCACAGACTCCATCAGTGGCATTCCTCCAGTCAACACACACCCCTTCTTCAGCGCAGTTATCAGCATACATCTGTAAACTGGTGCAGCCGATGTGTTCAAGGTGCAAGTGGCACACATCGAATTTACAAGCCAAAATGAATGGCTCATAGTTAACCACCTTGTGGCAAGTCTCAAACACACTGGGGAAGATGGGATTCTTAGTTAGTATAGACAGTAGACACAAACTATGCATCAATACGCATTATCAGTCTCAGATAAGAGAATAAATCAATGATGTTAATCTCTTGGTAGTTTCAAGGTCCTCTTAAAGACATTAGTTTCTACAGCCTGTTGCACCAGCTGAGCACGCGTTTGATGGAAAGTTAGGGTGAAAAGTCTTCATGAAAGTTGCATGGAAAGTAGTTTGTTTTTTGTATGGAGACTTAAATGTGTATTTACTTGTAGAGAATAAATTGACCACTAACCAGAATAACATGGACCCTAGCTATTTTTACATCACAAAACGTCAACCAATAGGTACGTTATCTAGTACATAGTATGAGGATTCATTTGTAGTTTGTCTCCATACCCAATACAACCACAGACATAAATCTATATATACAACTAACTGTAAGACGGACAACAAAAGTGGTTTAACCATTAGTATCAACTGGTTAAAAGCTATGTATTACATAATGTATATGTTACGGTATGTGTGTAGTAAATGTAGACATTTCCCAACTCTGTGGCAAATGTGGACATCCCAGCAGGATGATAAATGTAGTTCATCTAATGTTCATGTTGCCGCATCGTATTTGGTCCCCTGAGTCCTCCAGCAAATTTTCACATCCATCAAATCACGGGATATTTTACAGAATATTTTAGCCTACATCTAGCAGGGGATGGGTGTGAGACTAAAGTTGTAACTTATGTCTACGTTGGAAATATTTCAGTTGGTGAGAATTCATGTTCAAACTAACCTACGTTTGCACTTGAGTTCAACTGGTGCAACAGGCTGCTGGTGACCATTGTTGACACATATCTCCCCATCTCCTACCTGCTCTTGATGATATCGCAGATGGTTGCGTTGCAGGGAATGGGCACAGGGGTTGGTGTGGTGTGGTTAATGGGTGGTTCACAGGTGCTGTTTTCAATGTGCCACTCATGGGCCATCTTCGGACACGATGAATCAATTTTTCCACTTGGCAACAAGCAGTCATTTGTCCGATTATTGTCACATGTGCCTAGAGGAACCCACATTATGAGGGTGAGGACATGGGATACTTGAAACGAAGTGCTCTAATAAACAATGGATCATGCAGTGGTCAATTACTGATTTTTTGTTTCAAGGAAATTACAATCTTAAACATGAGCAGAACCCAAGAAATTATAGGTTGGTATTAAATGCACAGATTAGGTGAAGTATAGCACAGCATATTCCAATAATGAAAAATATGCATTGACTTTGGTATAGTTCAGAAAGATCTTATAAATACAAAATATGTAAGCCAATATAATAGGATAGGAGAAAATAGTTCCTTATGTCCTAGGGAAGGATAATATAAGGTTCATAATTTGACTGACCACACTGTCCTTCTGTGTTGCCCGCAAATTCGTCATAGGGTAGGTAGATGCTGAATATGAGCCCTGAGAACGTGATTTTGGTGTGGATGGCGGAGATGACCAGAAGTGTATCGATACCAGTGGTGGTGACAACGAAGTGAGCATTCTGGTACGCAGGACTTACATGTTTGTCATTTACGTAAATCTAAAACAAGAAACATTATGATATAAATGTCAAAAACAGTGTTACAAATTAGTATCAGGTTGTGTTTGGAGGGACAGAGATATAAAGGGCAATTTGTTAGGGTTAAAAAATAAATAAAAATAAAAAGATGGTAATAGCTATTAAAGATGAGACTAAATTACCAGGTTTTTGAAAATGCCGTTGATATCCTCCTGGGTAATAAAAATCTTGTAGTTCTGGTAGAAGACGGTAAGAGACTGAGGACAGGACAGGCCATCCGGTGCATCGCAGTAATAGTTGTCAATCATAACACTGAAGTTGTGTTTGGGCAGGATCTCTTTCACTAGCCAGTAGGAACAGTTGCCTTGGAAACCATAGTAGGTACCATCGAAGGTGACATAGTGGGGGTCTCCCCAACCATAGCAGATACCTTCATGCACAACAGATATTCAAATAGTTATCAATATCAACTTTACAATGGAATTTTTATTTTATACTATGTCAATAGTTCAAAAGACATCAATAGATATCAAAAGTCACATGAAACAAACTCTAGACTGAAGATGTGGTTACGTCTTGGTTTCTGCAGATTTTGCTTTTCAAAAACATTTGAATAGGTGAAACTTACATTGGCATTGTAACTGTCTGCAGCATCCAGCATCATCATACACTAAGATAGGAGGAAAGTTGTTTTCACACGCTATAGGCACCAGAGGCTCACAATGTGTATTGTTATAGAACGCCTGTCCATGATAACATTGTCCTGTAACACAGTTGCTTTCCTTCCAACTTTCGCCGTTCTATAAGGACAATAAAACAGAATTAACATACCATAAAACCATATAATTTATGGGATGCAGAGTGAACAGAATTGATTGACAAACAAAGTTAAATACACACAGAACTGATCTAAGCAAGTACCTGTCTTGGAGGATGCAGTTCAACACATTCTTCAGTGATGTTAAGTGACTGTGTTGTGGCAGTAGGTAGGGTGGTGGTGGGTTGTGTAGAGGTCTCAGTTGTAGTAGAACAGTAGTAGTACTCCACCACTACTTGACAGCTATGATTACAGGAAGCAAGGTAACACCAGCCATCATGGTCGGACACATTGTAGATTATGGAATCTAAGATGGAGGGAGATGGTTGAAATTGATTAGTCCATCATTCCAAAATACTGATGCTGATATGAGATCAGCGCAGCTGGGTTAGATGTATAGGTTGATACCAGTACACAATAAGTAACTGTCATCCAGACTCCATTGTCAAATAAGTAGGAATGACGCAATGGAAAAACTGAAAACAGAGAGAATTTCATTCTCTAGCACAAACAATGCTTTTTACAAGCAGATCTCCTATGAGATCCAAAATCTGATTTGAATCTAATATGACTCTAAAATCCTATTAAACTATCTAATATGATCCTGAATGACCAAGGAAACATCACCTAAAGATCCCATATTATGGTTTATTACTGGCACTTATACATGTTCCACAGGAAATTACTTCCCCAAGCAGATGAGAAAATTTGAAAGTAAGAAAACTAAAGCTGGAGTCAGGACACATCTTTTAAAGTTATTGGTTGGAGTCAGGCTTGGTAAACTTTAGCCACCATGAGTACAGTCGCGTTTGGTTGTTTGGCTGCACTGTTTGGATGTAAATAGATTGCATCCAATTGTCAATCCTAGCTTGTCTGCAAGTTGTATTCAATAAGCTTATGGACATGAGACATAAACAGACCGACTACAGCAAAGAGTGTTGCTCACACATCCACATTGCATGTAGGCCACCTCATGCCTCACTCGCGGCCTGATGCAGCCAATCAGAGCAGTGCTCATTACATACAACCTCCACGCCCTCAAAACAGCCTGTTCTTTACAATGGAGAAAACGAGAGACTGAAACACACACCACAGAAGCTGGTTTTAGGATTTTTTTATATATAGACTTCACAAACGTCTTGTAAAGACCCCCAGGAACAATTTAAAAAGCCCGAAATGAGTACAATACACCCCCCCTTTAAAGTCTGTAATAAATAAAAGAGTAGATGAAAATTTTCTATCATTCTGAAAGCCACATTATTTTATCTGGTTATTTATTTTCTGCGTTTTTGCCTTTTGTGTCAAACTTGCTCTATAAATAGATTTAACATGTCAGCATTTATAGTTAAATTAACTTTGAATTAAGGAGAAATAAATTTTTTAAACTAATTTGTTTTATTATTAAGAATTTTCATTTAGTTTGCCTGTACATATCACTGTAAAATAACAGGCCTCCAGAATCATGCTAATCAAATCAAAATCAAGTCACATTTATTTGTATAGCCCTTAATAACCGCTAATTTTGTTTCTAATTCAATACACATCCTTAATTTCTGTAATATCTTTAGCTGGGAACTAATAATTGTGTGATTGAAGAATCTCATTGATTTTGTATTTAGATGTCATCTTGTTGGAAAGCATAGTAACTGGTCAGCTAACCATAACTTGCAAATACATCAGCTAATTACTTAGCTAGCTAACAAACCTAAAGACTAAGTGTTTAAGTCAACCGAGCTGACTCTTCTCAAGCTACAACACATCAACAAATCTAGAAGACGTTAGGACAGTCTACATTGTTATAGTAACCTAAATTTGCAAACAAAACTACCATATCAAACAATTGATTTTGACTTAGAATGTTACAGCAACACTGCAACAAACTTTTTCATGTATCTCTATTTTTAGACAGCCAAGTGTCCAATGGCCCTCCAATAGCCTCTACTGTAAAAAAAAAAAAAAAAAAAAAAAAAAAAGCAATTAAAAGCAAGTTTAGAAAGTATTCTGCACTTACCTCTGGAAAGGTCTGTACCATTCAAATTGCACTTGCAACTAGAACCAGTAGGTGGATGAGGTATTCCACCTGTCTCTACTGTGAATTCAGTTGTAGGTGTTGTTTCTGTGGTGGTCGAGGGTGTTGGTGGTGAAGTTGTTATTGTAGTAGTCGGAAGGGAGGTCGTTGTGGTAACGGTTGTAATAGTAGTTGATGGTGTTGTTGTGGTGGGAGTAGGAGATGAAGTTGTAGAAGTAGAACACCGACAACATCTGAATCTGATCTCATAATCCAAACACTTCTGCGAAAGCCCTTGCTCTTTGTTATTACATACAAGACCCACTTCTTGATTGCAAGTTACGGCTTGTCCCAGCTGTGAGATGGGAAGATGTGGGTATTTACTAGATCTACACTCAACATTTTCCGGAGCTGAGCAAATCTTATAACCAGCAGCAATGATCTTCTGTATGGATTCAATTTCTCCACCGTCAGGGCCAGATGTGGGCTTGCCAAGATTGATCCATTGTGAAAATTCACAAGTCATTTCCCAAGGGCAAAGTGGAGTAACTGGGATTGGTGTCGTTGATGGCGTTGTAGTGGGAGGTGTAGGTGGCTTTAGGGGGTTGCAGGGTGTTGTTTTTGGTTTGGGGGCAGGTTGTTGTTGGTGGAAAGATTGTATTGAAAATT